>JAJAGP010000657.1:0-330071 GCA_025084515.1 Ancistrus triradiatus | reverse complement strand
CATGATCCTGATCAGGATTAAGTGGGTATGAAAATGAATAAATGAATGAATGAATGATTATTGAGTAATGCACTCTAAGGTGAACTCTAAGGGCACATTCACATTACCAGGCTGAAGCTGCACAAAGCAGATTTTTTTGCCTTATGTGTTCTATGTTTAGATTTGATATAACTCTATGCTGACACCCGCACCAACAGAAATTCCTTGTACTTCTTGTACTTGGGGAATAAATTATTCTGATGCTTTGCCTGAAATTCGGCAGGTCTTCTTGACCATGTCTTATACTATTCGGAAAAAAGTATTGGGAGACGCCTCTTAATCACTGACTCCAGGTGCTTCCTTCAGTCCCACTGCCACAGGTGTATAAAGTCATGCACCTAGCCATGGAGTCTGTTCAGAGGCTCCGACATTGAGGATGCGCTTTCATACCAACTGAGGTCAGATTTACATATATTGAAGGACATTTGACAACCTTTTTATGAGGATCTTGTTATTTTCTTCATGCTTTTGTTAACACTCCAGTAAGTAGTAATGTAAAAACATTCCTACTTAAGCGAGAAACACGCTTGATGACCAACCAACCAGTCCACTATTAAATTAGTTGCCATCTAATTTGGTAGTTGAATTTAGTCGACTAAGTCGATTAAAAGGTGGAACCCCAACTCCTAAAAATTCCATGATCAACTCTGACTGGAAGCGTTTAGGAACCACAGCAACTAGACCATGTAAAGTTACTGAGTCACTGAGTGCATAAAAGTCACCAACGCTCTACTGACTCAGTGTTCTGTTCTCCAAAGGTTTCCTCCTCATAACGTTGAGGGAGCTTTTCCTTGTCATTGTCACCCTAGACTGGCTCAATTTTGGCTTGGGCTTAGATATTAGAAGATAATAGAAATTGTAAAGCTGCTTTGAGACAATGTTCCATTGTAAAATGTGCCACAGAAATAAATCTGACTTTGACTCAATCACTGCAGAGTTATAAACGTCCTCTGGCATTAACATCAGGACAAAAAACTGTGCGCCGGAAGTTTCATGGCATGGGTTTCCATAGTCAAGAAGCGGCAGGTAAGCCTTATATCACCAAACGCAATGCCAGCCATAGGATAGAGTGATGTAAAGCACGCTACTACTGGACTCTGGAGCAGTGGAAACATTCTGTGGAGTGACAAATCATGCTTCTCTATCTGGATTAGGTTAATGCCAGAAAAATGTTACCTTCCTGACTGCACCTTCCTGTGCCAGATGTAAAGTTAGAAGGAGGAGAGATAATGCTAGGGGGTTGTTTTTCAGAGGTTGGCCTAGGCCCCTTAGTTCCAGTGAAGGGAACACTTAATGCTTCAGCATACCATGGCATTTTGGACAACTGCATGCTTCTAACTTTCTGGGAACAGTTTGGGCAGGGCCCTTTTCTGTTTCAGCATGACTCTGCCCCATTGCACAAGCCTTAAAGGCACATCTGAATAAGTTGCCCGCACAGAGCCCTGACCTCACTCAGTGGGCTGGGTCCATGGATTCAAGCTGTTGGCACCAAATTCTGACCGTACCATCTGTGCGCCTCAGCAGAAACTGAGTTGCAACAGACCAGCCTACACTTTTCCAGTCTTCAGCTGTGCAGTTTTAGGGAGCCTGTGCCCACTGCCACCTCAGCTTTCTGTTTTAGGATGAGCGATGAGGAACATGCTGTGTGCTTCGATTGTTGCAACCCGTCTGCCTCAAGGACTGATGTGTCGGGCATTCTCAGATGATTTTCAGCTCAACACAACTGTACAGAGTGGTTATCCCAGTTGGCATGGCTTTTCTTGCAACTTGAACAAGGCCGGCCATTCTCTGTTGACGGTCCTCATCAACAAGCTGATTCAGTCTGCAGAACTGACACTCACTGGAAGTTTTTTTCTTTATTGCTGCTAGCTCAGTTTTTTCAGAAGTTACATACATGGTCAAACCAGTCCATCTGGCACCAACATTCATGCCACAGTCAAAATCTCTTTATGCACTGCACTACTGCCACATGATTGGCTGAATAGATTGCATGAATGATTAATTGGACAGGTGTTCCTAATAAAGTGTTCAGTGATTGTATAAAATGATGCATTACTTAATACTTAATTACTACTTTGTTATTATTAGTAGTAGTAACAGTAGTAGTAGTATGTGGTATTGGCAGGAATTGACTGCAATTTTGGTGGCTAAACTCTTAAGCCTCTATTTATTGTGTAGTATCACGAGTGGGTTTGATTGTACATGTATGGCAACCATGAAATCTGTGAAACGTCTGTGAATTTGTAACAGTCGTTTTACCTATTTATTCGTAACTATGAAAAAAACTGAATTTGCACTGCTATCCGACCAGATCTGACCATCAGAGAACCAGTGTATGTGATTATCCAGCAGCTGGCTCTACAGGTAGTCTGAAGTAAGATTGCATGCATGCATGCACACTACAACACTGTGCATTTGCACTGTGCGAGTGCATTTACATCTGCAACTGCAGCATAAAAGCAACAAGTCGAAATGAAGAAGATTTGCTTTTAATAGGACACGAGGGAAAGCTTACCTGATTCGGAATATCTCGGTCTGGCCAGGTCCCGTAAATAGTAAATGAAATCAAAGCAGTTCTCGTTCTGCACCTCCCCTTTAGAACAGAGATCCGACAGAAGCTCCAGCGCTTTCTGGCAAATCTCGGCCTCCCTGTAAACGGGCATCGCACACCAGCATCCTCGTGAGTGGAGAGGCGCGATCCGCGGCACCGATCCGCTCTCTCTCTCTCTCTCTCTTTCTCTCTCGCTCTCTCTCTCTCCTCTCTCTTTCTAACCACCGATGCGCGCGCACATCCTAGCTTCAGTTCATTAAGTGTATCTTAAATTCCCGCATTGTTTTCATTTTACCTCGTTTCGCAGGAGCATTAAAGTACTATTTTTGTGCATGCAATAACAGAGATAACACGCACCACCGGTTGAATCAGTAAGAAGAGTGCGCGCTACGTCTTCTGTTCCACTGCCCTGTCCGCGCGCGCCACGGCCGCGCACGCGCAAGTCTAATTCCGCGCCCAATGCCCTAGCGGCTAACCGTGTAAAATCCATTATGAACACAAAGAAGGCTTGTTCGTGGCGTTCACTTCAAAATTAGCGGCATTTATTAATACGAAGATCCTAAACCAATTTTGAGGCTCTTCATTTTTACTCAGTAGTGTGCAGTCAGGCACTTCTAACCCCTTTTTTTTGGTCTATGCTTTTCTTGTGTCACTTAAAACATCAAAAAAGTGCTCCCTCATGATTATCTTCCTACTGAAGTCTTCCTGCTTTATAAAATCAAGCAAAACCAGCTTATAACTAAACAGAGATCAACAAACAACTGTGAATTCATGCTGATTTATATAGTTAGCTTACTCTACTGAGTAAAAACGATCTATTTAAATAAATAAAATCTATTTTGTTGACTCAAATTAAAAAAAACCATACATTTTGGGTCATTTTTCCAACAAGTTTTGTTTGTGTGTGATGTAATGCATGAAAAACTGCTCCCTCATGCCATCACACACAGTTACTTCTATTAAATGAGCCCATAAAATTAGTTTTGTTTGTGATAAACCTTTCCCAGTAGACTTACACTGAAATTAGCAGCATGTTCTGATGATGAAACAAAATGTTATAGACATCTTTGGTGTGTGTATGCTTTTATGATGCTTTTATGTCTGAAGTAAGGACCCCAAGAACAATCCAAAAACAGTGATGCCTTAAAAGTTTACATCTTTATTAGCAATGTAGTGAGTAAACCCTCTAGTTTCTATAATACTATCATTGGTAGTTGGGTGGTAAAACAGCAATTTGCGATCCCAGTACCATAGTGAGCCAGGAATCCTGGTGGTGCCTGAGGGAGGTGAGGCCAGTGATGAGATGTTCTCCTTCTGCTGCAACAACAACCCCTATCAGTCCTGCGATATATGGGCACACCATCCAGGATAGCCACCAGGACCCCTTCAAGACCCTGACCAGGAAAAGAGGGATTAAAATGTGAATTAAATGTAAAAAATAATTTATTCAATCACTCATTAGTATGTTCATTCATTCATTCATTCATTCATTGTAATATACCTCAATGGGTTTACATGCTAGTCCTCTTTTGAAAAATACAAATAAAATGAAAAACGCATACTTTCCCAAAAACATTCAAACCACCAACACTTTTGATGACTCAATTTTCCCTAATCAAAATTATTCTCCTTTGTCCTAGTATTTTTTACACAGGGCTTGGTGATGCAGACATGATTAAATGTAATCATTAAATAAGTAGTATTGCATTGAGCTGTGGCAACAGATGCAAGGAATCATCATCAAATTACATATTTCGGTTCTGCATGACCAGAATACTTTTACACAATGGAGGAAGAACACCTTGATGAGTAGTTCTTGATTAGTGAACTGCTTTCCTCCTTAATTTTGCTGAACTAAAAAATCCTCAGGTGTTAGCAACAGTTGTAAGGCAATCACTTGGCACAAATAAGAGTAATTAGGATTGACCAGTTACTGTTGTGAGTACAACACTAATACAATATCTGTTATCATAGTACGTTCAGTTAGAATCATTCTTTTCTTTAAGATGAATGAGTTTCTTTTCAGAATTGACATTGAAAATTGACAGTCTTGTTAATTTGACTGCCAAGAATTAATGAGTTAGTTTAACAAAGTCTAGCCTAACACACCCTAACGCATTTCCTTCACAATTATTCTGTCTCTGGATATATTTCTGTAGACGTACTTTCTGATGAGATTTCATTCAAGCATCATTTCAGTCAATGTGGTTGCTTTACTGAAGTAATTCTTTTCAGTGAACTGACTTGAATTGTTTAATTATCCGACTGTGTTGTTAGCACACACATATTTCAGCATTTTTAGTATGATGAGTATCACAGCATTTGTGAATTTAGTCAAATTATGTTCACATTTAAGCCCCCATAAACTGAAATGCCTAGGCTGACAATATGCTGCTTAGAAAGCCTCACTGAAATGAATAGGGACTAATGCTAATAACACTTCCCAGTTCTTATAATACCTCCATGTCTGAAGCAATCGCATCCTGCCTTTTCTTGCAAGACCACAGGACATTTATTCCGTTGTGAGGATTGCGTGCACAGACAAATGAAAAATCTCTGCCATTTCAGTGCACCTTAACTGCATGGTGATAGTGATCATCAGAGATTCAGCTTCTCAATGATGACAGAGCGATGGTGTTCACATACAACAAAGTAGCTCAATGAAAGCTCGTGACTTGCTCTGCCATTATAAATATTGCATATGCTGATGAAAGAAGCGGTGCAGGCCAACTGCTGCAACTGGAAAATATTCAGTTTGAGCAGGCATTTGCTGTGTAGTTTGTCTCCAACCTATGAAATGATAACTTTATTGTAATTGCATTAATAATACATGACCAGTGCATGGTTCACACACAGGTCCTCAGTAATTGCTGTTTCCAGCAGCTGGCTCTTACCACTGAATGACCAGAGCTGTCTATATACAGTAATTTATGTCATGAAACCACTGTGGATAAGGATTCATAAACATATTGACATAAAACACACCTCAACAGTTTACAATAACATCCAAAAAAGATCAAAAAGATTTAAAAAACGACTCCACCGTCACCTGACATAAACGGCATCAACCATTTATGGGGGTACATGAAGACAAAGTAAGTCAAACAGTCAGTATCATCACACGATGCTCTGTGGAATATTGTGAGTTCATGCTGGTTAATGCTGATCTTCAGTTTTTGCACAAAATTGTGGAGTCCATAGCAGCTTGGATGCATTACTGTGAAAGTGAGATCATACCAAACCTTTTGTTTAAATTTTTATACTGATTATATCATTTGCAATACCAAACACAGTAATAAATCTGACAAAAATGCCACCTAGATACATTTCATTATAGGTTTCAGACCTTTGGCCCCACTGTATATTATGCAGCTGAGGATATATAAAAATCAAAAGAACACATACACATGTACGCACACGAGGCCATCAATACATGTTACAGTAGATCTGTAATGCCTGTCAAAAACATATAAAACTCATTTAAATAGCACTCCCTGAGTGAATTGCGCATAGTAGAAAACTCTGCACATCATAGATTTCTTACCTATCACTCTTGACAAGTCAGTGTAGTGTGAAAGTACTTTTCCTGATTTCTCGTCCCTCAGTCAGTCCAGGATTATATCACAGTGATAGAGAAGAAGGATTAGGGGCAGGCAGATCAGAGTAGCACTGAAGATGCATGTGTTATGAGCAGTGTTGTATAGTGCAGTACATAACTGTGTTTAAAGGATATTTGAACAGCACCTAACATCAGAACTAATATTTTAGTCCATTTTAGTTCACCTCATTATCAAAAACAAAAGCATACTTTCACCTTCTACTTATACTTTTACCTTGCAATCAATTAATTGTCAAAGTTATATGCATTTTAAGCCAAGTATATCCAATATATTGGCTTAGTATATGTACAATACCAGTACTGTATGTAATGTGGGGGTACAAGTGGTCTGCTTCCCAAACAAATCCTGCATAAGCGCAGTTGGCCCACTTCCTGGGTGTGCTCACATTGTGGTTAAACATTCTGGGTCAACCGTGCCCACCCAAGGAACACATACAGTGGTGCTTGAAAGTTTGTGAAAAGGTCAGGACTATGACTTGGCCATTCCAAAACATGAACTTTATTCTTCTTTAACCATTCTTTGGTAGAACGACTTGTGTGCTTAGGGTTGTTGTCTTGCTGCTTGACCCACCTTCTCTTGAGATTCAGTTCATGGACAGATGGCTTAACATTTTCCTTTAGAATTCTCTGATATAATTTAGAATTCATTGTTCCATCAATGATGGCAAGCCGTCCTGGAACAGATGCAGCAAATCAGGCCCAAGCCATGATGATTGGTGGAGTCCAAACTCTTTAGAAATGGTTTTGTAAGCTTTTCCAGCCTGATTAGCATCAACACCTCTTTTTCTGAGGTCCTTGGAAATCTCCTTTGTTCGTGCCATGATACACTTCCAGAAACATGTGTTGTGAAGAGCAGACTTTGATAGATCTCTGTTCTTTAAATAAAACAGGGTGCCCACTCACACCTGATTGTCATTCCATTGATTGAAAACACCTGACTCTAATTTCAATCTAGGTATTACGGGTAGATACTTCCCTGTGACCCTGAACAGGATAAACAGGGATAAAAAAGAACGCTTGCTTTTTTTGTAAATTAATTTATTTTATTTTTCATTTTTAGTTAGGTAAGATTTCTACATCTGTTAAAAATCTAACCTGCCATAGGTGAATGAATGTGATTAGGAGACGCAAAATAAGAGTTTTTTTCTGTCTATTTCTCTCATACCAGACGTAAATTTAAAATGCAAAACTTTGTACACAAACATGGTCACTCCTACCTAAAGCATTAGTTAAACCTCATTCCATTTCCTATATTATTCAGCACTTGGGCACTAACCTTGCACTTGTTTACAGCCTGTGATAAAATCTAAAAATCAGCCTGTACTCTGTTTCTTTACTGGCAATAAATCATAGCAGATTTAGATAAAATTATTCTTGAACTGTAGTGTGTTTGCACTAACATGTCTATTGACAAGAATACAAAGTATTTGTGTAGTCTACTCTGGATAAGGGTGTGAATGTAAAATGTATCATTTGTGAGCTTGGGCTTGCCTGATTTGTGAAATTTCTCATTGCTGTATTTGCAGTGTAGATGGTTCAATAACATTTGACCCCATGTTTAACAGAGCTGTCCAACAAGCACCATCATTTACTTGCTTTACATATGAGTAGCAAAGGCGCTTTATACTTCATAGTTTCTGATAACAAAGGAAGAGTCTGAAGGGCAAGGTAAATAATGCATGAATAATACAATTTCCATGCCACAGGCATACAGAAACATGAATGCAACTGCTTGACTAGAGCTCATACTTGAGTACTATGTATATGAAAAGCCCTGCAGATGACTGCAATGTATTTGTATTCGCTGAACTCCATTAGAGGTGACATCAGTAACAGTGTCTATTCAAGTGAAGAATACTAATTACCACTTGTGAACCACCAGTATGAACATTAACATATGCAGTAGTGCACATCCTCCAGTGTGTACTGGATATTAGAGTGGTGCTTGAACGTTTGTGAACCCTTTAGAATTTTCTATATTTCTGCATAAATATGACCTAAAACATCATCAGATTTTCACACAAGTCCTAAAAGTAGATAAAGAGAACCCAGTTAAACAAATGAGACACAAATATTATACTTAGTCATTTATTTATTGAGTAAAATGATCCAATATTACATATTAGTGAGTGGCAAATGTATGTGAACTTTTGCTTTCAGTATTTGTTTTCAGTTCTTCTGACGGTGGAGTCATGAACATTAACATTAGCCAATGGGAGAGAGGCCTTCAGTTGCCTAAAAGTTACCCTGGGGTAACTATTACACGCCTTGCTCTCGGAGTGATCTTTGTTGGTCGACCACTCCTGGGGAGGGTAACAATGGTCTTGAATTTCCTCCATTTGTACACAATCTGTCTGACTGCAGATTGGTGGAGTCCAAACTCTTTAGAGATGGTTTTGTAACCTTTTCCAGCCTGAGGTGCATAAACAACTCTTTTTCTGAGGTCTTCAGAAATCTCTTTTGTTTGTGTCATGATACACTTCCACAAACATGTGTTGTGAAGAGCAGACTTTGATAGATCCCTGTTCTTTATATAAAACAAGGTGCCCACTCACACCTGATTGTCATCACATTGATTAAAAACACCTGACTAATTTCACCTTCAAATTGACTGCTAATCCTAGAGGTTCACATTCTTCTTCCACTCACTAATACTGTAATACTGGATCATTTCCCTCAATATATAAATGACCAAGTATAATATTTTTGTCTCATTTGTTTAACTGAGTTCTGTCCATCTACTTTTAGGACGTGTTTAAAAATCTGATGATGTTTTAGGTCATATTTATGCAGAAATATAGAAAATTCCAAAGGGTTCACAAACTATCAAGCACCACTGTAGCTAGCAACATTAAATTATGTCTAGAGAGGGAAACCATAAGCCATATACAATACCAGTGCCAGGAACTGCACATGGACAATGTATTGTATTTCTTGATGCTATTTTGATGAACTTGCTGTCCAAATACAGAATGATTGTAGTACATTTGTTTCTTTTGTTATATCTCTTCTAGGAAAGGTGATATAAGTGACTTTGCACGTTCCATGGTTATTGATGCTACATGAGCTGGTCTGAGTATTTCAGAACTTGCTGATATATTATCATAAATATCCATCTCTATGGATTAACAGAGAATGTTTCAAGAAGGAGAACATATTCAGTGAGCGGAAGTTATCTGAGCGAAAATTATTTGCTGATGCTAGAGGTCAGAATAGAATAACCAGAATGAGCTGATAGACAGGCAACAATAACTTAACCACTTGTTACAACAGAGGTATGCAGAAGAGCATCTTCAACGCACAAAACATTGAACTTTGAAGAAAATGGGCTACAGCAGCAAAGGACCACAATAGGTGCTACTCATGTCAGCTAAGAACAGGCAATTGAGGCTGCAATTCTCACTGGCTCACCAAAACTGGCCAATAGAAGATAGGAAAAATGCTGACTGGTGTGATGAGTCTCGATTTCGTCTTCTTGTTTCAGGCTGCTGGTGGTGTAATAGTGTGGGAGATATTTTCTTGGCAGATGTGCAGGTGAGTGGCAGCACAGTGGCTTGGCGGGTAGCACTGTCTCCTCACAGAGAAGGTCCTGGGTTCAATCCCAGGTGAAGGGGTCTGGGTCCTTTCTGTGTAGAGTCTGCATGTTCCCTGTGTCTGTGTGGGTTTACTTCCGCTACTGTGATATCTTCATTCAGGCCAAAGACACACGTTAGGCTAATTGGTGTTTTTATAATACCAGTTTGTATGAATGTGTGATGTGATGTGTATGAGTGTGTGCCCTATGATGATTTGGCACCCTGTCTAGGGTTGTTCCTGCCTTTCGCACTTTACACGGCCCTTATCAGGATTAAGTGCTTGAGAACATGAATGAATGTGAAGCTGATACATCTGCAGCAACTGTATATTTGGCCCAGTAATTGTATTATGGCCCAGTAATTCACATTATGAAGCTAAATATTGTACATTTGGTAGTGATGCACAGAATCTTTTGGAGTTCATAACATCAGAAGATTGTTGGTAATGATTCTGATAACAGTCAGTCATATGACACAGACATTTTCAACATTGCTAATGTACGGAACGATTGGCAGAATGATGATGAGTATTTTATGTAATTACATAATATGTTGTATTACTGCACTGGGCTGCAAGCATGTGTGGGCCCCCATTTACTTCCATATGTTACCCATATGTGAGAAAATGAAGAAGAAATGAGACCTGGCACCAAAGATTATTCCATGAGCCTCTGGCCATGTTACTTTGTGTCCATGGAAACTGACTGGCAGAGGATCTGCAGCCCTCATTCTCACATACCATTACACAAACTGCTCCAGTAACATCTAGACACAGCAATTTGGTCAGAGAAGGTTAGAAGATACCCTGCTTCACACAGGAATCAGTCTAACAGCAGCAATAAAAGTCTAACAATTTTTTCTGTCTTTTGAATTTTGTACCACTGGTCAAGTTACATTTGCCGAAATGTGTCATTTTTAAATGAAAGCATTAAGAATTCACTGGGATCAGGCAGAGATACACTGGATTGCACCGGACTCCGTGAATGCACCACGACATCTATGTTGCAAGGCCTAGGACATCAAGGAACTGCAGTTACCAACAGCAGTAAACATGTAATTTTACCTTTGCACATGTATGTCATAAAACTACCTATTTTTGTTCAGAGGTACAGTTGCATGCAAACATTTGCACACATATGCATTCATTCATTCAGTTTCTTGTCCACTTATACTGATCAGGGTTGTGGGAGAGCCGGTGCCTAGCTGGCGACACAGGGCGCAAGGCAGGAACAACCCTAGACAGGGCACCAATCCATCGTAGGGCACATACACACACTCACACACTAAGGGAAACACCAATTAACCTCCCACAGATGTCTTTGTGGGAGGAAACCGGAGTACCCAGAGAAAACCAATGCAGAGTCCAGGGTCAGGATATGACCAGGGATCTTGGAGCTGTGATTCAACAGTGCTAACCACTTTACCACCATGCTCCCCTGCACACATATTTACAAACTAAAAAAAAGAATATGAAAGATAACGTTCTGTCATTATCACAAGTATTATTGCAGAGGATCTCCAATTTGTCAACAAATGTGTGAGATTATTGAAATGTTTAAAACCATTGTTCCTCAAAGAAACATTGAAAGGTGCATAATATCATTCATTTATTCAAGGAATCTGGAGGTATTTCAGTGCATGAAGGGCAACACAAACCTGAAGATCTGTGATCTCCGATCCCTCAGACGGCACTGCATCAAGAAATGTCATTCATCAATAACTGATGGAACTACATGGGTAAGGGATTACTTTTGGCAAACCTTTATCAGAAACTATAATACAGAGTTTTGTTTCCACATAATCCTTTACTGTGCAAAAAAGAAGTCTTATGTTAACCATGTCCAGAAGCTACTCTGGGCGTGGAGGCATCTGAAATGGACCATCACACAATGAATAATATGTATTGTGATCAGACCAATCACTATTCCAGATCTTTTTGAAAAAGCCAGGGTCTGTCTGTCCTTGGTAAAGGACATTTACAATTTCTTGATGGCAGCATTAATGCAGAAAAGTAAATTGAGATTTTAGAGCACCATATGCTGCTTTCAAGATGACATCTTTTTGAGGGGTGCCCCATGCATTTTTCAGCTAGACAATGCAAAACAAATCAGAAAGAGTTAAGATTGAAATATGCCAATCAATTGCAGTCTTTCTTTGAGGAACATTGTTGTTAAACATTTAAATGTTTTTTTTCATGCAGTTGTTGACAAACTGGAGATCCTCTCCCACCTTTACTCCTGAAAGCCATTTGTGAATACTGCTTTTGTACCAAACCATGATTACAATCACCTGTTGACATCACCTTTAAATTTAAATTTTTTTATCTCATTACTAGTTCTAATTTGTCTGTGCCAACATGGGTTGGAATGCGCTGCAGGTATGAAAAGCAAGATGGATGTTTATTGACAAATGAAATGAAGGTGACTAGAAAAAAAAAACATTAAATATCTTGGGTTCACACAAAGAAAAAATTAAAAGCTATCTGTTCTTGCTCCTGTCTCTCAGTATATACAAGCCCAAATCAGAAAAAGTTGTGACAGTATGGAAAATGCCAATAAATCTGAACTGTTCCTTACATTTCCTTTGACTTTTATTTCATTGTAGACAGTATGAACCCAAGACATTTCATGTTTTTTCTAAGAAAGTTGTTGGACAGATGGGACAATGTACACATGCAGAGGTGTTGAAGACTGTCAGTCACACCTTAAAGTGATTTGAATTACAGACCAGTGTCAACATGCCAGCTCTGACAAAAAACAATATCCCAGTGACTGAGGAAAACCTCTGCTGTGGTTTTATCTGCTGACTGGTCATAAGCTCACAGAACTACTCAATATTCTTTATATTAAGCTAGACAGGGACTCTTCAGAATTTAGTCCTGTTGTCCTGTCTCACTCAACATTAATCTCAAGATGTTTTCTTTATCAGTCTCCATGCATGGGACTTGTTTGGGGAAATATGGTGACCTAGCAGTTAAGGTACTGGACTATGGAGGAGAAAGTCCAGGGTTTAAATCCCACCTATGCCAAGCTGCCACTGTTGGGTCATTAATCAAGGGCCTTAACTCACAATTGCTTGGATTGTAAGAATGCATCAATTGTAAGTTGCTCTGGATAAGGGCGTCTGCTAAATGACATAAGTGTAAATGTTTGTCCAACACATTGAACTTGTCATGTTTTTTTTCTGTGTGGCAGTGTGCATTATACTGCTGAAAGAGGTCACTGCCATTAGGTAGTACCATTAACATGAATGAGTTTGCTTAGTCTGAAGCAATGTTTAGGTTGTTGGTATGTGTCAAAGTAAAACCAACATGAGTGTTGGACCCAAGGTTTCCCAGCAGAACATTGCCCAGAGTATCATTAACATTGTTACTGTTGTTCTCTTCATCTGTCAGTGTTTTCATGTTATGGCTTATCAGTGTAGGCCGTCATAAATATACAGATGATTGAAACTTTGAATTAAAACCTCTGTTATTCATTGCGAACAAATTACTGACTGGATCATCAGTGCGTCAGTATGTACTTGGCAAGTATAATGAAAGGTGTAGCATCAGAATAATTGCTTACAGCAGTAGCAAAGTGGCGTGAGACCTGTATGTCTTCATTCTATCCTTCCAACTCCTTATTACATTTAAAATAATTTCCTCTGTGATGGCAAAATGATTGTACATATATCCATTTTTTAACACCAAGTGGAAGCAGCTTTCCTTAAATCACCCTTTGTTCCCTTTGTCTGCTTGAGAGTTCATTGTAAAGAAATTGCTGCAGGGCAGCAGTTAAGCTCTGGAGAGTTCTATCCATGGTTTTGCTGGCTCTTGACCATGCTCAAAGAGAACAAGTAGGAAATAGATTTAATGGACCATGGCTTGATGTAATGCAGCAGACTTGCCTTAGAGGTCACACATTGTGTTCTGAGTTGTGACTATTGCTGTATAGCAATTTGTGAAATCATCAGGGTATATGGTTAGCTGTGGGTTGACAGTTACCTTTAAACCTGAATCAAATTGGGCAATGGAAAATATTGTTTGCATTTTTCATTGTCTAGTTTGATTTAGACTGTAAACTGATAGTCAGGCCTCATTACACGAGGAACTGTGAATCTCAAAAGATCCCTTATGAGACAGCAACAGGGATGGAATCTGGATGTGACACAGTGTGAACCTTCAGCCAGCACAGAATCTGGAATAATGCCACTATGAAACTGTCTGGCAATGAAGTGGGCCCACACCCTATGTCCAACTTCTCCTTGACTGAGGCAGGCAATTAATCAGTGTGGCTTAATCAGTAAAACACTATTTCTTAATGCTGAGCCACCCTGGTTTGTGTCCCTAATCTGTTGGATTGCTCTGGCCTGATTTGCCTCAGTACAGCGTGCACTCCCAGGAAAAAAATGTACTGTGAACTTTGACAGTGGAACCATGAAGTGGCCAAATTACCACAAACATTCATAGTACAACTGTGAAATAATTTATGGTCATTTCATAGTCAACCACGTTTACAGTTGTACTATGATGTTGTACTATGGCCAAATTACCATCAAAAATTTATAGTAGAACTGTGAACTTCATGGTCAAACTGTGAAAGTTCAAATTAAAACTGTCAAGCAAGTCAGAGTTTTACTATGAAAATTCACAGTCCATTTTTTCCTGGGCTTGGCAAAAATCTATGGGATTACAAGCATAGTCAGTGTGTTTGTAGCTCTTGGTTAATCCTTTTTGCCCTTTCTTTTTAATGAGACTTCCCACTGGCACTTTGATCAGGAATAGAAAATAATTAATAAGTTTACAGTATTGGACTACCAGCAGCAGCGTCTGAGGTGTTATCTTCAACCAGCATTCCACAGCAACAACCACTTCTTCAAATTCACTCACTGTTTTAAAGTGTTTTCTGTGCTGAGTGTGGCATGTTTAGCTATTCTTCCTCCATCATAAGTGCTATTTTTATCTGCAACAGCTGTCAACTTGTAGCTAACCTGACAAAGATGTAAGATTTAGAGGTGTCCATCTAGACATTTGAGAGGGCCCTATATAACTAGCATAGGAATCTGGATGCTACAGGCATAGTTACTGATGCTAGGGCAAGTGAGTGACGAGTCTACAACATAGTCGTAAGACTAAGACCAACCCATAAGAGCCTCACTCTTTACCAAGGTTTGCCCAATCAGTCAGGTTTGCCCTCCTCAAAGAAATACCCACTGAGCAGACTGATCAAGGAGCTCTGATTATAGGTGACTCTATTTTAAGATGTGAAATTAGCTATTATTAACTGCATCCCAGGAGTAAGGGTACCAGACAGTACAGGGAGTTCTATAGTCTAGATTTTCTAGGATAGTCATTCATATAGGTGCTAATGATATATGCCTTCGCCAGTCAGAGGTAACTAAGGTTAACTTTATAGAGGTGTGTCAAGAAGAGAAGGCAATGTCCGATGTTTGCCATGTACATATTTAAGCACTGCTGATTCAGTCAGTAATTCTTTCACAATAAATGTCAGAGGCTTTAATTAAAAGTTTCAAAGCGTCTGTATATTATGAGTCCTACACTAATAAGTAGTGTGCTCTGGCCCTACCCCAATGTGGTGAGGTAAGCAAGCCTACAATAGGTTCTGCTTTCTGAACTGCTGGCTGACCAAGTGGTGATCTGAAAACAATGCAGGCTTCATAGACAATTGGGCAACTTTTGAAGATAAGGTTGGCCTTTTATGATGGGACAGTGTCCATCAAACTCGAGAGGGTGCTACTCTCATGTCCTGTAAAAGAACTCATGGTCTTATGGAAGATTTAGTTAAGGTCTGACTATCCAGAGCCGTGGTAAGGCAGCAGACAAACAGCTTAAAGCAACTGTCTGCTGGTAGCCATGTTCCTTCATTCAGACCTCAGGCTTACTGAAATTGTGTCTGTGACCCACATCATAAATGTTATCTGCATCATGAAGCACTCAAATAATAATGTCATTAGTGTAAACACAGCTAGCACTCATAAAAATAACAACGTTAAACTAAGACTGGGGTCACTTACATCTACAACAGTTAGTTTATATGAAGTTATTACTGATCATTGTTTAAACGTACTTTGTCTTACTGGAGCTTGGACTAGACTTGATGATTATTTCACTTTAAGTTAATCTTCCCCTACTGGACATAGTTATGTTATAAACCCTCATTTTAATTGTTGTGGTGGAGGAGTAGCCACAGTGCTTAACAAAGACATTGCCAAATCTCATTACAAGGAAAATTCAATTGAAATCTGGATTCAGCCATGTTCTTTGACTTCTCCAGTGCCTTCAAGACAATACAGCTATCATTGCTCAGGGGAGGAAGCTGGAGGGTGCTTATTAATTAGATAACTTTGTTTAATCTTCACGTATATCATCTAGGCTGCCCAAGCAGGTTAGGTCCTTTTTGATTCTTGGGCTTCCCAAGGTTTCTTCTTTATAACATTTAGGGAGTTTTTCCTTGCTAAATTAGGACTTTGGACCAATAATGTACAATGCTCCATTGTAAAATGCGCTATATAAATTAATTTCTCATTGATTCTGTTGGTGTGCTAGTCAGAATCTTGGTCTTCCAGGAAATATTCCAGTTCAAGCTTCATGTATCATCTTGTCCGGTTCTGTCTTGGTTTTCTGATTTTCTTCCTTGCCAGGGACCTTGTGAGTTTCTGTGTCATGGGACTGGGTCTGTAAAGCACCATACCATGAGTGTCCTGCACTGGTATGTGTAGTGTATCTGTCTATTGCATTACTACATTCGTAAAGAAAGGCATAGCTTATATTTCAAATATGTGTTACAGATCTTTTTGATATTAATGATGTAAGTATATAACTCAGATGATGATAATACAAAATATAACAAACAGGTTACAAAGAGGAACTGTGGAAATTTAGATATACGTTTATAATGGTTAGGACACTTCCTATATCTAGTCATTTAGGTTGAAGGACAGTTTACTAAAAGGTCATTTACTTTTAAAGGCTTGTCTTTCTCGTAAATATACTATATATTTCAAAGTATTTCTAAAGATAACTAGCTCATGGAGCAGTATGTTGATGATGGAGGTTGTGTCCCAAACCACATAATAAAGGATATCCTGGGATAACCTCTGCTTATTCTGTTCAGGGTTGTGAGGAGGAATCCTCAGGAACTGCTGTTTCCAGCAGCTGACTCTTTCTTCTGAATCATAGGACATGCTAAATAGTCTGACAATATTTTTTTTCCTACAGTTTTTCTGGATATAATTTCAAGGTATACACTACAAGTACTTAATAACCCACTTATGGTTTTGGGTAACATTATTGGCATATTAAATACACCATGTAAAAATAGGCTTTGATTGAGAGACATAAAAAGAGTGACTGAATTTTGCTATAACCTACAGAGACAAACCACAGTCCTTCTGGGAAATTATTCTATGGGCAGATGATACCCAGCTAAAATCATTTGGCTTTACTTTGCACATTAATATAGTGATATCTTTTCACGAGACGTAAGAATCATAATTTGTCAAAACTGCCAAAACACGGTATTGTTTGAATTATTAATATGCATGCAAATACACTAATTTAGGTGAAATCCCATTTGACTTATTTAAATCCATGATGAGGAAACTGAGCCAGTGGAGCTTGCCCTGCCCTGTGCTTTTTATCTTTACTGTTGTATAGGGATTGACCTTTGCATTCACTTTTCACCTGAGTTGACAGTGTGAAACTGTGCTTTTTCTGTCACAACATTCCTCCCTCAGGGTCTCAACAGGAGACTGACAGAATGAAAGGTGTTCACTGAAAGGTGTTAGACTCCAGAGGGTTGCAGGTATCTGCATTTGACGACTTCTTTTCTTGCCCTTTGATGACGACGTTCAACACTCTGCCAGTGTATGATTCACTTTATTGTTAACACCTTTTTTTCATAGCAACAGTTGGTGCAGGCATGTTAGCTTCTTAAAGCTTCTTAAGGCTATTTCACACAGAGTCCGAATTTAACAGACAAAAAAACGCACAAGTTTTGAAAAAGAACACACGTATATTAATGCTGTCCTTCTGCAACACTGTGTAAAATTTTACATCAGCGTCTGTTCTAATTCCTTCATTGTTCAGATCTTTTAAACTCAGGCTGACCAGTCAGAGCTTGGTTGTCAGGCAGAATCTGAATCCTGCTAGTAGCAGACCAAAAGCTTATAGGACAAGCAACACGCTGACTCTAAAACCATGGATATAAAAAAAAGATCTGGTACTGGTATAACTGAAAGGCTGGAGTATGATGGTGACAAATCTCACAGTGACTGTATGTAACCATTTTTTTGTTTATCTAAGTGCATTCTAATCTGTTTATGCCCACAAAAAACACAAACTATAGCTTCCTGCAGCAATCTTTGCTCTCCGTGTTTGTTTTCTTAAGTTCACGATGTGAAAAAGACACGGCGAAATCTCTGTGACACATTAAGAGAAAGGAAATTAAAGAAAGCAAAAGCGGACAAAGAGCTTTCAGAGTGTTTAGACAAAAAACTTGGTGTGAAGGTCCCACTATGTTAAAAATCGCATCTGTTTTTTTTGTTTGTGCAAAAAAGTCAGGATGAAAAGTTCTTTACTCTCAGATAAAGTATTTGCGATAATATTACTTATGACAGGGATGCTCACAAGTCATAGTTTGCAAGTCCAAGCTGAGTCTCAAGTCTTTTATGGTTGAAATGTGTGAATGCCATCTGGCCTGGTATTGTACTGTACTGTTATCTATTAGCACACATTACAGTATCAAAACTGATCTATTGTATGATCACTTTTAAAAGGCTATTGCAATGCAATGTAAAGAAATACACAATGAGGGTGTTGTTTTAAATGAGCAACTTTGTATTGCAATATTTGAGCTATTTTCATTCTGCACTAGAGGACACATGGTGTTGTTTGTGTTTAACATCAATTATTACATGGCTGTGTAACCCAATCACCTCATCCGTAACATTTTTCAGTGTTTGAAGAAACAACTGTAGTTACCTGTCCATAGGTGACAAGTACAACTTCTCCAGTTTGCAGTTGTTTGATTTATACCATAAAAGTGTTGTTTTGTCTATAAGTTTAAGGTCATTGACCTGCAAGTTGAACCATAAAAATGTTTCCTTCAGAACTGACCAAATTGGGTGCTAGGCTTAGATAGTTTCTTCAAACTCTGCTTTGAATATCTCCAACTCCTTCACCATTACCATGCCCTCTTGGATGCTTCTCTATCTAACTTTGAATACTGAGATTTGCATCTTGATTCGTGTAAATGTGCAACCGAAATTATGTCACACTGTATAGTTTTCAATTTTAATCATGGATTTAAAGATACATTAGTGGACGTTCAAAGCTCGAGGTATTTTATGACCTAACTGTGCATTAACCTAACTGTGCATTTTATGACCTAACTGGAGCATTTTCAGAATTTTATCCCATAAGTCTAAGATAATTAGAGAAAATGCTTTTATTTATATTATATTCTATTTATATTAAATCTATTTATAATAATAGATTGTTTTTTATTATAATTCTAAACAAGTCAATCTTCAAAAATACATCATAAATTTCAGAATATAAAGTATTTGGTATGTACTCCATTTTGCTGCATTGACAGTGTGCATGGATTCCACAAGCTTGGGCACAATCTGATCCATGTTTTTCCAGCTTGATTTCACAATATATCAAAGTGCAGGGGTGTTCTAGACTACTTGTCATATTGGGGCACACACAGAATTTAAATGGGCATAGCTTTACCCTTCTGCTTGCCAATTACTCGTAGGGGCACAGCTGTGCTTAAAAAACATCTTGTGATGTTACTGAATGCTTGACTTTTTTCCCTTTTATCTTCAGGTGCCCCATGCAATAACTGAAATTTGGGAGAAGGCCCGTGGCTGGAGCTGTGTCTACTCTCAATTAGCTACCTACATGTAGAACCCTTATACTTTGAATTTGTGACAATTTTCTCAAACACCCATCACGATTCATTCCTATCAACCCAGCACCTACCTCCTTCACTCTCACCTCACCTCACAGCCAAAGCTAGGCCTTCCAGCAACTCCACTGAGCTCCTTGCAACGTGTTGTCTTTGGACTCCCACTATTTGCAAATTTCACTATATGACACATTGAATTATCACTACCTTTCAACTTCACTCTGTGCCTCTGAACCAGAGGAACACAGATAAGTGCTCAGATTCCAAACCATCCAGAGCAAACTTCAGCGTGCATTAAAAGCAACAGGCATCTAATACTCACATGCTGCACCAAAGGTTTTCTTTGTATCTTGGTTCATTGGCAAGTGAACAACTGCTGCCACACTCCTTCTCCAACATCCTCCATATCCAAGATGTCTTGTTTTACGTCGAGCATCCAGATTCTCACCATTGGCATCTATACCCTGACCTAAGCCTTCAACCACCTTGGTATCCTGCTCTCCCCCTCTCAAAAAACATACAAACAAAAACAGCAGAAGATCCGTCCACTCGCTATATTATTACAAGCTCTCTTCGCCAAGACAAGCTCCTTCCAGTTTCACCACCCACGAATGTAATGCATGTCATACTTCAGGGGCATTCCCACTTTCTTAATACCTGCTTTCTCCATCCCCTTCTTGCACATTAGCATAAGATGATGCAAGCCTTAAAGAGCTTACATTTTGGATCTTCCTTCTGTGTCTACAGTATGCTTTCTCCTTCCTTTTCCAGGACATGGCAGAACCACCCAAAGATATTAAGCCCTTTACAGGTGCCTCACTCTCCTTTGGTTTCAAGCAGGGCATTATTTTTTTCCTACTGGCCAGCAGAATTCATTTAGTCACCTCTGGAACATTTACACCATAATCATTGCTGCTTTTTTGTGATAATGAGCGGTCAGGCAAACAATTTAATTCAGCCAATAACACAATAACTTTTGAAATTGTTACACAGAACAATTTCTGTTTCGCATAGTAGACCTATTACTGCTTTAAATCACAAAGCTCTCAGACAACACAAACACATTTCCTCTCACTCATTTTTCATCTCAGAGAAAGACATACCCAAACAGTCAGCATTAAACTCAAATTCTCAGGGCAATGAGAATGCCACCTCAGACTCCAGACCAGATCTCAGATTTCACCCCTTTTCCCTTACTAGATTTTATCACCCTCAGACATCAGCACCCATTGCAATTCAAGGGTCCTGACACAGCCTACACTCTGGAAATGCTCAGTGTTGTTTAGGTCAGGTGAGTGTGGAGGAAAGCACTCACTGATCTTTCATATACAAGTAGCTGCTGCAAAGCTTTGAGGTGTGTCTCCTAGGTGTATTTGGGTCATTATGCTGCTGCATTATGAATCATTCTTTAAACATCATCACTAGTATTCTCAGACTCTTGGAGTTTCAGAGCAAACACTTGAAAAGCTGTAAGTTCTAATGCGAGTTACTACATTTACAATAGGCAAAAAACACACCAGTGGCTCAGTGGTAACAGCTGCTGGAGATGGCAATTCCTGAGGGCTTGGGTTCAAACCCTTGGTGGGGCTGACACCACAGAGGTTATGTGGTGTGGTTATGGAATACTACGATGGACTGGCATCTTGTCCGGTGTGTAATTCTGACTGATTTCTGAGGTAGGCTTCTGACGCCCAATGACTCTGCCTGGGAAAAATATGGGTAAAATGGGATGCATTGCTTTGCTTTGCCTACAAAAGAGAAGTGTGGCCTACAAAGAAGTTAGAAAAAAAATGATATGTGAGAAGCATTAAACAATTAGACAATTAAAAAAAAATATTAAATATTATGTGAATGTATTATTTTTTGGAAGTGTGTAATGTTTATTTTCCCTAATGATTAATTTGAAGCAAGAAAAGTTCTGCGACTATTAATCTGAGCACTGTTAAATGAAAAACCATAAACCCAGAAACACATTATAAGTTAGAGATAAGAATGACCTGTACTCGAAGTAGTCTAAGGAGGTTTTTGTTTTGGCAGATCATTTCAATAAAACTCATCATTACTCTTATTTGGCGTAGATTAACAAACTCAGTTAGAGGTTAAGGTCAGCTCAAATGGATTTAAACATCACATATTACAATTTAATTAATACGTCGCATGCTGCATATCACAGATAATTACTGGAGAAGATGAAACCCTTAGAACCATCAAACCTAACCATCTGCAGGACAGGGATGAAAATATAAAGTCAGTCTCAGAATTCAGAAGAACAACCACTTCTATTCTAATTAGTATTGCTCAGAGCAAATAAGTCCATAGCAGGAACTAAATTAACTTTCAGTGCAAGTGATACAGAAATGGGAAAATTGTTCTTTAACACTGTAGGTGCGGAAACATCCTCAATACTGTGATTTTTTCCCTTCCCCTTTTAATCATGTCTATCCTGGGCAAGGTCACTGGGGATGGGGGGCATGGAGCCTCTCCCAAAATTCACTGGGCTGTGGCAGAAGCGTGTCCTGGATGGTGAGCCAGTCTATCGTAGGGCCTGGCAGAGGTCACTGCTACAGTGCCAGGGATAATCATTCCCAATCTGGCCTCTTCTCTATCAGACACAGCCAGTTATATTGCCTTCTAATGTCACCATTAATATAAACCTTTGCTCACAGTACACCTCACTGCTTTGTAATCCAGCTGGAAAACTATAGGCCACCACATGGTTTATGCCACTCTGGAGGGCCTGAAGTTGGTGATCCCACTCACTTTCAAGCCAGCCATTGGCCTTGGCAGTCTGAGGAAAACCTTGAGAAGGTTTACGTAAGACTCAACATCATCATGCAGGATCAATTATGAGAGCCCCAGTGGAACTGAAGCTCTCACAGAAAGGGTGAGACTCGATCCACTGTCTGTGACTATGATGATCATCCATTGTGATAAAAAACAGCAAATCCAGGCATAGGTAGGTTGTATTTCACTCTTAATTGTGAACAAATTCAATAGGCTCTCACAGTAAGGGCAAACATAGAGTTAGGGGTGAACAGGAATTGGAGGATGACTCAATCCACTGTCTGTGACTATGGTGATCATCCATGGTAATAAAAAACAGCAACTCTAGGGTGAGTCACAGGTAAGTTGTATTTTACTCTTAATTGTAGACAAATTTGAATAATGCAAACTGGTGATACAAAAAACAAAATCCATGAAGCTTTTAGGCTGTTAGTGACTTAACTGACTTCTCCAGGGTACTGTATGTCAAATAAAGATAGGACCAGACATAATAAATTCAATAAGAACAACCTTATCATTCTCATTAAAACATATTTTACTTCCAAAGTCGTATTGTGTTTTGTAGGTAATATTTTTGCCTATTCGTTTTCTCCTATATCATCTCCTATATCATTTATCATTTACACCTTGCTAGTACCAGGTTGGTACCAGGTTGGAGCCACGTATGTCTTCAGAACTGCCTTAATTCTTTGTGGCATACATTCAACAAGATGCTGGAAATATTCCTCAGAGATTTTGTCCGTAACAACATAATAGCATCAAGACGTTGCTGCAGATTTGTCAGCCGATTCAATGTCCATGATGTGAACCTCCCATTCCACCACACCTCAAAGGTGCTCTATTGAATTGAGATCTGGATACTGTGGAGGCCATTTTAGTACAGTGATCATTGTCATGTTCATCCAACTAGTTGGAGATGATTTGAACTTTGTGACATGCTTCCTGCTGGAAGTAACCATCAGAAGATGGGGACACTATGGTTATAAAGGGATGGACAAGCTCAGCAACAATACTCAGGTAGTCTGTGGCATTTAAACAATACTCAGTGGTATTAAGGGGCCCAAAGTGTGTATCCCCCACACCATTACATCACGACCATCATCCTGAACCACTGATACAAGACAGGATGGATCCATGCATGTATGTTGTTTATCACAAATTCTGACCATATCATGCGAATGTCACAGCAGAAATCGAGACTCATGAGGCAACATTTTTCCAATCTTCTTTTGTTAAATTTTGATGAACCCATTGTAGCTTCAGTTGCCTGTTCTTAGCTGAAAGGAGTAGCACTCGGTGAGGTCTTATGTTGCTGTAGCCCATCTGCTTCAAAGTTCAAAGTGCATTCAGAGATGCTCTTCTGCATACCTAAGTTGTATCGATTGTGTTTCTTTTCTCTCAGCTTAAACCGGTCTGGCCATTATCCTCTAACCCCTGGCATCAACAAAGCATTGGAGGCACTGGATATTTTCTCTTTTTTGGACCATTCTATATAAACACTAGAGATGGCTATGTGTGAAAATTTCAGTAGATTAGCAGTTTTTGAAATATTCAGAATAGCTCATCTAGCACTAATAACAATGCCATGTTAAATGTCACTGTAAATTTCCCTGCAATTTCCCTGGTCAGCTTGAACTTGATGTCTTGACCATGGTCTATATGCCTAAATGCTTCGAGTTGTTGCTACGTGATTGGCTGATTAAATATTTGCGTTAAGGAGCAGCTAAACAGGTGTATCTAATAAAGTGTATGCTGAGTGTAGAGATATTGTACTAGCAATACTTATACAGAGATTATACCAACAACAATGTATGTATATATATATATATATATATATATATATATATACATAGTATGTGCATATAAGAGATACATAGCAGACCACCAGCTCTCTCTGTCACGTATTTACATATTAAATGTTGGCCGATAGCCCTCTGATGGTTTGCAAGGAGGAGGGGGCATGTCCTCAGAACTGAGAAATTGCAGTCATGCTAGTGCTAAAGGTCTTACCACATCTTTTTTTCTGGATCAGTAAAAATGTGTAGGAGTTGTCATGTCCTGTTCAACACCAAACTAATGGTGTGAACTCACCAAGAGAAGAAACTCCTGGAGACTTTCTTTTCATAACCAGCATGTGAGAGGAAGTGAGAGAAATGGTCAAATGGCTCAGGACAGACTGACCCAATCTCGTCCTAGCACTCACAATTCATAGCTTATAGTCTGTGCACAGTATATTCTGCACAAGCATCCACATCCTGATACATTCTGACTGGTTTCACACAAACAAATTTGTTCTGTGAAAATCTACTGTGTATATTCATGTACATGCATTTACTCAAGTAAATCTTGTGAACCTAAATCTGCAGGTGGAAGCCTAAATTGTCATTAAATGCATTTTATACTTGTTTATACTCATATTTAGCACTTAACAAGCATATCGAGGGTTTTTTGCTCCATCAATAACAACTTAAAGGTGACATATAACCTTTTCAACAGTTTAAGACAGTTCCCTGGGGTGTTAATAAAATGTCGGTACATGCTTTGCTCATACCAAGTGGATCCTGCACCACATGACCCTTCTCATCCTGTCCAATAAGTTCATTTAAAATGATCCCGCCCCTATTCCTTCAATGATTCACTAGGCGATGTGATTCCGGGATCTCAGCTGTTAGCGTTAGCTAATGGTAATGTCCCAAAACAAATCCCACCCACATCAATGCTTACATTACCCTAATCTGCAGTTTTTCCACTGACATTTATAACATAGTTAATCCCTCTTTTAAGACAAGTACCATTATCGGTCCTGCACTGTAATCCAGGATTAAAACTGGGCTCAAGATGTCTGTCCCAAATTTCAAGAGCATGACTATTACAGCTCTATGGTAGTAAGGTAACCTGGATGAAGCATTACACACTACATATTATAATGTTACCAAATTAATTTACTGATACATGGGATTTAAAAGTTAAAAGAAAATTGTATACTTCAATAAAACATTTTTCTCCCCTCTGTTATTTACATAAGGTTTGAATCAATTCTATGGTGTAGTGTAATACACTTGCGATTTTAGGGCAGTTTATGCCGACCATAGCTGGGATGCTGTCATATTAAATAAACATTGTCCACTCAGCTCTAGGTCCATTGAAGCTGGGGGCTGATGTAGTTATTTGTGCTGGCCTGTGCAGCTAGGAACAGCAGTTTCCGTGCTTAGTTCTTAGCTTTAACGTGTTGTTTACTGGATCTGGTGCTTGTGAGAACAAAATAGTTCACCATTGCAAACATACTTCTCAAGCAGGTAGAGTTACTGAGCTGTGGGATGGGATGATTCTAATGAGTCTCCTTGTGAAGCGTGAAGGAGAGCCAGATCTGAAAACCTTGATAAATCCCATGTTTTTTTGAAACTAGATATCCCAGAAAAAATTACTGGGCTGTACTGGACTGAGTTCATAGTTTGTGAGTTGGTAGGCGCTCCAGATACCCAAATGTATGTGTATAAGCACTGAAAAAAGCAAGTTTTACATTTCCCCTTTAACACACATACATTTCTAGAGGATCATAATAAAGCGTTTACGAGAAATAGTGATTTGTGAAAGGGAAGGTGACTGGAAAAAAATAGAAAATGCTGTTAGCAAGGTACACAAGATCCATCTAGTGTGCAATAATATCTCATACATACAGATTTATGCCTGGCTGTTTGACTTGCAAAACCACGGAGTGTGTGAAATCCTGACCAAGATGCATCAGAACATCCGTGATGCTGCTAACCGACCCTCTGTGTATGTTACAAGGCCTCCTTTTCTGCTGTGTGGGTTTTAGCACTATGTTTGGAAAACACACAAACGTGTGCTTGCCCATAAACACACCATTGCTCGTCATGGTTGGAGGGAGGCTGTTGCTACGGAAACCATCACACCGTTGCTGCATGGGAAAGAGCACTCGATTCCTCAGCTGAAGAATGTCTTCAACCTTCTGTCCTCCATTGCTTTAACAACTAGTACAGTGTCATGGCCACTGACACACAATACACTCATGACAGGCTGTCACACCACCTTACCACTTAATTAATGTTACAGCATTACCAGGGTTCCACAGTGTTAGCATTTGGTTTGTACTAACTTCTTATTGACGATTTTAAGAGCACTGATATGAATGGCTGCCAGCCACTCTCATTTTATATTACTCAACTTATGTACATTAACTACTGTGGCATCAGCAGCCACTGTTAGTCCCACATTGGGTGTGTAGATCCCAGTGGCTTACAGTGTGCATTGTAGACCCAGTACGCCGGTTTATTTTCCTTTATTTTTGGACTTACAAGCCTTTATGTTTATATTTATACAAGCATTCTATATGTGCTTTAAGCATTTATCTTCCATCTTGGGGAACGATAATTAAATTGGAGTAGCTCCCACCCCCAAACTCAACAAGTTAGCCTAGCACAGACACCAGTCTCAGATCAAAGCTATTTCTAATGTTTATAGTCTTTCCTAAATAAGTCTTTATCATGAGCAATATTCCAGATGTTCTAGGTCTTTAATACATGATATACAACATACAACAAACATGCATCCTACCTGGGGGGACGATATTATCAGGTATCATGGAGAGGCTCCGTATCTGCTCCACGTGCTCTTACAACTGGAGTTCCACATGACTCAGTTCTGGGACCTCTTCTTTTCTCTCTCTACATAACCTCTCATGGCTTCTCCTACAACTGTTATGCTGATGATACTCAGCTCATTTTCTCTTTTGATCCAACAGATCTGCATGTCTCCACACGTATCTCTACATGTTTGGAGAGCATCTTATCGTGGATGTCAGCTCATCATTTGAAGCTAAACCACAGCAAAACAGAACTGCTATTCATTCCTGCAGAAGGGTCCCCTTATCAAGGTCTTGCCATATCCCAGGTGAACTCCTCCATCACACCTTCTGAGAACGCAAGAAACCTTGGAGTTATCTTTGATAACCAACTCTCTGCTCATATTTCCAAACTGACCCAGTCATGCAGGTACCTTCTCTGCAATATCAGGAGAATCCGACCCTTCCTTTCCAGAGAAGCCACCCAAGTGCTTGTCCAGTCTCTTGTTATAACAAAACTAGATTACTGCAATGCTCTTCTGGCTGGTCTTCCAATGCGTACAATCAGACCCAGATCCAGAATGCAGCGGCTCGTCTGGTTTTCAATCTACACAAGTTTTCTCATGTCACCCCATTGCTGCGTTCACTTCACTGGCTCCCGTAGCTGCCCTTCATCAGATACAAAACCTTGACGCTCACCTACAAAGCCAAAAATTAACAGCCACCATCTTACTAAAACTCTGATCAGACCACGCTCTTTCACTCGTAAACCCTCCGAGACACGAGCTTGGCCCGACTGGATCCTCCACATAAGGCACCCAGGTGGTGGAATGAACTTCCACTGGATGTCTGAATGGCTGAGTCTCTTGCTGTCTTCAAGAGGCGACTAAAGACTCACCTCTTCACCCAGCACTTAAGTGAATAAAACTGCAAAAAACTGCATATCCTCCTTTAAAAAATAAAAAATAAAAATTCTCTACACCAGATACGAGTAGGTTGTAGTTGGATTATGTACTTGAGCTATTATTTACTTGTACTAATATGAGGTTCTGTATCTTAGGAAGACTACAAAGCACTTCTGTAAGGGCGTCTGCTAAATGCTGTAAATGTAAATGTAAATAATCATTCAGTGAAAAAAGTCTATTTTAATAACCTTAAACTTAAATTGGGATTACTTCACATTAGATCACTTACAACTCAAGCAGTCAGTGTAAATGAAATTATTACTAATAATTGATTAATTGACATTAATTTTTTTCTTACTGAAAATTGTATTAGACCAGATGAATAACTATCTTTATTTGGGACTGTGGTAGCCTAGCGGACCAGAAGGTCCAGGGTTCAAATCCCACCTGTGCCAGGCTGCCACTGTTGGGTCCTTGAGCAAGACCCTTAACCCACAATTGCTTGGATTGTAAGACTGTACCAATTGTAAGTCGCTCTGGATAAGGGTGTCTGCTAAATACTGTAAATGTAAAAATGTATTTAATTTTAATTTTAATGTATTTAAATTTAGTTCAAAACCCTCGTCCTAATGGTCGTGTCGGGCAGGTAACCACAATTTTTGACCTAGACATTACTACTAAATCTCAATAGGCTAATTCATTTAAATTACTGATGTTTAATGTGGCTGATATTGTCATGTAAGTCAAATTCATACTTTTTTCAGCTTATCACTGTTTACCATCTATTTACCATGTACAAATAATGCAAAAAACCATAAGTGAGCCTTAGGCTGACATGTTCACACACATACAGCATTTAGCAGACATGCTTATCCAGAGCATCTAACTGATACAATCTTTCAAGGTACAATCTAAGCAATTGTGAGTTAAGGGCATTGCTCATGGGCCCAACGGTGGGAGTTTGGCAGTGCTGGAACTTGACCCTGGACCTTCTGGTCAGTGGTCCAGTACCGTAACTACTGCACTGCATTCATGCTTTCGGGAGCTCACAAACAATGACAAATCATTTTTTGGACAAAATGGATTTCAGTGGAATCAGACAGCTGCACAGTATCCAAGGCTAAGGGAACAGTGCTATATGTTGAGTTATCCATAAAATCCACTAATCTTATTTCATCCTTCCAGGAACCAGCATCCCATAAAGGATTTTCTATTCATCGCTGTGGTGTTGTATGTCTGTATACCAAACACTACTATATTCTTTATTTTAAACACTGCTTTAGTCATTGATCTAACATGATCAATACAAACAATGTAATTCTGTTTCTGTGCAATGTGTTATTAGCACACAGTTTCTGTTCCCTGCCCAGAATTTTTACTTTCTTTAACTGGTTTTATCCGCACATAGATATCTGCTTTTTTAATTTTATTCAGTTTATAACTGATTGAGTTCACTCTACTATTTAAATGTGTGAAGTGTTCAGTGCTAATAATAATAATAATAATAATAATAATAATAATAATAATAATAATAATACAATTTATTTATGTAGTACCTTTCATTCAGAAGGGCTGCAGCTCAAAGTGCTTAACAGTACAGAGTTAAATAACATAAATGGCAAAGGATAGAACAGATACAAGAACTAACAAATAAAAATAATTCAATTAAAAAATAATAAAAAAATAAAACGCACAAAATCAAATCAATAATAATAACAATAACAATAATAATAACAACAACAATAATAACAATTATTATTGTTATTATTGTTGTTGTTGTTATTATTATTATTATTATTATTACTACAGTTTCCTGTAACTGTTGATCAGTCCTGCACACCGGCTTGGAGGAATTTTAGCCCATTCCTCCATACAGAACAGCTTCAGCTCTGGGATGTTGGTGGGTTTCCTCACATTAGGTGCTCGCTTCAGGTCCTTCCACAACATTTCCATTGGATTAAGGTCAGGACTTTGACTTGGCCATTCCAAAACATTAACTTCATTCTTCTGTAACCATTCTTTGGTAGAACGACTTGTCGACTTAGGGTCATTGTCTTGCTGCATGACCCACCTTCTCTTGAGTTCATGTCACAGAATAAGTCATATCTCTTTGACACATGATCTCCAAGTCTGACAAAAAATTGTCCCTCTGTGATATATGCCTGAAACCAGTTACAGACACATCCAGAAAGACCAACCCAGTTTTCTAATCAATTAATTAAAATGTTGTGATCAATATAGTCAAAGGCCACATTCAAATCTAGTATAATGAGAACTGAAACCTTGTTTGTAGCAGTACTGACTCTAAGATCACTGAGTGTGTTTACATGTACTTAACAATCCCATCATGGTCAGATTTCTGTAGTTATCTGATTATTCAAGTGGTCATGTATACAACATAATCCGATCTAGATCAGATTAAGTAATCCAATAAAGAGAGCTGGATTTTACTCCAGCAATTGGATTACTCATTGCATGTATACCAGTCACCCGAATTATAATCGGTGGTTTCAGTCTTTCAGAAACCATGATGTCAGAGACTGAAATATTGTTGATGCTTATCCCATGATAGATTGCTAGCTCAAGTGTAGTCCTAGTTGATGCGTGGCTTTGCTAAACATGTTGTATTAATTCTAAGCTATCTAAGATGTTCAGAAATTCCATGGCCTTCAAGTCCTTGCCATTATTAATATGGATATTCAGATCTCCAATGACAATTATTCAGTCATAACTAATGAGAATAATGGACCTAAGTTCAGAGAATTCAGGAAGAAATGCTGAGGATAGCTTGGGTGGTCTGTATAGTCCAAAATAACCATGTCCTGCTCTGACTTCAGCACAATGGCTAAATATTCAAAAGATGAAATTTTTCCTAAATCAATTCCACCCCCTCTTTTAGTCTGTCCTGCTCAATGGAAAAACCATGTTTTAAGCCATGTTTCCACTGAAAACATAAAATGTTCTTTTCAGAGATAAAATCATTAATTAAAAGACTCTGGCTAGTAAGTGATTTTACATTTACAAGTGCCATATTAACATTTGTGTCAAACCTTGTATGAGTGAAGGGTTTTACTAATGTGAGATTATAATGGTTTGCTACCTGATAACCTTTTTTTATGTTATTGAACAAAGTTGGAATAGATTTTAAAGTTTCTACATAAAAATCTACTGCATTTGTTGTTACAACACGTTTAAGTCATGCTGTAGAAGCAGAAAGAACCTTGTAGAAAATGTTTGGTGATGGGATCTTAGACCCAAGAGGGTTTGGGTGCAGACAGTTCTTCTTAAAAAGTTGATTGCTCCCCCCAAAATACTAAAATTATCAAGAAAACAGAAAGGGAAGAGGTTGCATTGGAACTCTAGTCACGAATGCAACACTTAGCTGACTCATTTCCACGTCTAAGTGTGGGGACTGAGCCGAAAAAAATTAAGATGTGTTTACCACAGTCTGGCAGTAAATAGAAAAATCTGATGAAATTTAGCTTCATTATTCCCGATTCTCTTCGTGGGATGTCATTTGTCCCGACATGTACTGTGATTTTTTGAACAAACTGATGACGTTCCAGTAAATCGGGTAATGCAGTTGTAATGTCACATACCTTTGTGCCAGGGAACTAAAAGGTCAGAGGTGTTTTTGACCTTATGTGCCAGATAATGGAGTCTTCTATGAGATACTGGACTGCCTGGTGGGCTTAGGGCATGAGGCAGAGTGATGCATTGTGGAGTAATACTTCATAGACATCGGCCCACACAGTGACACCCATGAGAAGGGCGGAATAGAAGGACAGGTCGCCCCTCTAACTGAGGGAGCAGACGGATGCAGATCATTTGTCTGGCTCTCAAAGGGGGAAAATCCTCAGCATCCTCAGGATATCAAATGTATTTTTTAAGTCAATGTGATATGGAAGGAGCTTTCTGGAGAAGCGACTGCTAGGATGTTTGTTACTACAGACAAAGGATCATTGCTGGTTCTGCGAAGGGGTCAAGCTGTCAAAGAAAGTTTGAAGTGGGTCTAGAGCAACTGAGGATCTTGGTATCCAAGAGGCAGACTTATCCATTAAGCTTTCTGTGGGACCTCCTCATAGCAAGCATGGAGTCTGTCAGTGTCTCATCTTTCTGTATCTGGTGAAGTACAGAGATCTGACGTTCCAACTCTTCGATCTTCTCTTGCAGAAGATGACAGTTAGTACGTGATGATGCTGATATGTTATGCTGTTATACTGTAATGAAAAACACTCATTCACTCACTATCCATACTTGCTTAATCCAATACAGAGTTGCAGATAGGCCAGGAGCAAACTACCAGCACATTGTGCAAGATGCGTACCAACTCTAGACATTCTAAAGACATGTGTTAGGTTAAATGAATACACTAAATTGCCCCCAGTGTGAGTCTGTCTCACTAATTTCAATGTAATGTTGCTCCTTAATAAACAAATACATATTTAAATAAATAAAAATCCCTGAAAGTAAAGCAACCATATTGAAACAAATGAAACAAAAATATCATACTTTGTCATTTATATATTGAGTGAAAGATGGCAAACCTAAACATGCAAATAATTGTTCCAAGAATGTTTAAAGAAGAATAAGGTTAATATTTTGGAATGGCCTGGCTGAAGTCTTGACCTTAATCCAATAATGTTGTGGAAATGTTTTTTGCAAAGAACCCTAACAACATCCCAGAGTTGAAGTTGTTCTGTATGTTGGAATAAGGTAAAAATCCTCCATGTCTAGACTGATCAACAGTGGCCCGAAACATTTATTTATAGTTATTGCTGCACAAGGGGCTCACACCAGATACCAAGAGCAAAGGTTCACATATCTTTGCCAGTCACATATACAGTGGTGTGAAAAAGTGTTTGCCCCCTTCCTGATTTCCGATTTTTTTTGCATGTTTGTCACACTTAAGTGTTTCGGAACATCAAACCAATTTAAATATTAGTCAAAGACAACAAATTAAACACAAAATGCAGTTTTTAAATAAAGGTGTTTATTATTAAGGGAGAAAGAAATCCAAACCTACATGGCCCTGTGTGAAAAAGTGATTGCCCCCACTTGATAAAACATAACTGAGTTCACTGTCTCTAGCCACACCCAGGCCTGATTATTGCCACACCTGTTCTCAATCAGGACATCACTTCGATAGGTCCTGCCTGACAAAGTGAAGTACAACAAAAATTCCTTAAAAGCTACACATCATGCCGAGATCCAAAGAAATTCAGGAACAATTGAGAAAGAAAGTAACTAAGATCTATCAGTCTAGAAAGAGTTATAAAGCCATTTCTAAACATTTGGGACTCCAGCAAACCACAGTGAGAGTCATTATCCACAAATGGTGAAGACATAGAACAGGGGTGAACATTCCCAGGAGTGGCTGGCCGACCGAAATTACCCCAAGACAGCAGTGACGACTCATCCAAGAAGTCACAAAAGACCCCACAACAACATCCAAAGATCTGCAGTCCTTACTTGCCTCAGTTAATGTCAGTGTTCATGCCTCCACCATAAGAAAGAGACTGGGCAAAAATGGCCTGCATGGCAGAGTTCCAAGATGAAAACTACTGCTGAGCAAAAAGAACATTAAAGCTCGCCTCCAGAACATTTTCCAGAACACATCTTGATGATCCCCAAAACCTTTGGGAAAACAGTCTAGTACATTCAACATAGTGACGGTAGTGTGATGGTCTGGGGCTGTTTTGCTGCTTCAGGACCTGGAAGACTTGCTGTGATAAATGGAACTATGAATTTTGCTGTCTACCAAAAAATCATGAAGGACAATGTCCGGCCAGCTGTTCGTGACCTCAAGCTGAAACAAACTTGGGTTCTGCAACAGGACAATGATCCAAAACCTACCAGCAAGCCAAACTCTGAATGGATGAAGAAAAACAAAATGAAGACTTTGGAGTGGCCTAGTCAAAGTCCTGACCTGAATCCTATTGAGATGCTGTGGCATGACCTTAAAATGGCCGTTCATGCTCGAAAACCCTCCAATGTGGCTGAATTACAACAATTCTGCAAAGATTAGATTTTTTTCTCCCTTAATAATAAAAACCTTAATTTAAAAACTGCATTTTGTGTTTACTTGTGTTGTCTTTGACTAATATTTAAATTGGTTTGATGTTCGGAATCACTTAAGTGTGACAAACATGCAAAAAATAGGACATCAGGAAGGGGGCAAACATTTTCTCACACCACTATGTAATATTGTATACATTTCTCAATAAATAATTGGCTAAGTATATGTTTTTATATTTTAGAAATCATGACTACTGACCAATAGGCTGTGGGTTCAAGTCCCAGCTCTGCCCATTATCACTATTGGGCCCTTGAGAAAGATCCTTTGTTTAACTTGTATCAACTGTAAATTGCTCTGTTTCTTAGCATTTTGCCTTTATAATTTCCCAGTTTGCATTCATTAGAGATGGGCAGTTATTTGATTTGCTTCTGGGTGCTTGCTACATCAGTTTTAAAATTCCAGTATAACTCCCGTACATATTCAGGAATTCAGTCTTAACCTCCTGAAACCCTGTATCCTCATGTGTGGACATTGCATTTCAGGTTTGCTATACCTTGCTACAGCTTGGGTCTTATGAGGTTAATTCTTAATCAACACTGGAAACGTGTTGTGATTACCTGCAGCTCTGACTTGGAGTCACTGATTAAATTCAAGCTCTTGTGAGAAGACATGCAAGGATTACAGGCCACCTGCTAGGGCTCATTTGGATGATTATTGGACTTACTAACTATCTAATCATTGTGTGTGTGTGTGTGTGTGTGTGTGTGTGTGTGTGTGTGTGTGTGTGTGTGTGGGTCAAGCTTATATGTCATTGAATCACTGAGAGGATAAAATATTCACACAAAGGTAGAAAGATCTGACAGTTTCAAAAGTTACGTAGCTTTAATCTGACTAAAAAATAACAATAATAATTTATACTAATTTCATGTTATATATTACGCAGTGTTATATTTTACACAATATATGATGACAAGTAATATTATTTATCAATATATATAATGTATAATGAATGATAATGACTGTAAAGTGAATTACAAGCTAATTATTTTTTCCCAGTTTCTTCTTTTTTATTCAACACCTCGATGTGTCCCAGTCTTGGTCTTGACTACAACACTACTTCACGTAAAGCTAAAAGAACTGGTCCTGTAATGGAAATCATTTTGATTTGTACATGGTTTATATTTGCTACAACAGTAGCAGCATCTCGCCATTCTTGAACTGTGACAAATGTATTTTCTGTAACCTCACTGAGTCACCAAACTCACCTCTCGCCAAAATTAGCCACGAAACTGACGGGAGCAAGATAAGTTTAGACTGAATGCATGTAGGTGACCTGTTGAAGTTCAAAAGGATAAGAACAGGGAAGGCTGGCTGTTGGTGCTAGACAGACTGGACTGAGTATTTCAGAAACTGATGAACGACTGGACTGGGATTTTCACACACAGCCATCTCTAGGGTCTACAGAGGCTGGTCTGAAAAGGATAAAATATTCAGTGAGTCACAGTTCTTTGGTTGGAAATGCCTTTTTTGGTGTCAGAGATCAGAGGGGAGTGGCCAGACTGGTTTATACTGACAGAAGTTCAACAGTAACTCAAATAACCATCCATTACAACCAAGGTATGTAGAAGAGCATCTGAATGCACACATCAAATCTTGTAGCAGATGGGCTACAACAGCAGAAGACCACACCAGGTGCCACTTCTGTCACCTAAGAACAGGCAGCTGAGGCCAAATTTGCATGGGCTTACCATAATTGGACAACAGAAAATTGGAGAAATGTTGGACTTTTGGATGGTAGGGTTACAATTTGGTGTAAATGGGTTAAAACCATGGATCCATCCTTCCTTGCATCCATGGCCCAGGCTGGTGGTGGACAACGTACTTCCTGTTGTATTTATGGTGCAAGAAGGTATTTCAGAAAAGAACAGGGATCTGAAATGCTTGCAGGACCTGTGAAGCATGTATAAGTTTATGAGAGAGCACATAAACTGCTTTACAAAGATGCAGTTCTTGTTTCTCCGCTTGTTCCCCACCCCATTCCATCTTCGTGCTGTGCATCAGGTTACTGCAAACAGAAACATATTCTTAAGTAGACACTAACATATCCTAAAGATCCGACCATCTACTCATGATTTGTTGATGCTCATTAGGCTGGAAAAAGTTACTAAACATTTGCCATAGTGTTTAGACTCCACCAATCCAAAGTCAGACAGATTTAGTCAATTTCTTTAAAACAGAAATGACCATGTGTAATAGTTTTGTCTCGTTTTATAGGATTATCTTTTTATAATTCATTTTAAGCCATTCCTTAAATACATTGAAATTGTCCAGATACATTATGAGGTACAGAATTCCTAAAATATCTGCGGTCACAGCTAACACACACACACACACACACACACACACACACACAAAACCTCCATGGCTGTGCTGAGATTAGGAGACTTTCCAGATACCATCACTGTCTGAGATGTGTTCGTGTTTGCCCAAGCATTGCTGGGAGCTCCATTTATTCAGGTAAACCTGACAGGATGAACCGTGAAGCAATCAACTGCAAGCACACACCTGCTCTCACACTCCACACCTGTGAGACAGAAAGTGAGAGAGTGTGAGACAGTGTGAATCTGCCATCAAATTAATCAGCCACTATCTATGACACACGTTTCCCCACCCGTACACTCCACAAACAGATTTTGATGTGCTGTTAGTCCGCCTGCCAGCAGCATATTACCATGACAATTAGAAGCCATGCTTAGTGATGGTGATGTCGTTTGTGGGGTGGCAGTGGGGTTTCTTGTTACCATAGTAACAGAAATGTGCAGTGTTGGCACGTGAGCACTGAATTTTTTACTGTATGCTAGAGACATGCATATGTAACCTCATCGTCTGCCCTTTGTTCCTCAACTGGGAGGCATGTTAAAATAATGCAAAAAACCTTTTCTGAAATATTGAGAGAGATGCTAGCAGGTAGTGTAATAGAGCATTTGGTTTGTTACATACACTTTTCTATGCAACACACAACAATTACATGAAGGTTAAAGCCATCAAATGTCAAGCCTCTTTTTAACACCACTGAGGTAGACAAGGAACAGCTATTTTTTCTACTCTACACTTTACAGTGAAACCCCATATCCATGTGAGATATATATATATATATATATATATATATATATATATATATATATATATATATATATATATATATATATATATATATAGATAGATAGATAGATAGATAGATAGATAGATAGATAGATAGATATATACAACAGTGGTGCTTGAAAGTTTCTGAACCCTTTAGAAATTTCTATGTTTCTGCATAAATATGACCTAAATCATTATCAGATTTTCAAACAAGTCCTAAAAGTTGACAATGAGAACCCAGTTAAACAAATGAAACAAAATATTATACATGTTCATTTATTTATTCAGGAAAAAGAGTAGCAAAAGTATGTGAACCTATAGGATTAGCAGTTAATTTGAAGGTGACATTAGAGTCAGGTGTTTTCAATCAATGGGATGACAATCAGGTGTGAGTGGGCACCTTTTTTATTCAAAGAACAGGGATCTATCAAAGTCTGCTCTTCACAGCACACGTTTGTGGAAGTGTATCATGGCACAAACAAAGGAGATATCTGAGGACCTCAGAGAAAGAGTTGTTGACGCTCATAAGGCTGGAAAAGGTTACAAAACCATCTCTAAAGAGTTTGGACACCACCAATCCACAGTCAAACAGACTGTGTACAAATGGAGGAAATTCAAGGCCATTGTTACCCTACTCATGAGTGGTCGACCAACAAAGATCACTCCAAGAGCAAGGCATGTAATAGTTGGCAAGGTCACAAAGGACCCCAGGGTAACTTCTAAGCAACAGAAGGCCTCTCTCACATGACTCCACCATCAGAAGAACACTGAACAACAATTGTGTGCATGGCAGGGTTGCAAGGAGAAAGCCACTGCTCTCCAAAAAGAACATTGCTGCTGGTCTGCCGTTTGCTAAGGATCACGTGGACAAGCCAGAAGGCTATTGGAAGAATGTTTGAGGATGAATGAGACCAAAATAGAACTTTTTGGTGTAAAAGAAAAGCATTATGTTTGGAGAAAGGAAAACACTGCATTCCAGCATAAGAACCTTATCCCATCTGTAAAACATGGGTGTGATAGTATCATGGTTTGGGCCTGTTTTGCTGCATCTGGGCCAGGACGGCTTACCATCATTGATGGAACAATGAATTCTGAATTATATCCGACATTCTAAAGGAAAATGTCAGGACATTTGTCCATGAACTGAATCTCAAGAGAAGGCGGGTCATGCAGCAAGACAACGACCCTAAGCACACAAGTTGTTCTACCAAAGAATGGTTAAAGAAGAATAAAGTTAATGTTTTGGAATGGATTAATCCAATGCAGATGTTGTGGAAGAACCTGAAACAAGCAGTTAATGTGAGGAAACCCACCAACATCCCAGAGTTGAAGCTGTTCTGTATGGAGGAAGGGGTTAAAATTCCTCCAAGCCTCCTTATATAAGGAGGAGACTGGTCACTGTCTGAAATGTGAATTGGACTGAAGTACAGAAACCCCACCCCATTAGAAAAAACCAATCAGCATATTAGTAAATGTGTCGAAAAGGGTTGTGTTGGCCCCTCTGTAGTGGCGGGAGACGCATGCGCAGTAGTCAGAATAACCTTAAAAATCATATTGTTCTTGTTATTTGAACACAACAACACAAGTAAGTTCTATCATTTTTGTCAGATCATACCAGCGATTCTAAATATGTGTTTTAAATATTAATTTCACTTTCAGTTTCGGATATATGGGTCTCTCCCCATTGAAAGGGATAGGAGTCTGATCTTGTATCACTGGAAATAACTGCCCAGTGGTGTTACCAAGATGGTGGTGGAGTGAACAGACTTATCTTATAATGACTTTGCTGTTATTCATCTTAGACTGGACGTCATGAGCTTTGTGTCACAGGAACAACTGTCAATCACAGACTATTTCTCAAATATGCGTAAATGAATAGAAACTGTACAGGTACGTACAAGTTGATGTACATTGTAAATGTGATCACGCGGGCTGCTCAGTAAAACACATTATTTCAGCATTAGGTATGAATGTCACTTTTTCTAGTTTTCTGTAACTTCGTAAGTCCCCAAAATCGCTTCTCACCAACAATAGTATAGAATGCCTGTATAGAAATGCCTTAAGTCATCATAGCGTACATTCAGTGAGGTGCAGGAAACGTTCCTCAGCGATTTTAGTCCAGAATGGAACGATAAGATCACTCAGGTACTGCAGGTTTGTTGGCTGCACAGCCATGATGTAAATCTCCTATTCCACCACATCCCAAAGGTTTTAGTACAGTGAACTCACTGTCATGTTTAAGAAACCAGTTTGAGATGATTTGAGCTTTCTGACATGGCATGTTATCCTGCTATAAGTAGTCAGCATAATAAATGCTATAGTCCTAAATGCATGGTCTGTAATTTTCCTCATAGGTACATTTCAACTATGAGAGGCAAAATGAGAAAAAAAATCCAGGAAATCACATTGTAGGATTTTTTAAAAATTTAATTCTAAATCATGGTGGAAAATAAGTATTTGGTCAATAATAAAAGTTTGCAATGACAAAGGTCAAACATTTCCTGTAAGTCTTCACCAGGTTGGCACACACTGTAGCTGGTATTTTGGCCCATTCCTTCATGCAGATCTCCTCTAGAGCAGTGATGTTTTGGGGCTGTCACTGGGCAACACCGACTTTCAACTCCCTCCACAAATCTTCTATGGGGTCAGTCTGGAGACTGGCTAGGGCACTTCAGGACCATGAAATGCTTTTACGGAGCCACTCCTTCCGCTGGTTTGGGATTCATTGTCAGCTGGAAGACCCAGCCACTTCCATCTTCAATGCTCTCACTGATGGAAGGAGGTTTGGCTAAAATCTCACGATACATGGGCCCCGTTCATTTTCCCTTAACAACGGGGGATCAGTCGTTCCTGTCCCATGGCAGGAACAACAGCCCACAGCATGATGTTTCCACCCATTGCCTCACAGTAGGTATGGTGTTCTTGGATGCAAACTTCAGCATTCTTTGTCCCCAAACATGACGAAGTTCAAGGAGTGGAGGAAGAAGAGTTTCTTAAAGAAGAAAAGCTACAGGTCTGTGAAAGCAGAAATCCCTGCTTGTTGTGGGTGACCAAATACTACTTTCCACCATGATTTACAATTAAATTCTTAAAAATCCTTACAAATGTGATTGTACCTACAATTAAAATCCTACAATAGTTGAAGTGTACCTATGATGAAAATTACAGACCTCTCTCATCTTTCTAAGTAGGAGAACTTGCACAATCAGCGGCTGACCAAATACTTTCTGTCCCACTGTATATACAACTTCATGAAGTTACATGATCACACAATCACATGATCACACAATCACATTTACAATGTACATAAACATGTACATACTGTACCTGTACAGTTTCTATTCACTCACGCAAATTTGAGAAATAATCTGTGATTGACGATTGTTTCTGTGACTCAAAGCACATGGCGCCCAGTGTAAGATTAATAACAGCAAAGTCATTATAAGATACGTCTGTTTACTCTGCTGCCATCTTGGTAACACCACCGGGCAGTTATTTCCACTCAAACAAGACCAGACTCCTATTTCTTTGTGCCAGTACATGACATTATTATACTTTCATACTTTCAGGTGATACAGATAAAATAACAAACACAGTAATAAAGTAAATTATCAACAAAAATGAGAGTTCTAAATACTGTTATTTAAATGTGTGCATACAATCTCCAACTATGCTTAAGTGTAAAGGTGAGTCTTCAGTTTAAAGGTGAACCTTTAGTCAGTGTTTGAAAACAGCAAGAGACTCAGCCATTCAGTGAAAGTTCACTCCATCGCCCTCATGACTGTACATGGTTTGTAGCAAGGGGCTTTGTGGGAGATCAGTGTTTTAAATCTTAGACTTAAATACCCAAATATTATGACTTTACATATTATCACTTCATTGTTAAAATATGACTTTCATTTCCTAACATCAGAATTTGTGGCATTGTTTTAGAAACACTGTGACTTTATTCATTCAATATTGTATCTCTTAATCTTTCATACCAGGAAATAAAGGTATTCCATGAGTTATATCTACATCAGACCGGTTCTAAAGATGTCAAGTACTTGAATGAAATTCTGTGTAACAAATCTAACAGGATTTTCTCTTTTTTAGTTCCACCTCAAATATTCACTTACAAAAGCATCAATTTCTCGCACAGTGATAAGAAATTATCAATGCTCCTGTGTTAGCTACGGCATGCAGAGGTAAAGCTCAGCATGAGGGCGAGAAGCTGGAGTAGTCCTAAGGGACTGCAGCTTCAAGGTGTAGGTTACCATGGCAACAGTGCATTAAAAGGGCTTTGTGAAAAGCTCTGTCGATAGTGATTAGTGTTCATGCTGTGACGTTCCTAAAGAATTTCTGTAGCTGTCTCTCTGTTTTTATGTATGAAGAACGATTATTTGATCTTTAGGTCAGCTGCAACATTGGTGGGGTATAAATTCAGATGGTCCTCCATCGCCACCATGTGATTATGCTACTACCAAGGTCTGTTTCTCATTCATCTTTTTTCGAAAGGGTGTCCTTATCTGAATATTACTTCACACAGTGGCTTTAAATTTGCATGTTACTTTTACAAATTCCAGATCAGCTTACTTTACTTTACTGATACTGATATTATGTTTTCTTTATATACCAGTTACAGTGTCACTTACTTTGTAAAATCATTAGAATCATCTGCAGTTTTGCATAAATATGACCTACAACCTCATCGGATATTCCAAAAAAAGTCCTAAAACTAGATAAAGAGAACCCAATTAAACAAATGAGCCAACAATATTATACATGGTCATTTATTTATTGAGGACAATCAGCCAATATTACATATACATGAGTGGCAAAAGTATGTGAACCTTTGCTTTCAGTGTTTGGTCTATCCCACTTATGCAGCAATAGCTGCAACTAAACTTTTCCAGTAATGGTTGCTCAATCCAGCACATCGACTTTTAGCCCCTTTCTATTTTGGTCTCATCCATCCACAATAAAATTCTCCAGTAACCTTATGCCTTGTTCATGTGATCTTTAGTAAACTGCAGATGGGCAGCAAAGTTCTTTTTGGAGGGCAGCAGCTTTATCTTGCAAACCTTCCATGTACAAAGTTGTTGTTCTGTGCTCTCCTGACAGAGGACTCCTTAACTTTAAACACAACAGCGTGCCCACTCACACCTCACTGGCATACCATTGATTGAAACATATGTCTCCAATTCCATCTTCATGTTAACTGCTAATTCTAGGCTGTGTCTGAAATGGTCCACTCATTCACTGATACTATTTCGTGTGTTTGTGTAGAAACACTATGTAGAGGAGCAGTGAGCGACACAAAGGAGAGAATTCGAACAACACTTACTCATCATCTAGACTGTCACATGAACCATCTGAAACATCAGCAAGCCTACCAGTGCTGTCATAAGACTTCGGAGTAATACAGTTTTGCCGATGTTTTAACTTAAAGCCAAAAGAAACTGCTATGCACTGTGGTATGTCAGTCTGTAAGTAGTGTACATCTGTTGTGTACTATATTTAGGGTGCATTATGGGTAACAATGTAGTGTACTATATAGGGAATCCAATTGTCCACTGAGATTTCGACACCCCAGAGCTCCCCACTTCAATTGCAAACCAGTGATCTCTGGTTCGACTCCCAGTCTGGACTCTGTCTGTATGGAGTTTCCATGTTCTCAGTGTGCCTGTGTGGGTTTCCTCTGTGTACTCCAGTTTGCTCCCACAAAGTAGGAGTGGCTGGTGTCTCTACAGCATCCCAGTACCTGTGCCATACAATGGATTGGTGTCATGCCTAGGGTTGGGTCCTGCCTTGTGCCCTGAGTTGCTGGTTAGTCCTTTTCTCTCCTGCTACCCTGATCTAGATTAGGAAGGTATGAAAATGAATGGATGAATGAAAAAGTAATTTAACAACAGATGTTTCTCGTATAAAAAAATCTTTAGGATCATATTGTTAATCTTTTAAACAAAAAAAATTAATACTGAATTCCTCAAAACCTTTTGGTATCTGGAAGTACTGTGACACTACCGTGACCTCTGGGCAATGAGTTTTGAGCCAAAGACAGGACTCTACAATGATTATCTTTGTTATACCTGTATGCTGAACATATAACAAAAGGAGCAGAGTTGGAGGAATATGATTAAGGATTCAACAGATATTGATATTCAGATGACACAATATTCATAGAGAAAATGTAGGAAGATTGTATTTCCCTCGTAATGATAATTATGACAGTAATAACAGTATAACAGCAGGAATGAACATTAACTTTTAACTTCCACTAACTAGCACCATCAATAGTGATGTAGAAGCTGTGGACCCAATTATATAAATTATTTATAATAATAGAGCCAGCAGTCAAGAAATATGACACATCCTGGTACTCAGCAGAACCTGATTGAAAGGAGTAATGTTTCAAATGATGTCTCTCTACAGATCAGACTAGTTCAGTCTTCCTATGGTCCTTTATGAATAGGACAACTAGACAACTGGTCTTGGTGCTTCAGAAGACTTTGGAAAGTACCTTGAACAGCAAAGAAAAAAATGCATCTTAACTCAAAGCTCATCTTTCAGTGAACTATCCAATCTGAAGCTCTCTTATTTTTAATATATCAAATAATAATAATGATAATAATTGCCTTTCAGTCCTGGTCCTTGTAACCTGAAGGGTTTTGCTCATTTTCAGTATACACTTCTAGCTTATTGTATTGTATTACTGTATTTCAGCAGGGTTGATTTTTTTTTTGCATTTGCATTTTATTATTGTTTAAATTTTGAGACAGACAGGTAACCTGTATTAGAGGACGTGGATGCAGAAGCTCAGATAAGTAGGCTGGTGCTGAATCATGTACAGATTTATATGTTATCAGTAGAACTTTAAATTGAATGCGAACAGGACAGGTAGCCAGTATAGCTGAAATAGAACTGGAGTTATATGATCTGATTTTTAGAGTCAGAAAGTAATCTATTCTATCTATAAAAATCCTTGGCAGGTACTTAAGGGGGCGGATGATTTTGTTAGGGATACCAACGAGAAGTGAGTTACAGTAGCCTAAGCAGGATGATATGTGAGCAAGATATAGCTCTTGTTCAGAAAAAATAATACAATAACAAAATAAACTTTCTCCTTCACCACAGTAGCGAACAACCTTCATACACACATTGCAGTTCTCAAGGTTTTCATTAAAATATCTCCACACGATGCTCCTCTTTCTCTCTATGCCAGTCTTTTTACTGCAGCCTGTAAACGTCAGTGCTCAGTGCAAGAGGGGTCTGGCTGCAGACATGCACTGCCAGCCTATTCATGACGTCGGTGCACTCTCAGCCAGGAACCGGAAACATGTAGCATTTCTTAAATGTCAGCAAACACTTACACTTAGACACACATGTCCTTGATACAGCCAAGATACATACTGAACTAACCGATAAATGGAAAGTTCTATGTTGTTAATGTTGTAGTACACTGTTTGCTTTTTCTCAATATTTCGTGCAGATACTAAATGTTCACATTTAAATGACATACTGTATTTAAAGCCTTTTGTTGTTTTACTTTTGACCAAAATGGCTTATAGCTCACAAAAATCAGAAATCAAGTATCTCAAATTATTAGAATACTTCATGTTATAGTCTTTATACTTTAATTTGTATACTCAGTATTTGATTGGAGCTTAGTTTACCATGAATTATTGCAACATAGCATGGTGGCAATCAGCCGGTACCACTACTGTGAGAAGTTATTAAAGCTCAGGTTGCTTTTATAGTGGCCTTCAGCTCGTTTGTATTTCTGTTTTGGGTATTTCTCACCTTTCTCTTGACAGTACACCAAAGGCTGTCTATGGGGTTCATGCCCGGAAAACTGTCTCGGGGCAGCTGTCCTAGTGAAAAGACGTGCCAAAACTGTGTTCAAATCAGTGGCTGTGGTTTTCTATATACACACCCCTAACCCCTCAGTAATGACCCAGTCTCCCTTTAAGGTATTTCTAAATGCTGACAGTGTAATTATACATTACATACATTTCCCAGATATTTAGCATACGCTGTTATAAAAGTATCATAGTTCTAATAATTATAGTAGTAAAAGTAGTTTAGGAGTAGTAGTAACATAAAAGGATTAATACATTATAAATGTCCAAGCTCCACCCAATTACCTTTGTGCAGTGCCAGTAACAAAGGTTATGAGGTTTAACTGAAGCACGTTTGTTGCTAGTTGGAAACTTTATCCAATATCCTACCTTGATGATGTGAAATATAGTCAGATATGGTAATTTTTGATGGTCTCCATGGTGACACTGTATGGTTATACAACAGATAATACTTAGGAGAGCACTGGAATCACAGGTTAGTTTCCGAAATTATTCTTTTTATAATGGAGACAATTTAATGCTTTGGTCGTTAAACAGAGAAAGAAGAATAAATTACTCAAAGTAATCTCTTACTAAATATGCTGGGAATGTAATTATTACATCCTAGGAAAAGGAATTATGTTACTCATTACTTCCAGGTTTCTCTATAAGACTCATATTAATCTGTATCAACTTGAAAAATGCAAGGATAAAAGCTAATAGCCTTTTTAAATACTTTAAGAAAAAGTGCATTCTTGTTCAGTTTTTCAGGTTTTCCTCACACAGTTACACAAGCAGGTTAAAGTGTTGAGACACTGAATCATTTTTCAAATTGATCGGTTCAAATGGTTCAAAGCTTCAGAAAGCCTAATTTCTCCCATTAATATGCAGAAGTTGAAAAGGTATGTCATAAAGAATTTATATTTTCTTTATATATTTTATCCAAGGAGTGGTTGTTGCTTGTTCAAAATTTTACTGAATACTTTTACTGCTCTGTGGAGACTGATTGCGTAGTTAATAGATAATATGTGTTCTCTTTGTGAATACAAGCACTGGTTTACAGAAACTTGTCCTAAACACCTCCAGTAAATAATCCTCTCTTTAAGCCATTTCTGAATGATTTTTGTATATAATAGCTGTATATTACAAAAACTGTAGTAATAATAATACAACCCCTGGCAAAAAGTATGGAATCACCAGTCTTGGATGAGCACTCATTCAGACATTTCATTCTGTAAAACAAACTCAGATCAAAAACATGATACAATAATGAGGTCATTCCAAAGTGCAACTTGTTGGCTTTCAGGAACACTCAAAGAAATGAAGAGAAAACATTGTGGAAGTCAGTGAATGTTACTTTTATTGGACCAAAGAACAGGGAAAAAAAAAAAAAAAAAAAAAAATGGAACACTCAATGCTGAGGAAAAAAAAAGTATGTAATCACTCAAATTGGAGGTTAGAAAATAAGGACACACCCAAGTCAATTTCCTCCCTAAATGGAAACCTGCCTCAGTAGAGTAGGATCTGCTCGTTAGTTCTTGCAGTTTTAAAAACAACTGCAGTCATGACACCTTGGAGGGCGGTGATGGACGAAGTGGAGTGGAAAACCATGGCTCCAACAAGAGAAATGTCTCTTGAAACAAAAGAGGATTGTGAAACTTCTTGAAGAAGGTAAATCTTCACGCATGGTTGCTAAAGATGTGGGCTGTTCACAGTCAGCTGTATCCAAGATATGGACCAAATATAAACAGCATGGAATGGTTGTTAAAGCCAAGCGTACTGGTAGACCAAGAAAGACATCAAAGCGTCAAGACAAACAACTTAAGGCCATTTGTCTTGAAAACCGAAAAAGTACTACACAGATGAAGCATAAATGGGAGGAAGCTGGAGCCAATGTATGTGACCGAACTGTTAGAAAGCGCCTAAAGGAAATGGGATTTCAATACAGAAAAGCTAAAAGAAAACAATCATTGATACCTAAACATAAAAGAACAAGACTGCAATGGGCTAAGGAGAGGCAATCATGGACTGTGGATGACTGGATGAAAGTTATCTTCAGTGATGAGTCAAGAATCTGCATTGGACAAGGTGATGATGCTGGAACTTTTGTTTGGTGCCGTTCCAGTGAGATTTATGAAGAGGCCTGCCTGAAGAAAACAACCAAATTTCCACAGTCCTTGATGATTAGGGCGCATTGTCAGCAAAGGCACGGGGAGATGACTGTGGTTAATTCTTCATCAATTGCACACGTTTACATTGAGAGTTTGGACAGTTTCTCATCCCTTCAGTGAACGATGTTTGGAGGTGATTGAAATCATTTTCCAAGAGGGACAATGCATCGTGCCATAGGGGCAAAAAAACAGTGAAGGCATTCCTTGGAGAAAGACACATTCAGCGTGTTCAGGCTGCAAATAGTCAAGATCTAAACCCAATTGAAAAACCTGTGGTGAAAAGGAAAAAAATGGTCCCAAGAAAGTTTCCGACCTGCAAAGCTGATGTGGCTAACGTCCTATCAAAGAGAGTTGGCACCAAATTGATGCAGAATACTGTTTGTCACTCATCAAGTCCATGCCTCAGAGACTGAAAGCCGTTATAAAAGCCAAAGGTGGTGCAACTAAATACTAGTGATGTATTTTGAATGGTCTTTTGTTTATCTGTTTTTCATGATTCCATACTTTTTTCCTCAGAATTGAGTGATTCCATATTTTTTTTCCTGTGCTTGGTCAATAAAAGTAACATTCAGTGACTTCCACAATGTTTTCTCTTCATTTCTTTGAGTGTTCCTGAAAGCCAACAAGTTGCACTTTGGAATGACCTTATTATTGTATCATGTTTTTGATCTGAGTTTGTTTTACAGAATGAAATGTCTGAATGAGTGCTCATCCAAGACTGGTGATTCCATACTTTTTGCCAGGGGTTGTAGTATATCAGTTAAAGCATTGTTGTGTAGATAATCATGATGTCATATGTGCTTTATATGTTTAGAGTCCATTCAAAATTAATAATGAGCTATAGATTTGTATTAGGGGGTGTGGTTTAGGGTTATCTCCCATGAGCCTCTTCACTATACATTTGGATCAGTTGAGGTCGTGTGAATTCTGTGTTGAATAAAGAGTTGTATTGTTGCATTTATAAATAAGGGGATTGCAAGATATGTTCTAATGCTTGTTGATTTATGGGAGTTTTTCAGGTTTTCCTGAGGCAGCTGCATAAATCTGACCAGCAGATGTCGCTAAGTGAATGTTATGAAGCAATGTATTGTTTCTAAACCGCCTCCCCTCCCATCAATAAAGACTCAGTCTCCCCTTATGCTATTTCTAAATTCTGACAGTGTGTATAATACATTTACATTTAATCCTTTAACAGATGTTCTTATAAATAATATAATCATAGTGCTAATAATAATAATAACAATAATAATAATAATAATAATAATAGTAAAAGTAGAGGTAATCATAAGAAAACTAAAATGAAACAGTCCAAGCTGCGCCCCTGCTTGAGTCTCTCCTGCTAGAGAGAGAAGATAGTATGTACCATAGACATATATATCTAGACACCACATGACACCACACCACATGACACCACACTAGACGGTTCAGCTCGTTGCTGCAATACGACAATATTGGTCCACGTAAAACTGGCTTGTAAACAAATACCAGTGAACAGTTGAGTTGTATTTTAATCTAAAATGTGCATCTTTAATTTCTTATAATTGACCATCACTGACAAAAATGTAACAACATCAACAAATAAAAATCAACTAGTGAGACACTGGCAGTCAGTCTACTTTCTGTTTGTTATAATAGTCAAGGATAGAGATAAACTCAAAGGTAATATACAGTAGATTACAGCATATTATTAGCCTATAAATACAATAAGATGCAGTTTTATAAATAATATAATTAATCAAATAATAGATTAGCAGTCACCCAAACAACAATGATTAACAAAGACCAAAAACCAGTATGTAGCCACAGCAACTGCTGTTCTGGCCTCATTCAGCAAGAGCTCGTGTTGCAGTGCTCGTCACCTGTATGTGGAATGAGGGGTTAGTCATGCCTCAATTCAGTGAATTCTGTCTAACCATAAATGGCAACCTTACAAAATTCATATGCTGCAATACCTGCCCGAGGACCCAGACCATCAGGTAGAATTTGCAGAATGTTTGACATAGAAACTTCCAATAAACCCTGGTTTTCTCTATCAGGTACTGAGGAAGCAAATTACTTTATAAATGGTGAGGTTAGCAAACAGAATTACTGATACTGGTTGGACACAAACCCTCACTGAACTGATCCATGTAACAGGCTGCCTCATCTAAAGTCCTTGTATGGTATATTGGGTACCTGAATTTTGGGAACTTTTCTACAGTGATGAAATATTAAAAGCAGACTGTTATGCAAGGTTGTTAGATGAAGACATGTTTCCTTCATTGTTGTCAAAAGATGGAACATTTCCTGATTTCTCCCAAAAGATTGTACCACACCTCATTATGAATGTGAATGAGACTGCCTTGATGTTCAGTTTTCCCAGTAGTAGCCACCATATTCTAGAGATTTAGTCCCACTTATAGATTTGTATATGTGAGGTCATCTCAAAGCACTTGTTTATGCTTTGAAAAGACATCGTAAAGAATTATTGATGGTTCAGTCAGATGTTTAGGTGATTAGGTCACAAATGGCAAAAAAAGATAGTCTTAACACTCAAACAGGGTGGACAACATATCGAGCACATTCTGTAGACCTCATGGTCAATTTTCTGGTTTCACATAAAGTCACTGCTTGGACAAGAGAATGAATAAAGTTGCATTAACATGAAACACACCATCGTTTTTCTGGTGAGTCTCTACCAGTTTGACACCTACCTTCGCATGTGTCTAAAACTGTATCACCATCTGTCCAAATGTTGTCATTTCATAAGGGTGTTTCACCCAAGGAGGTTGGTCCCTTTTTGAGTCTTGGTTCTCCCAAGGTTTGTTCCTCAAAAGGGATGTTTTTCCTTGCTGCTGTCGCATTAGGTTTGCTCAGTTTGGGATTGGCCCTAGATATTAGAAGATAATCTAAAATTGTAAAGTTGCTTTCAGACAATGCTTTATTGTAAAAAGCGCTATATAAATAATCTGACTTGACGTGTTTCCTTACTTTTAGAACACGCTGTACAATTGATTTTATATTCAAATGGCTCCCTCTGGTGGACGATCTAAAGAAACACATTTGCTGTGGTATTGCCGAGTTATTATTTATATTTTCATTTAGTCATTGTGCAGACGCCTCCGATGTACATGTGCTTAATGTCTAATTTCTAACATTCCGGGCATCGGCGTGCTTTATGGGTCATGATTTCAATCCCTGCTCTTGGTAATTGTCTATATTCAGTTTAGCATGCTGTCCCTATGACAAGTGTTAGTTTCCACTTAGCTCAAAGAACAGGACTGTAGGAGGACTGGTTGCTCTAAATTGCCCCAGGTGTAGTGCACATACAGGTACACACACAGAGAATGGGACACTTCAGAAATACCAGCTGACATAACGCATGTCTTTGAAATGTGGAAGGAAACCCAGGCAGACAGGGTGAGAACATGCAAACTACACACAGGAAGTGGCCGGGCCTGGACTCAAACCAGGGTGTCTGGAGCTGTGAAGCAGCAGCACTAACGGCTGTGTCACCAAGTCCTAGATCACTACACAGAAAGTAACCTTAATGTACAGTATATTATGTAAACATTACAAGTTATAAAGGTTACTGGCACAGCTGCTGGTTATATACTGAGGACCTGGGTTTGCAATGTGAAGATCAGGTGGTGTGAGTACACAGCCCTGCAATGGACTGGCATCCCATCCAGGGAGCACCATGAGTCCAGTGAGTCCTGGGAAACTGATCAGAACACGTCAAAATGTGAACATTTTTAAAATCCTGCATTTACCTGATCAGTTTCGAGAGGGCTCTGGTACCTATCCCTGGAGAAGACAGGGTGAAGATTTTAATCCATTGCAGGAAATGGAAACTTTCTCACTCTGAATTCTCTGTACAAGGTTTCTACAGCACAAAGACCACATAAAAGTCTCGCTGTTCAAATTCAAGGACCCAATTGTTTTAATAAGCTTTACGGACAGTCCAAAAAAAAAAAGGCATTTTGTCACAATCACTTTTATTGTAAAGTGGAATATTCCAAAATATTACCTTTTTTGTGTTAGGGAGCAAAGATGGCTAAAAGACAACTATAAAACATCTACACAACACTTTGGTAAGAATCTGAATTACACTCTTAGAAAACAGTCTGGAGGAAACATTAAGAGGAATAAGCAATGCACAAATTCCGTTTGTAGACAATGCAGCTCATTACTTATGCTGGAAAGTGTGTTCTTTTTGAGGTTTTGAAAATGGCTGTGCTTTCATACAGGATATAACACCATGTGATAAAACGGATGTAGTACTCTCGGAAACGTCCATTTTTGAAGTACAAGACCAAACATACAGTAGTAACACAAAAACATAAGTTTTACCCAATAACTGACAGAGCAAACACATGGCCACTCAAGAGTACAAACTTCTGAGGAGGAAAAAACTCAGTTATGCCTTCACTTACATGCCCGATATCGGAGTATACAGATACTGGTCCATTACTAACATATTACTGTACCTCAGCCTGAACTGATTCTTTCCAATTGGATTAAGCAGACTGTATAAAAGCAAATATGATATACACTAAAACAGTTGGGTCTTGCAAATATTCACTCCTTTTGAATTTGATGCCTGCAACAGGTTCCAAAACAGTTGGGACAGGAGCAACAAAAGACTGGGAAAGTTGAAGAATGCCCAAAAAAAACCTCTTCCACAGGTGAACAGGTTAATTGGAAACAGTGTCATGATTGGGTATAAAGGGAGCATCCCCAAAAGGCTCAGTCGTTCACAAGCAAGGATGGGGTGAGGTTCACCATTTTGTGGACAACTGCATGAGCAAATAGTCCAACAGTTTAAGAACAATGTTTTCAATAAAGTTCAATCAATAAAATAAAAATCAATAAAGTTTATCCGTTGGTCGTGCCCATGTCTGCATGGTTACTACGGTTTTCCTCTTCATATTCCAAAAATGTGTGTTAGCTTAATTGGTGTTTTCCCTTCCCAGAAGTCTATTGGAAGAATGTTTTTTGTGGATGGATGAGACCAAAATAGAACTTTTTTGGTTTAAAAGAAAAGCGTTAATTTGGAGAAAGGAAAAGAACTGCGTTCCAGCATAAGAACCTCATCCCATCTGTGAAACATGGTGGTGGTAGTATCATGGTTTGGGCCTTTGTTGCTGCATCTGGGCCAGGATGGCTTGCCATCATTAATAGAACAAGAAGGGGGTCACACCAGATACTGAAAGCAAAGGTTCACATACTTTTGCCCCTCACTAATATGTAATACTGGATCATTTTCCTCAATAAATAAATGACCAAGCAGAATATTTTTGTCTCATTTGTTTAACTGGGTTCTCTTTATCTACTTTTAGGACTTGTGTGAAAATCTGATGTTTTAGGTCATATTTATGCAGAAATATCAAAAATAGAAAGGGTTCACAAACTTTCAAGCACCACAGTGTGTGCTCTACGATGGATTGTCGCCTTGTCTAGGGTTGTTCCTGCCTCTGGCTAGGCACCGGCTTTCCTGCAGCCCTGACTAAGATTAAGTGGATAAGAAAATGAATGAAGGTCTGGGATATATACAGTATGATAGCCTCATAGGTGACGTTTTTGGATGCCATAGAAGTGGGAGGGTGTAAAGAGCTGAGCAATTTTGACAAATTGTTATGGCCAGACAATGAGTTGGAGCATTTCAGGACAGCAAGGCTTATGGTCTTCTCCTGGTTAGAAGTGGTTGCCAACAATGGTTCGAGGCTGCGACAAACGAAAACCAGCAACATGGTTTTGTATCCAGATCTCACTGATGTAAGAGAAGGGCTACTCTGCTACAAGTCACAGAAACATTTAATGGAGGAATGTGTCATACACAGTGACTCACATCCTGCTGAGTATGGGCCAGATTGGACAGAGTGACAACCATAGTAACCCCTGCCCACCAGGACATTACCTACAGTGAACATGAGTGTTGGAACTGGCCTTTGAAGCATGAAAGGACCTTTGTTACAATGAGTCCCATTTTTTTTTCCATCAAGTGGTCGATGTGCACCATTCACCTGGGGAAATTATGGTACCAGACAGCACTGTAAGTAGAAGACGAGTGGGTAGATGGAGTAGATGGTGGGAAACCCTGGGTCTGGGCTTTCATATGGATGTCAACTTTATATATACTCTTTATATATGCCTAAACTTTGTTGCAGACTGGGTGGTTATGTTTTGACTCAATAGTGTACAGTGGGGCAAAAAAGTATTTAGTCAGTCACTGATTGTGCAAGTTCTCCTACTTAATAAGATGAGAGAGGTCTGTAATTTTCATCATAGGCACACTTCAGCTATAAGAGACAAAATGAGAAAAAAAATCCAGGAAATCACATTGTAGGATTTTTAAAGAATTTAATTGTAAATTATGGTGGAAAATAAGTATTTGGTCAATAACAAAAGTTCAACTCAATACTTTGTAACATAACCTTTGTTGGCAATGGCAGAGCTCAAACGTTTCCTGTAAGGTTCACCAGGTTGGCACACACTGTAGCTGGTATTTTGGCCCATTCCTCCATGCAGATCTCCTCTAGAGCAGTGATGTTTTGGGGCTGTCACTGGGCAATATGGACTTTCAACTCCCTCCACAAAGTTTCTATGGTGTTGAGGTCTGGAGACTGGCTAGACCACTCCAGGTCCTTGAAATGCTTTTTACGGAGCCACTCCTTCGTTGCCCGAGCGGTGTGTTTGGGATCATTGTCATGCTGGAAGACCCAGCCACATTCCATCTTCAATGCTCTCACTGATGAAAGGAGGTTTTGGCTTAAGTGGAGGACAGAAGAGCTTCTTAAAGAAGAAGTTACAGGTCTGTGAAAGCCAGAAATCTTGCTTGTTGGTGGGTGACCAAATACTTATTTTCCACCATGATTTACATTTAAATTCTTTAAAAATCCTACAATGTGAGTTTTTTCTCATTTTGTCTCATAGTTGAAGTGTACCTATGATGACTTGACTTTCTCTGTAATATTTACAGCACCTTCACCTCCACTCCCATTTCTTCTCATACATCTGTTCTAAACCTACTGTATTGTTAATTCTACTTGTCTAATTATTTTACTAGATCAAAAATCGCTCAATTCAGTTCAGATCTGGAGCCCAAGAGGGTCATGCCAACTTTTCTTTTAAACAAACAAAATAGAAAATGTCTTACTATTTCAGTTATGGTCTTGTAGAACATCCACATTTCATCAGCGATTCCCTTTATTTACAATATAAACGGCAAAATATTTGAATCTATTAAATAAAATATGAGGGTTGTAAATTTTTGCACTCCATAACAATAAAAAACCAAGCTGCTGTGTTTGTTCCTATGGTGGTTAAACGTAAACACAGCAACGACAGTTTTACTAAAGTGGAGTAAGTTTGGTTAAGGAATTGAGTCATGTGCTACCTCAGACTCCTTGTGAATCAAGTGAACTCAGAGAGTTTTGGGTAGGCAGAAGACAGACAGAAAATGTGTAAGTGGTGCTTGCCTTGGTGGGTGCGGTGACCTTAGTGGTAGAGCACTGGTACCCAAATGCAGAGTCTCCCTGGCTCATATTATACCTCTGAAGGTTGGATTGCACTTCTGAGTTGCATTACATGTCCAGGTTGATCTAGACATTCCAAACAGGTTTGTTCCAGTACTGTCTGTCTGTGTCCTGCCGCACCTGAGACTATCATATTTCAGGGTTCCCACTGATCACAGGGTCTTTGGTAGCACACACAGGCCAGGGATGCCCTTGTATTACAGATGTCAACACAAATAGGGTTCAAGCAATGTATTTAGAAAGAATACATTTTTTTTCATTACAGTGAGTATTAAATTTTTGCAGCTCTTTAAAAAAACCCATACATTGCATTAGTATCTTAATTAACATTAAGATAATAATAGAACAAGCAACTTTCAGTTTAAATGTACTACCAAGGAAATAAAATTAACACCTCTAAAAATTGGTCTTCATTTGTTTTCTGAGAAATTTATTCTCTACTACATTGAATCCTAGTTAAAAAACAAACGTAAACATTGCCAAAACTGCTGTACCATGCCAACCCTAAAGAGAGTGCACTGCACCACTCTGAGACAGTGATCCACAAAAACTCCTGCACTCTTCCAAATAGTGTCTGTTCCCATCAACGCCTGCAGCTCTAGCAATGATGGACATTACAGGCCCGGATCTCCTTCCTGTCCTTGCAGCTAGTTAGGTGTGTGCTCTTGAATCTCTTCTTGGCTGTCATTAGCCTCTCCTGGATCCCCCCTCCACAAAACTTGGTACAGTCAGTCCAACCAGACCATGGCTTCATTTTGCATCCTGGAGGAAGTGTTCACAGGGGAACAGTTTTGAGGAAGCGGTGAGTAAAACTACTAAAACAATCACTTGTGAGTGTTCCTGTCAGTTACCTGCGAGCTCGTCGGCCCCCTCTTCTTGCCCCTGGCTGTTCTTCCTCTTCTTACGGGCTTCTTTGCGTCTCTTTCTCTCATCGCTGTTGGCGCTGCCCTGATTACACTTCCTGATCTTACACTTCTTTCTCTGGACTGTCCCAAGGCAGGAATCGCCTCCAAACTGAGGCTCCAGTTTTATCATCCGTGTCCGAATCATATGACCCTTCCCACATGACTTGTTACACTCAGACCACTCAGTCCACTCAGACATCACACAGTCTAAAGCTGGAAGAGATCGAAAAAAGTATTTAGTATACGGAATCCAAGGTGGGAGCTATGAAACAGCTGTAATTGGCATTGTTCTGATAGGACAGTTATTTGTAATGTTATGTCTATAATTTGTGTGTCACAAAGTCTTGCAAATAAGTGTTTAGCAGTTCTATGTCATATACATTATATATTCCTGAACAATTTTTTGTTTGACACCTAATTTGAGTGGTGCTTGTTGGTATCTGAACTGTGGGAGTGTGTTGGACTCTTACCTATGATTAAATAGCCAGCTGGTGGTGTGACATTCCCTAGTGTTAGGACAGCTGTATAGTTTCATACCTGTGTTTTTGTGTTTGCACACACGAGGGTTCCTCCAGTACTTACGGCACTCTGGCAACATGCATTTCTCCACTTGTTCCAGCTCTTCACTGCATTCTCCCAGTTCCACCGGGGATTTGAGAGTGCGCTGTCGTGTTCGGGTTCCTTTACCACAAGTCACACTGCAGTCACTCCAATCAGACCATGGAGACAGCAAGCACGGGATGGTATCTGCCAACATGGCACATTTGTCTTTACAAGCAAAACAGCAGTAAACCATGCTATCAGATCACTGTGTCCTGTCTCTCCGCTCTCTCATTATATACTGAGAATAATTCTATGAGAGTTGGTGGAGAGATAAATGAATAATATCAAATATAATCTAAAAAGCTCGGCATAAAAGCACTTTCCTAAATGATTAGTATTAACAATATACCATGTTAAACAATGTAACATAAATATGGGGTCCATGGTTATATTACATTGGGGCTACCAAATGTTCCCACAAGGACAGAAAGAGCTGGCATTGAGCGCATGCACTTAATTATCCCATAATGATTGGATTTCTGCAGTTATCCAGTTAACCTTTTGCTGGTCCCCACAAGGTTAACTGCTTTTTTACAGAAGGAAAGCAAGCAAGTATTGAGAGACCACATCACCCCCACCTTGGCATCCCTACACTGGCTCTCTGTAAACTACAGGATCCTATTCAAAGCCATTTAATTTGTTTTTAAGTCACTAAATGGATTGGCACAGTCTTACGTTGGAGATTTGCTACAACTCTGAGGTCATCGGATCAGTTGCTGTACCACGATCTCAACTGAAACTCAGAGGTAATCGTGGTAGCCTACTGTGGTAGCCTACTGGTGAAGGTACTGGACTCTGGACCAGAAGGTCCAGGGTTCAAATCCCATCTCTGCCAAGCTGCCACCGTTGGCTCCTTGAGCAAGACCCTTAACTTGGATTGCTTGGATTGGAAGACTGTACCAATTGTAAGTCGCTCTGGATAAGAGCGTCTGCTAAATGCTGTAAATGTAAATGTAATCGGGCCTTTGCATTTGCGACACTGAGACAGTGGAACAGTCTACCCATGGACATCAGGTCTGCACCCTCTACTGATGCTTTTAAGTCAAGTGTAAAAAACCTATCTTAATCTACTGATCTACTGCATTCATGTAAAGTACTTTGGTTTAAATGTGCTTTATAAATAAATAATTACCTACTTTTTTTTTTACAGAAACTGCAACTTTCATTTGAAAAGCCAAAAGAGTCAAAAGATTTGCTTTAGGTTATTGAGGTTAACAGAGTTGGGGTAGGTGTATCATTAATTAGGGTGGTCCTCACAGACATAGTAACACATGGTGTGTGTTTGTGCGTGTGTGACTGCAGTCAAATGGCTTCAACTCACGGCACTCTGGCATCATGCACTTTTCCACCTCAACCACCTCGGCCCCACAGATGGATCCATCAGATGGAGGCATTTTGACCATACGCTCACGCCGCTTCATTCCTAATCCACAAGTGGCACTGCAGGTATCCCATTCAGCCCATTCGGTCACAAGACAACTGCTGGGAGCTACAGCAATCACACGACATAATTAGATCATAATCATTATACAGGACTGCCATAATGAGTCTGATGGAGTCATTTATCAAAAAAACCCACGAAAAACAGCTATTTGTGGTTTCTGGTGATAAAAATAACAATGTGTATTATGACGGAAAATTGTGGTTTCATCTCGTCTTTTATAGGTCTACTGAGAATCCTTTGGACATTACCTAGACAATACTTATGACATTAACTAGGATATGATATCTTTCTCTACACTTTTTGTATTACAGACAAGACACTATAATCCAATCATACTTATAACTATAGCTGTTTGCACTTTTTGCAGGTCACGCACTGTACTTTTACTCACAGCAGTCCTCATTGACAGTGCATGGCTCGGTCTCCTCAGTGGGGAGGCTGCAGGCAAAGCCATCGTCAGGAAACTGCTTCACGTAGCGTTCTCTGGAGCGAGCGCCTGTGCCACACGATACACTGCATGGAGACCAGGTGATCCATTCTGACATCATACAAGTTGAAGCATCTGGGTAGTAAGGAAATAAATATTTGGCTTATTTTGCCTTTATATAAATAATTTCAAAATGTATGCCATGCAACGCTAATAAATATTAACAGACTTCAGTTTTTTTAAAAACATCTATGGACGTAAATACATAAAACACAAGTAACTAATTGCATTACAAAACACACAGCCTTTTACCAAAAGAGGAAAAAAAAACAAACAAATAGGTCAAATAAAATAAAGGACACAGACAAAAGTGAACAGAACTGGTAGTGAGACCCCTCACCAGGTCACATACCATGGAAGCTGGAATAGAAACCAGCTGTGATAAGACACATTAACAATTGGAAACACAGCACAACCAGATATGATCCAGGGAGGCTAAGAATTGGTAACCAGTGCTCTACCTACTGAGCCACTCTGGTTTGTATCCTGTCTCTAGCAAGGTGAGGTCTGTGGTAGCCTAGCGGTTAAGGTACTGGACTATGGACCAGAAGGTCCAGGGTTCAAATCCCACCTCTGCCAAGCTGCCACTGTTGGGTCCTTGAGCAAGGCCCTTAACCCACAATTGCTTGGATTGTAAGGTTGTACCAATTGTAAGTCGCTCTGGATAAGGGCGTCTGCTAAATGCTGTAAATGTAAATGTCTGTCAGTCAGTCTTTATGTCTGGTTCATAACTCTAATTGGCCAGACGACTCATCATTCCTGACTAGTTTCTAGATGGTTTGGCCTTGTGAAGTTACTTGCTGTTGGGCCCTGACTTCCAGGGTGTTTGCCTGGTGACTGGTCTCTTCGACAGGTCCCGTTCTGGTTCATGTTAGACCGTCTGGGGCTGAAGTAGATGAAGGGTGACCCTGCTTGACAATATTACTCTTTTTATGGGTGTATAAACCTCTAACATAACTACACCAAACTGTGCTGCTAGTACTGAACGGAAGAGTATTAAAAAGTAATGCAATTTGATATTACTGGCACAAACACTTGTTTGTTCATTCTTTAATCATTTTCATTTAGTCCAAGCAATTGTGAGTTAAGGGTATAACAATGACAGCAGTGGCAGTCTCACAAATGAACCTGTGTTTGTCTAATGCCAAACACATACTGTAAGTATTACTGTAAGTATTATGGAAGAGAAAAGTGGAAATCTTAATACAACAGGGGGCAGCACGATGTGGGTTTAGTCCAGGTACTCTGGTTTCCTCCCACAGTCCAAAGACATGCATGTTAGGCTAACTGGTGTTTCTAAAGTGCCTTTAGTGTGTGTGTATGAGTATGTGAGTGCATGTGCCCTACGATAGACTGGCACCCTGTCTCTGTTTCTTCATGCTTTGCACCCTGTGCCACCGGCTAGGAACTGGCTTTCCTGAGACATTGACCAAAATTAAGCAAATAAGGCAATGAATGAATGAATAATACAACATAAGAAAACAACACTTTATAGAATCATGTACTTCCAACTTTATGAGGGTAACCTTCTTCAGAATAACAATAGTTCAGTGCATACAGCAAGCTCCAGAAAGACATCGTTTGCTGAGTTTAGTGTGAAAGAATGTAGCTGGCTTGCACAAATCCTTGCCCTTAACCCTGACAAACACGTTTGAACACCAAAGAGTGATTAACTGCCTATTCAGCCCATGCTTTTGAATTAAGATGTTCAAGAAATGCAACCACAATTCTCTAATTCTCCAGGCTCACCTCCCAGACAATGCAGGTATTAATAAACCTGGGCTGACAGAATAATGAAAAATGTAAACAGGATGTCCCAGAGGCTCCTCTATCAGGCCTTGCCATGTCATCATCGATCAATAATAGCTCTTAATGGCCCATTAAACACGAAGGAAAGCAAAGCTCCCTGGTGGCCAAGGCTTGTGTGACAGTAATCTAGCAGCATTGTGCTGACAAAAAACCTCTACTAAAACTCATTGACAAGGGGCTGTAGGAGAAGAATCAGTAGCGCTGACAAAAGAAATTACAATTCAATGCGTGCTTAAAGTCCATGCACTAGACGGTGTGCTAATATTATTCGTGCTCTCTCTATTACTCCAGAAGAGCAAGAGCCTTATAAACACAGTGTACAAATGAGGCAGCATTTCAATCGATCCATCTCTGCAAATAAAACTTGCACAGAATTATCTCTGACCTTTTAAAAGCCCTGCCCAGAAATCAATTCGGCAACCTGCAAACAGTGACTCAGAAGCCAGCAAAGACAGAGTCTTACTAAGTTTGTGTCGTAATGAGAATACACTTCTGGAGAGCCATGTGTGGAATTTTTTTGTTAGAGAGGGATGGGTGACACTATGTTAGCTCATCTAGTGCAAGCATGTAAATGTAGTACACTACATGTAATATAGGTATATAATACACACAAACACACACACACACACACACACACACACACAAAAACGCACCAAAAGAGAAATATCTTGATTGCTGCAAAACTCGGCATTCAGTTATGTCTCAGGCTGATATGTAAACGATTACAGGAGTGGTCTGATTAGGCACTGGGTCTTGTCCCAGTGACCTATAAAAAGGCTCTCAGTGGATACTTTTGGGTAGTGTATCTCTTGAGATGTCACTACGATGCACTCACACATTTTGCCTACTTCAAAGAGTTTGAGATGAGGCGCATTATTGGTGGTATGGTCAGCATGGTCATTTCAATTAATTGCCACCATCTAGGTCGTGGTGACCTCACTGTTAGCAGCTGTTGGGAGCAGTGGTTCCGTGAGGGCACACACACATGGCAATCAGGCTCTGGATGGCTCAGACAGACCACCAGTAGAGAGAACTGTTTGATGGTGACAGTTACGTTGTCCACCATGCAGACACAGGTGGCACCTTCAACTCACACCCTTGTCTTTGCCCGGACCATTTTCAGGCCCTTAGCTGAAGGAAATCTGTTGTCACAGCACCATTATGTGTCCTGCCATTGACAGTCATCGCATACGACAGTCGGTCATCCCTAGTAGTGAAACGAGGGACAATAATAGCTCAGCAATATGTGCACGACAGCCTGTGTGTGACCTATCAGGGCAGGGCTTCCAACTGGTATTTTTCAGCAGGATAACACTTCCTAGGCCTGCCCAGTCACCAGATTAATTTTCAATCGAGCATTTATGGGGCCAGCTTCAGAAACCTATGAGTTTGCTGGATCTATAGGCACAGCTGCAAAATCTGTGGGCAAATGTGCCACAGGATTCCATATAAAACCTGTTTGCCTCCATGAGCAACCGTATCTCATCTTGTATCCAGCATAGAGGCAGCCTAACAGGGTAACTACAGCCTCCTTTCAAATGTACAGTTTTCCCCATTAAACGTATCCGTTTCCTCAAATATTGTACTACATATATCATCATTACATTCATACATATAAAGTTACATTCACTCAAACATAAATGTTACTGTTAAGAAAGTATTCATGAAATATTATCTTAAAATATATCTTAACATACCGAACAAAAGTAAACATGTGACATATGCTAACACGACATTTAATGGAAATGATTTTATAGTGAAAAACTGCCAAACCATAACTGTAAAAGACTATAAACTCTAAACAGGTTAAATACTGTTTCTGCAACAGTGAAACAATGTGAATACATATATTAATACATATTAAAGTAATTTTTACATCACTTTTCTGGTAAAAATACATTGCTCCAACGTTAAATAGTCTTGCATTGTCCTTATAATGGTGACAACATATACAGTGGGGCAAAAAAGTATTTAGTCAGCCACTGATTGCCTCCCCTGTCAGCCCTGCCTGCCCTGTTATGGACTGCCGTCCCTTCCAGGGCGCATTTATGCCTATGCCCTGTGTTCTCTGAGATACAGCTCCGTGATCCCGACAATGACCAGGACAGGTGGATATAAAATATGAAAAAAAGAAATGAACCTGCTCTTACATCTGTTCTATGTATCTGAGATGTAATATGAGAGAGTGAATAAAACAATATGTTGATTACTTGCATGGCATTCAATCTCAGTACCTTCATCGCTGCAGCCAGGCCCCATACATGGCTCAAAGTCCTGTGTGTGTGGGCAAGGCACGCTCAGGTCCAGCTGGGCCTTCAGCATCCTCTGCCTCATTCTCTTTCCCTTCTCACAAGTAGAGGAGCTGCATGCTGACCATGGAGACCAGTTGGAGTAAATACATGTCTCTGGAGTGTCGTCTAAAGAAAAAGAAGAGTAAACATTAAGGACGACAGAAAGGATCCTGGAATCACTGAAGTGTAGAGAACTTTATAGATCTGGAACGGTATAAATCAATTTTGTGTAGGATATATAGGCCATATACAAACCAAGACAAAAAAAGTAAAAATGACCCATCACTCAAAAGTTAAAAAATAAAAGTGTCGGGTTTCTTACCACGAGTCTTTGTGTTTGAGTAACACTGAACGTTTGTTCTCAATAGCATATATTTGCTAAATCTGAACAGAATTATAATCTTAATAAATACATACATACATGCAGGGAAATATAACGTGATATAACATTATAATCAAACCCCAATAAACAGATCTTCTCCCAGACTAACACGATTGGAAAAATGATCAACCCCCTCTGATTTATTACTTCACAGATGAACGTTTGCTTTAATTACAGCCATCAGTCTGTTTGGATATGTCTCTACCAGTTTTGAACACCTAGATTGGAAAATATTTGCCCATTCTTCCTTGCTGTCCTGAGGTGGATCCATATGAGCTCTGACTTGGCCACTCATGGACATTTACCTTCCTATTCTTAAGCCACTGGAAGTACTTGTCAGCATCCATTTTCCATTCAATCCTGAACAATTGCCCAGTCCCTGCTGAAAACAAACAACCCCACAACATAATGCTGCCACCACCTTGCTTCACAGTAGGTATGGTGTTTTTTGAATGGTGTACTGTGTTTGATTTTTGACTAAAGCCTCTGGAATCATTACATTAGTATCAATAATTCAATTTCAATAATTGATCAGTTTTTAAAATTGTATTTTCACTGTGATGTTGAATTGAAAAAATGGGTATGATGATTTTCTGTAGGCAACATATACATGTAGTAAAATAAGACACAGAGTCAGACAGAATATCAGACTTTGGTAGCCTAGCAGGTACTGGACTATGGACCAGAAGGTCCAGGGTTCAAATCCCACCTCTGCCAAGCTGCCACTGTTGGGTCCTTGAGCAAGGCCCTTAACCCACAATTGCTTGGATTGTAAGGTTGTATCAATTGTAAGTCGCTCTGGATAAGGGCGTCTGCTAAATGCTGTAAATGTAATGTAAACTCAACACTAATGAAAAATTCAGACCTTCCTCTTTCTCCTCCTGAGCGATGTCCGCTACAATGTCATCCACATTATCAGGCACAATGTTGCATTGTTCACCCTAAAAAAAGGCAACACAAATAACAAAACTCTTAATGTACCAGCATGCAAACTACTCATCTGGTAGCATAATGAATAAACTGGCAGTACCCATGTGCATCGGAAGATACATTTCTGCTCAAGTGAAATCATTGGGCATTATTATCTAGTGCTGGAATGGTGTGTTTTCACTAGTGCATTGATTCACACACCAATACAGAAAAAATATATGTAATAAGTCTTTCTAAGTAGATACATTATATAGAACAAAGTTTCTGGACACCCCCAAAAATTCCATCCAAATAACATGGACTGGTATGGATTTTGTCCCCTCCTTTGCTGCTGCAACAGCCTTTGTCATTCTAAAAGGGCTTCCACTAGATTTTGAAACATGACTATGAGGTCTGCTTCAGATGTTAGACAATAAGCCCTGCCTCACTGGCATTCCAGTGAATTTTCAAGGTGTCTGATGGAGTTCAGATCAAGGTTCTGTGTAAACCAGTGATGTTCTCATTCAAAGTTGGCAGATGAATTCTCTATGGACTAAAGACAGCATTTCAGAAATGTGGTGATTCAGTACAACCAATTCTACTGCCACTGTATATCTATGGAAATGTGTGCTTTATATTCTGAATGTGTTACAAGCGAGTGTTGCTGAAATAGCAGAGCTCAGTAATTAGAAGTGGTGTCCACAAACTTTTGTCTACATGGTATATGTGCGTAGCAACAAATTATCGTGGATAGTGCCAGCTGTCTGTCTACGGCCATGAGCCAGAACATTATAACCACTTGGCTGATGTTTAAGTAGGCGGCATGTGTCAAATTAATGTCAATCTGAATGCTCAGACCCAGGGTTTCCTAGAAGAACATTACCCAGATCATCACGTGTCTCCGCCTGCTTGTCTTCTTCTCACAGTGCGTCCTGGTTCCAGTATTATTGCATGTAAATGCTGCACACATTATCTGACTGGCCATGTAAAACAGCAGAGACTTTGTTGACCATACAGCTTTCTTCCTTTGCTCCAAGGTTTGGTTCCAACACTTGCATATCCATTGTACGTACCTTCAGTGGTGGACAGAGTTAGCACGGTCAGCACACTGACCAGTCTGCGGCCGCACAGCCCAGTACTCAGCATGGTGCAATGCAGTGTTGTGATACATTCCTCTGCTAACCACATAAAAAATCTGTGCCACAGGACATTTTCTCAGTCATGTTCATGGCTGTCCCTCTTGGTAGGCACTCAATCACCCCGGAAACCTTGCTCTGACTTAGTCAACTTGCCATATTGATTTGGCTAATGTGAAAATCACTCAAGTCTTTTCAGGATTGTTTCTCTGGGATCCAACACATCGACTATGAGAACTGTACAGTGGGGTAAAAAAGTATTTAGTCAGCCAATGATTGTGCAAGTTCTCCTACTTAGAAAGATGAGAGAGGTCTGTAATTTTCATCATAGCTACACTTCAACTATGAGAGACTAAATGAGAAAAAAAAAATCCAGGAAATCACATTGTATGATTTTTAAAGAATTTAATTGTAAATCATGATGTAAAATAAGTATTTGGTCACCCACAAACAAGCAAGATTTCAAATAAAATCATTGGGCATGGAGGAATGGGCCAAAATACCAGCTACAGTGTCTGCAAACCTGGTGAAGACTTACAGGAAATGTTTGACCTCTGTCATTGCCAACAAAGGTTATGTTACAAAAAGTATTGAGTTGAACTTTTGTTATTGACCAAATACTTATTTTGGGCCACATAATTTACAATTGAAAATTCTTTAAAAATCCTACAATGTGATTTCCTGGATTTTCTTCTCATTTGTCCTCTCATAGTTGAAGTGTACCTATGAATGAAAATTAAAGGGACCTCTCTCTCATCGTTCTAAGTTGGAGAACTTGCACAATCAGTGGCTGACTAAATACTTTTTTTCCCACTGTATGTTCACATAAAATCTAATATATCTTAGTCCTTAATGTACAGTGTGAACAATGGTATTTGATATTATTGTAGTTGATTTGCGAGTGGTCATACATTCTGGCTCATCAGTGTGTATTTATATGTAAGTACATGACCATATTTACTTATAAATCTACACAAAAAAGCTTAGACGCACCTTGCGAGCTATTCTTTCAACAACCACTCTGGCCACCGGAGTTATAGCGCCCCCCTCTGGGTCGTAAAAAGGGCTCTGAGGATGATCCAAACTAGTAAGAGGACGAATCTTCTCCTGTGGAATTGTGGGCTTGTTGGGGGACTGCATGAATCAAAAACAAAATTATTGTGCACCATAATCCTCTGCAAAACTAATTACTCTCAATCGTAAATTGCTCAATCCTAGTGTGTAATTAACTAATTATGTCATTTTTTTATTTATTTCGTTTACTGTAGAAAATGAATCCTCAGTAAATCTCATTACACCATGCACACATTTCCACTGCAGCCTTCAGGGTTCAAGCACAGATATTAGTCCTGTTCCCCAGCGGTAGGGTCAGGGGGAGAAACAAATCCAAAACACAGCTTGAAGACCAGACACATTACAGTCACATAACTAGAATAGAGTCTCACAGAGCCTAAATGAATACGAAATAGTAAAAATAAACATTACATGCACAGATAGTAGTACCATTATATATCATGTAGCCCCACCAAAGGATGAGCCAATAGATTTGGCCCTGACATACTGTTTGGCAGGGGTGTGTCTAGACTACTTGTTGTACAGGGGTACAGACAGAATGTAGAGGGGCACAACTGTACCCCTATGCTCGCCAACACAAATGTACATACAAATAATCTTGTTAAACCATAAAAAGATGAAGTGAGCACAACTACAGAGGATGGAACTGACATTTTCACTGACAACTTCCATGGTTTTTCTTAATTAAGGGCAAACTGAAGATTTTTATTCTCTTTAAGGTAGCCTATTAATCAGCTGACATTTAAGAGTTTTGATTTATAACTGCTGTGTTTCTTAAATAACTGCTTGTTGATATAATGTGTCTTATTGTTTAATTGTTCTACGCAACTCAGTACCTCATCAACTGATTGTAATACAAATTTATCAGTTACACTGGTTGTGTTTGTTTATTTCTCCATTTCGATCTCAAGGCAGTATAGTGCTGCCTGACCCGCAAACCTTTTAAGCTGTATAGTTTTGTCTATCAGTTCCATAGAGCCTCTAGTGAGTTTGCATGGCGTGTCCTGTAGTTCTGCTCAATAATTCAGGATAAACTTGAGTTTTTGTGGGGCACGTGTCCCAGTAAAGTGGGTGTAATAGTTACCCCTAGTTACTGTGATGTAAATTATTTGCCAGAAGAGGGTGAACTAACAGGTTTCATTCTTCTCCTATTCCCTCACACCAGCAGATGGCAGGATTCTCCTGTAAAACTATTTCTTTACACCTGATTCATGTTAGCAAGGTGCCTTTAAATAAAGAGAACGAGTAAACTCCCTAATATGTAAAACACAAATCATTTTAGGCTCTAACATATAAAACAAATTAGATATTTATTCTCTATTATTGTTTCTGTTTAATCAACGTGATTTTTACTCAGTCTTACCTGCCCACAGAAGAACACGTTTATGTACGTAAACTGGGTTACCTATTCTTTATACTGCAAAATAAAAAAAATAAAAAAATAAAAAATATATATATATGTTAGTTGGTGGTTGGATGGTGTAACAGAAACCTGGGTTCGAGTCCCAGCAGTGCTTTCTGGCCTCGTTGGGATTTGTACAGACATGCCTGTGAGGGAGAGAGGTGGGTCAGAAGATCATCCCCTGGTGCTGCAACAGTGACGTGTCTGCACTGTGATGGACTGGTGAACACACTTCTGCCTGTATCCTGGGCTAGCTGGTATTGGCTCCAAATCCTTTTCTAGTCTTCAACTGTCCAGTTTTGGTGAGTATTTCCTCACAGCTTTTTTTTTCTTGGCTGACAGAAGTGGAATTTTAAATGGATTTCTGCTGTTGTAGTCCATCCGCCTCAGGTCCAATGTGTAATTGGCATTCATTGGATGTATTTTCTTTATTGCACCATTCTGAGTGAACTCTAGAGACTGTTTTACAGAAAAATCCTAGAAGATAAGCAGTTATACAGATATTCAAACCTCACCTGACACCAACTATCATGTCATTTTCATGATCATGTGTAAATCACTGAGATCACATTTTTTCTCTTGATGGTAGATGTGAACAATACCTGAAGCTACTGAGTTGCATATGCATGATTCTATGCAGACGTATCTGCCACATGATTGGCTGATGAGAAAACTGCATGAATGAGTAGGTGTAAAGGTGTTTAAGTGCTCAATGAGTAATAAGCAGAACAAATGGGGTTGAATATGGGAGCTGTCTCCACTTAACTGTACCAGTGAAACCCCACAACACAGAATCTCAATTGAACTTCAGGTTGCATTCAATCCCTGATGCAATCACTCACAGTTTCACAGAGGACCTTCCCCAGTCTTAGCGGCACAAGCAACATCACTCATGTGTGACAGAAAATAGTCAGACACATGGACTCTGACCTCGTAAGTGACCCCACTGTCAGTGCCTGCGTCCCACGGTATCATGTCCTGGACCAGCTTCTGCACCCATCCACACTCCTTCGTACAGAGGTCTTCCGCAGAGAGGCCCACATTCCAGTCGGGACTTGGTCCCAGCATTGTCAGGAAGGACATGAGGTGACGGGTTCGGTCCACTGAGAACTCTGCCGATGGGGCGGCCCGCCTGAGGAAGAGTCAGAGTCAAAAACATAAGTATAAACAGAACTGGGTTTGTCAGGTGAGTAAGATATCAAGTGAGGCTGTCCAAATAAAAAGAAATTAAAATATTAACACATTTTCATTATTTGACTGAAATTGTCCCCCAAATCACTCTTCCCCACATTTTAGAAATCATGTATGACACTATTAGGTTACAGGGGACAAATGTGTTGAGATTAGTAGACAATTCAAACACTTCTTACAGGGCATATGTCATTACTGTGCAACAGCAGAGTGCGTCACATAAATACACTAAACATCCAGTGCAACTGTGCAGTTTTACAACAAGATTGGGACTGTGGTAGCCTAGCGGTTAAGGTACTGGACTCTGGACCAAAAGGTCCAGGGTTCAAATCCCACCTCTGCCAAGCTGCAACTGTTGGGTCCTTGAGCAAGACCCTTAACCCACAATTGCTTGGATTGTAAGACTGTACCAATTGTAAGTCGCTCTGAATAAGGGTGTCTGCTAAATGCTGTAAATGTAAATGTAAATGTAAGATTGCCACACAGGATAAAAGCTTTGTAGTGAGAATGGATCCTCACCTGTTCTATAACCAAAGAAAGAGGAGTTCTGAGATCTTGCGTTTATTTTCTTTCATGCCAACAGAGGGAGGCTGGATGAAATTGATCCATGTCTAGACCTTGTCCTGCTCTGTAGCTGCTGCTGACCTCCCTCCCTGAACAGCTATGTATAGAACTTTGGCTTCAACATATCTAGTTTCTGAGTGATAAAAGGACTAGCTGTGACAAAGACTGTTTATGATCCCCCCACATGCCCCTCGTATTAAGCATGAATGAGATCCAGGAATTACATCCACTCCAGGGTGAAGTCCAATGGAGCAAGTCATAAAAGGGTTCCGAAACAGCAAGCTATTCCTCTCTTGCTTTAAAGCTCTTGCTGAAATTCGCATATTCTGAGCCAACCATGAGAAAGAAAGTAAAGCCGGTGTACAAATGAGTTCAAAGATTGGGAAGGTTGAATAAAGAATTACCCAGAACATGCTCAGGATGCTTCCTCAAGTCAAGTCAAGTCAAGTCAGATAACGCCTTTTGCAATGGAGCATCATCTCAAAACAAATTTACAATTTAAATTATAGGATTCCAGCCATGGAACTACAAGCAAGACAATTCTGTTAAAAAATAGACTTAAAGAACAATCTTTCATGCTTAAATTTGTTTACTGACTTTTATCAATTCATTATTCATTATTATTATCATTATTCATTTACTAAGACAGAGTCATATGGGTGCCCTGTGTCACAGTATTATATTCCTTTCAATTTTGGTACGTTGAAACTTATTTGCTTGTAACAACCAATATCTATTAATTATGTTGAGAGTGGTTTAGTGAAACGTGTAAAAGTGGGAATTAATATTAAAGGTTCAACTGGCTAATATCCCACGTTATGCATTCCAAAAATGACCACAGTAGATATGAACCGATTGCAATTTTCTTGGCTGCAAGGAATGAACTGTGAAGCCTTCAGAAACTCTGAGAAGCTGCAAGAAACGAACACATTTAAGTCATGTTGTCCGTGTTGAAAATACGCAGCTTTTCTTCCTCCGCTTGTCAGCTTTCCTCCACACAGAGAAACTGTCAAAGAGAGTCTCAAATACAAACGCTGTCCCTCGACCCACACACTGTTCTCGCACAGCAGAGTGGCGATCCAGAGCATGTTATTCACATGAGTGGTAGAACCTGCTTATCATCATCACCTTGGTGCTTATAAGGAGGGCAGCCATCCCTGGAGTGGTGGACGAAGTACACAAGCCATGTTCTAGAGTTAAAGATACCCAAGGCAAAATATTACTCCAGTAAAAGTAGAAATTCTCCCTTTAGAGCTCCACTTGAGAAAAAAATACAAAAGTATTTGCCTTCAAATGTCTAAAATAGCATCAGCTGATGCAAGCGCGGGCGATTAATTACCATCATCTTCAACGCATTCAAAAGGTGTGTTTGATTTACCAGTTTGGGTTCACTTCTCTGCACAACATCTGCTACATTAATCCATGATATAATAGTAAATGTATTCAAGACATTCATTTTTAACTATAGTTTTTGGACAAATGCAAAAGGCTTACTGATAACATCTCATAAAATTCAAAATATGGGAAGCAGTTAATATGATGTTGATGTAATGGGTCTCTGTGTAGCCCACGTGGTATTTTTTAAACAAAAAACACAAATTTTATTAAAACAAAGTTATGAAAAGTCTGAAACGTACCTTAATTTTAGATGTTTAAAGATTTAATAATTCCTTAATTATTAAATGATTACTAAGTACATTTTCCAAGGTCATCTGGCTATCACCTCATGCTCCTTCAAGTACCACCAGTTTGAGAACCACTGCTTTAAGAGAAGGTCATTAATTAGTCCAACTGGTCAAACCAAGTTAAAAACAAAGTGTGCGCTGTAGCCTGAATGGTGTGTTTGCTTCTCGCTTCTTTCCTTTTTGATATGTTTTTATGGACAAATAAGCCAAAATGAACCACACTTTTCACATAATGTAGTTAAGTTCAATATTTGACTTTGAAATGTAGTGGAGTTAAAATAAAAAGTCATCCAAAATGGAAATTCTTCAGTACAGAATACATTACATGAACAAACTACTTATATAAACTAAAAGTATAGTAACTACTTAAAAATGCCCACTACTGAAAAATGGATGTATATTAACACATGAAATGAAGTTGACCTGAAAAAACATTAATTATACTTCCTGAAACAAAATGAAAGTCAATGTAAAGGGACACTGCGTTTTTAGTAATTAGAAGGCATTCTATCATTTTGGTAATCACTATTCTATTTATTTGTGTTCTGAAAGCTACGCTTAGGCAGCCTTCATGATCAAAGTGTAATGAAATGTTCTGCTGCAGCAAACAAGATAAGCCATGAAAAACTAATGACAGTGAATTAAAAAAAATATGAAATGCATTGTATTGAATCTGATGTTGTAACCACATATGCATATGAACTGCTTTTAAAATAAAATGTGAGAAAACTGTGAGTATTCATGCTCTTGTAATAAGATTATCAGAGTTATACATATACAATCCTAACATCATTGATTGCAGGCCGAGGTACAGTGGTGCTAGAAAGTTTGTGAACCATGTAGAATTTTTTTTTTCATATTTCTGCATAAATATGACCTAAAACATGATCAGATTTTCACACAAGTCCTAAAAGTAGATCAAGAGAACCAAGTTAAACACATGAGACAAAAATATTATACTTGGTCATTTATTTATTGAGGAAAATGATCCAATATTACATATTAGTGAGTGGCAAAAGTATGTGAGCCTTTGCTTTCAGTGTGACCCCCCCTGTGCAGCAATAACTGTAACTAAACATTTCCTGTAACTGATGATCAGTCCTGCACACCGGCTTGGAGGAATGTTAGGCCCTTCCTCCATACAGAACAGCTTCAACTCTGGGATGTTGTTGGGTTTCCTCACATTAACTGCTCGCTTCAGGTCCTTCCACAACATTTCAATTGAATTAAGGTCAGAACTTTGACTTGTTCTAAAACATGTTCCAAAACATTAACTTTATTCTTCTTTAACCATTCTTTAGTAGAACTACTTGTGTGCTTAGGGTCGGTGTCTTGCTGCATGACCCACCTTCTCTTGAGAATCAGATCATGTCCTGACATTTCCTTTCCTGATATAATTCAGAATTCATTGTGCCATCAATGATGGAACGCCGTCCTGTCCCAGATGCAGCAAAACAGGCCCAAACCATGATACTAACACCACCATGTTTCACAGATGGGGTAAGGTTCTTGAATTTTGAATTTGTACACAATCTGTCTGACTGAGGATTGGTGCAGTCCAAACCCTTTAGTGATGGTTTTGTAACCTTTTCCTGCCTGATGAGCATCAACAACTCTTTTTCTGAGGTCCTCAGAAATCTCCTTTGTTTGTGCCATGATGCACTTCTACAAACATGTATTGTGAAGAGCAGACTTTGATAGATCCCTGTTCTTTAAATAAAACAGGGTGCCCACTCACACCTGATTGTCAACCCATTGATTGAAAACACCTGACTCTAATTTCACCTACAAATTAACTGCTAATCCTAGAGGTTCACATACTTTTGCCACTCATTAATATGTAATATTGGGTCATTTTCCTCAATAAATAAATGACCAGTTATAATATGTTTGTCTCATTTGTTTAACTGGGCTCTCTTTATCTACTTTTAGGACTTGTTTGAAATTCTGATGTTTTAGGTCATATTTATGCAGAAATATAAAAATTTCTAAAGGGTTCACAGACTTTCAAGCAGCACTGTAAACCACAGACAGGCTGCCCGTCCATTATAGGCTTCCATAAATACACTGCCTGCCCTTCATGTTGCAAGTGCCAGGGATTTGAACCCAGGCCCTTTTCCAGGCCCATTTCCAGCATCTGCCTCTTACCACGAGTTACCAGGTCTGTATCTATATACATCCATCATCCAAAGTATTAAAACCATGATTATCTCATTACAACAGCACATTAAGCTCTGCGATATGTTAGACAGTAAGTGAAAAGAGAGTTAATTCATGTGTTGGATGTGGGAGAAATATTTAGGACTAAAGACCTGAGTAACTTTAACAAGGTACAAATTGTTTTAGCCATATGACAAGGTCTTCCTAAACATTGTTAAGGATTTTTTTTAATGCTAAGGCTGAGCTCAGAACTGCTGGTTGTTTCAGTCACCTATTGGAGAGAGAAAAGATGGAAACAGGGAAATTCACTTACATAGACTTCTTGTACATAAAGTTAAAATCAAGAAAAGAGTTAAATGTTTGATATAAAACTTAAATTAACACATCTAGGTTTTTAAAATCTTCCAAAATATCTTCTGTCTTTTTATTTTTTAAAAGATGAGTCGTTAGTTAGTAATCTGCCACACCTGATGCAGCCCATCACAAGTCTGAAAACAAATTCTGAAACAGAACCAGGTGTCATGACTGGCAGAAATGGGAGAAACAATAAGCAGAAGCACAGAAGGACAGAGTGAAAACAGTCCAAATAACAAAAACCAGACATGTATCCACTCAGGCAGGGTATCTGAAATGCAAGGCTAAACACACGGTCCAAAAACAGAGTAGGTCTTGAGCTCGTTGATGGGAGTACAGAAGGTGATGTACTGTGTAAGTGGGCGTTCCATCTCCTTGGCTGAAGGAGGTGCATCAGTTGGATCGGCTAGGGGACCTGGGACTTCTGGCTTAAGTAGGGACACAGAAGGAAGAGAATATCTGAAAATTATGAGGGAGCCCGAGGTAGATAACGTAGTTTATCCATTTAACTACAGGGAATGGACCAGTGTATCAAGGATACATTTTCTTAGTGCCCCTGCAAAAGCAGATGTGCCTGTGGAAAACCAGATACTACTGGCAGGTTGCATTAGCAATATGCCTGCTTTTTATGCTGGCAGAGAGTCATCTCTATTCATTGAAGGGCCTGTGTCCACACGGACATTAGGCTGATGCTAATTCCCAACCTCTCCATAAAGACCTCCCAGAATTATGAAGTAAACTAGAGACCCTGTTCAGGCAGGATTTTCTCTGAAAGACCGAAGAGCCAGAAGAAGGCGGTTGGAAGGCAGAGGGCAGTTGACACAAGATGAATTGGACTGAATGGGAAAAATGGTCAAAAATGGTGAGAATGGGAGTGTGACCATAAGACTCTGGCATGGCTGTGACAAAGTCAACGGCTCTGTGAGACTGTGGATGTTCTATGACTGGTATAGGCTGGGGTTTTCCTTCAGGAAGTCTTTTCAGGACCTTGCATTTGGCAGAGACGACACAATGAATTTATGAATATCAGTGCTCATGACCTCCCATCGGCACTTATAATCCAGAAGTTGTTGAGTCTTGGTATCCCCAGCATGTCTACAACAGGGAGACACGTGGGCCCCTGTTCTAGATAAACAGACATTCGTTGGATTGTGGCATCCATTTCCTGATCAAAGTCCCACTGGATGGCTCAGTTGAAGCAGAAGGCTGGCAGGATGTACAAGCAGAAACATTAACAGAGACTTGGAGGTAAGACAGGGCATCAGCCTTGAGTTCACCTTCACCTAAAACAAGTGCCCTGGGCAGTGGCTCTGAACCTGCATGCCCTTGGTCAAATTGGGCAGGTGGGCACCAAATGCTCACTGGAGCCATAGTATGTGCTTTTGAATAACAGATGATGTAATCCTTGCCACATTAGTGTGAGGAAAGTCATTTGCAAACCAGACATTTAATTGTTTTTGGTTGCTGTGTGTCCATATTATTTATAATGAGTTCTCCCATTCTGTTCTTTGTGCTGGTTACTTCCCACCTTCCACTGACGCTGACATGGTGCATGAAATCATACAACCAACTACCGCAAGAATGTGCAGAATCAGAGTCCCAGTGCATTCATAAGTGTCCGGAGGCTACATTCATGCTTCTCTTTCCTCACATCTGACAACATTCAGTCAGTTTATTAAGTGCAATACTGGCCAATCTGTATGGTAATGTTAAAGATGCATACAACAGTCCTTCCAACCCTGGGGAGATCTGACTAATACAGACTGATCTAATACAGCTCATCCTCTAGTATAAGCCCGTAATGCAGCGCAAACCAATGACCATCAGGATCTCCTGTGGACACTGAATCACTTAAGGGGTGCTTTGAAGTCACAGACTGAGACTTGCTGTGCAGCCCTCATGGAGAGGATGTCGATAGTCTAACATCATGCATTACCAGCTACATCAGTTTCTGTGTGGACTGCTTGCCCAGCAATAAACTATGGATTAGCAGTGATCTGAAATCCTTCCTCAACCAAAAGATGAGAGCCTTTAGGATGGGGAACAGGGAAGAAATAAAAGGGTCCAAAAGGAGCTCAAGATGTGGTTTAAAGAGGCCAAAGATTACTACAGGAGGAAGCTATAGAGCATAATGGAGCGAAGAAGTATATGGGCGGAGTGGAAGGATATGAACAACATCACCGGCTATCAACAAACCACATTCCAGCTGAGGTAACTCATGTACATGCTAATGAGCTGAACCCATTACTACATTAGCTTTAGTACAATGGCTCATATCAAATCCCTACGGAACATCAACACTTAATAAGGACTACATTACTCTTGTGAAGGACTTTATATAGTGGTGTGAGAAGAACCAGCTACAGCTCAACATCAACAAGATGGTGATAGATTTCAGGAGGTCCAAGCCTCCTCTGCTACCAATTTCTATTGTTATGTTGGATGCTGAATTGGTCTCAACCTATAAATACCCTGGAGAAACCAGGAGGACTACCAACAAGGATGCTGTGTAGAAGAAGAGCCAGAGTCACCTCTATTTGCTGAGGAAACTTTGGTCCTTTGGTATGTGCACATCCCTGCTTCTAGTTTCCTACCAATCTGTCGTTGAAAGTGCTGTATTTTAAGCTGTTGTGTGTTGGGACAACGGCATCACAACTGTGCTTCAGAGAAACTCAACAAGCTAATCAAGGCTCGTAGGGGTTAAGCTGGATTCCCTGGAAACCGTCACTAAGTGAAGGACACTTAACAAACTTTTTATGATTATAGACCTTGCCAGCCACCCCCTCCATTCTACAGAGAAGGAACAGAGAAGTGTGTTCATCAACCGGCTGAAGCAGTTGAGCTGTGCCAAGGAGCAGCATGCAAGTCCTTCTTATCAACTGCCATCAGACTCTACAGCAATTCTTCCTACAGTTGAGGTAGCTCAGACCTCTTCTTGTACTGATTAAGATTGGGCTACAGTAATTTTTGGCCTTACACATTGGGTCAGCTCTCAGTGATGATGCTGCTACCCAATTATTGTGCACACAATGGACAATAATGCAGATTTTCCTAGATCTTACATCACTTTTCATCATCTAACATGTCCAAGTGGAACAATAAAATGCTATTTTTCAACAAGACAATGTTCCTGCTCACAATGTGAAGACCACCAAGAAGTGGATTAAAAACAAGTCCACCAGTCTCATGTTTTGGCCCAGATTTGAACCCTATAGAGAATATTCGGTCTCACATTAAACATTAATTAAACATCAAGCACTGGTCAAATGTTTAAAGCCATTACTATTGAGTAGAATAAAACTGACTGCTCGTTCTGTAAAAACCTGACCTGACCTTCTGTAAAAAGAAGTTTATCGGCAAGACTACGATTTACTAAGACACTTTATATATTTGTTTAATTCTTGATCATTTCCTGAACAATAATTTGATGTTGAAACCATTAAACACTTAACATTCAGCAATGAATGACAGATGAGAGAGAAAAGAAAATATGGAGATAGAGGTGAAAAAAGAACCAAAGAGAAAGAACAGCTTGGAGGAAATAAGGAGCGTAACCGTAAAGTGCTTAGAGGTCAGAGATAGATGGGACAAATTAACAATACCAAAGAAAACAAAGCTAGAAGGCAGGAAAAGTCCATCCATCAACCAGAAAAAAAAATACAAAAAGTGATTGTAAAAAAAAGGATTTAAAACTCCAATAGATGGCAATTGTTTTTGTTTTTAGCAACTAAACCTGGCCTTTTATAATCTAATCAAGTGATTATTCTCCTCACACAGAAATTGTACTCTGATGAACCGATCTCTCTCTCAGGTTTACCAAAACATTACACTGTGGCTGGCAGAATGAACTAATCATGAGACGATTTTAGATGTTCGAGAGCCAATTTAAAGAATCAAACTAAGTGGATTTTGGCATTTTGTCGGTTGAATGCCAGAAAGAATTTCAGTTTATTAGGTTAGAGAAAGAGCCTAAGGGCCGAAGAATGTCATCTTATGCACTTTGAGCGAAGAAACTCAGGCACAGGCTGAGATAATAAAATAAATAAAATAAAATAGCTTTTATATTACCAGCCATCTACTTGTGCAATAAAAACGCAGATTGTGATATCCAACCATTAAAGTCAATCTTTACTACTCAATATTTTGTGTGAAGCTCCACTTATTGTAAAGTAAAATCAGATAATAAATCTTTGTAGCTGTATTCTTTCTCCCAATCAAGCAGACAAAATGGAGAAGTCTAATTTCTCAAATTTTTCTTCTGACAAAAAGACATTATCTTCATCACAGTAGCTATACAATGATCACCGATCTGCCAACATAATTACTCATATGCCTGTCTACAACCGAGACCTTAACCATTTCTAATTCAACACTAACAACAACATTTATTCACAATACAAGAGCAACAGTCTTTACTATCTTTGAGTGCTACCAGCATTAAAACTGAACACCTTTAATAACCTAAGAGCAGTAGTCCTTATTAATGAGCATTACAACAATGTTGCAATCACCTCACAGCTCCAGCGTCTGTGGTTCGATCCTGACCATGGACTCTGCCTGTGTGGTGTTAGTATGTCCTCCCCGTGTCCATGTGGGTTTACTTCAGGTTTCTTCCCACAGTCCATTTGATAAGGAGAGTATATATGACTAGTTTTGATATAGCCTTGTATCTGTCATTAAATAGCCATTATTACTGAAAGCAACTAAATAAACAAACAAACAATAATAGCAATAAAAGGGATAATCCTTATTTCTAAGGGCTACTAGCTGTAAAACCAAACATCATTATTAACAAGAGTTACAGGTGGATACTAGCTCTTCAGCTGAAAACCTCAGATATGACCGTGTTGGACTGTGGTAGCCTAGCGGGTAAGGTACTGGACTATGGACCAGAAGGTCCAGGGTTCAAATCCCACCTCTGCCAAGCTGCCACTGTTGGGTCCTTGACCAAGACCCTTAACCCACAATTGCTTGGATTGTAAGACTGTACCAATTGTAAGTCGCTCTGGATAAGGGCGTCTGCTAAATGCTGTAAATGTAAATGTAAATGTTAGATAAAGCTAATCCCTGAACCTGAACCTGTAAGATTGTCTGTGTAGAAAGGCAAAGGTACCATAGTGTCCCAGTTGTAAAAGGCATCTTGGGGAATATTATATTGCTACAGATGTAGAACAAAGTGAACAAGATCTCACAGACAAGACATTCCTAAAGAAATTGTTGTTACAAGAATTTGCCTTCAAGGAAGCGCTTAGCAATCCTTGCTTACCAGTGCCTGCTGATTTTATCCCTAGCATTACCCAACGTTAGGCTGGACAGTTTATGAATCATATCTTTTCATGTCAGTGACTCTTCTCTTCCTTCACAAGAATTCTAAAGAAATGCTACATACAGCATGTAGACACCAGGACTGCTGATGTTTCAGTATGACATTTATAAACTTTTCCAGGTAACACATCAATGACTGAGGTTACCTGAACTGGCAGGTTTTGATTCTGGAGAGTGAATGTTTTATTCTACAAGGACAGGAGGACATCTGATACTTGATGACATTGTGATCATGATTGCTCCTTTCAATCAAAAACCTTCCTCTATTGTCTTACCATGCTCAACATTTAACAAATAATATGTGGATCATCTGGAAAGTTGCCTAATCTTCTTGACATGTCAGTTTGTCTTTCTTTTTCCCCCTAATTTATGCTTTCATTGTTTCTATAACATTACACACAATCAAATTTGTAACCCGAATGTTCCTTTGATTCAGAAAGTCATCTAGATAGTGCATGTTTGGATAGCAGGGGCACTGTTTGAGCGAATCAAAAACCCAGCAACTTTCAATTATGTCAGCGTAATTTAGTGATGCTGAGGACTTTCTGATTCCCTCTCCTATCTGCTTTCTATGTATTTGCCTGGGCTTTGTCTGCCTAAAGTGATCAATTATTGTTCTTTATGTGTATTACTCAACACACATCTTTACTGTCTCACAATGTGTTTATTCTGGTACAGGCAGGCCAGTCCAGTATCAGTACCCTCTTCATCCGCAGCCATACCTATGTAATGTGTGCAGCATGTTGGTTTACATTGTCTTGTTGAAAAATACATGGATGTCTTGAAGGAGGCTTATATTTTTCTGAAGTTTACTGTACTTTTCTACATTAATGCTGCCATCACAGAAGTATAAATGACCTTTGCCAAGGGCACTGACACAACACCATACCATGACAGAAACTGTCTGTTGGACTTGTTGCTGATAACAGTCTGGATGGTCCTTCTCATCTTTGGTCCAGAGCACCCAACATCCATTTCTTCCAAAAAAGATCTGGAATACTGATTCATCTGAGCACAATACACATTTCCACAATGGGGTGGTCCACCCCAGATGCCTCCGAGCCCAGAGAGGTGGAGACTGCTTCTGGACATGTTAACATAAGGCTTCTGTTTTGCACAGTAACGTTGTAAGTGACATTTGTGAATGCAACTCTGTATTGTAGTGCTTGACGAAGGTTTGCAAAACTTATTCCTTGCCCATGTGGTTATATCAGCTATTGATGAATGTTGGTTCATCTGGGGGATCGAACATCACAGTTGTGCATCTTAGGCTTACACACTGAAATTCCTCCAGACTCATGAATAATTAAAATATATTATACACGATAGAGGGAGGAATATGCAAATACTTCTAAACGTTCTTTGTGGAACATTTTTTTTAACATTTCAATAATTTTCTCACACATTTGTTGACAAACTGGAGATCCTCTGCCCATCTTTACTCCCCAAAAACTCAGCCTTTCATGGATACTGCTTTTGTACCAAATCAGGATTATAAACACCTGTTGACATCACCTGTTTGAAATCACATTATTTATTTTTTAAACCTCATTACAAGACCTAAATTTGTGAATATTATAATTATAATTACAAATATAATAATTATGTATAAAATTAACAATATCTGTGCTTTGAGGTTTTGCCCAAGGGGTACCAAAATTTTGAAAATAAGACTGTTGTATTTACTAGTCCTTTACTGAAACTTAAAATGCCCATCCCTTGTAGAAAAGGCAGGGGATGTTGCTAATTCAGGACAACCATTTCTCCATCAAGGTCCTGCTAAACAGGAAATCTCACAGACATCATCTGAAAAGTTCTGATGGCACTGTAGCCCATTTCTCCAAAGCACAGCGCAGAGCTTTTCTAAAAATACTGCCACTGAGTCACAGGCTACAGAGAGAAAGGACGACAATAAGGGCAAACAACAAAAGAGCGAGAATGAAAGGAAAAAAGAACGGCCTATTTTGAAAATTTCTATAAGCATTGGAAACATTTGTGGCAGAACAAAAGCTCAAAAATGTCTCAAGGCTTCAGGCAGTTAAAATGTGTAGCCTTGCTTTTCAGAACACTTCAAAAGAACAGTCAGATGTTTTTCAGTGTTCAACACAAACTCTTAAAAATTACTGACTGTCATTATTGCCATCATCAGAATAACAGGGCAAACAATCTGCATAAGCACAATTATGTAATGAGAATTTTTGTGCTCTGGATTCATGTGGATGAATACATGGATGATCTGAGTTGTACAACAGATACAGTGGTTTTGTCTGTATAAATATGACCTCATACATCATCAGATTTTCTCATAAGTCCTACAGTTTGATCAAGTGAACCCAAATAAACCAAATTGTCACACATATTACGTTTGGTCAGTTACTAATTGAGAAATATGCTCCAAAATGACAAATCTCTAAGTGGCGTGGTATGATATATAAAGGTATGTGCACCTCTAGGCGTAGGTGTTTAATAATAAGGTGTTTTCAGTCAGTGGGATGCCAATCAGGTGTCAACAAATCTTCACAACGTGTGTGGAGGTGTATCATGAACAAATGAGATTCCTGAGGACCTCAGAAAAAGAGTTGTTGATGCTCAGGCTGGAAAAAAAGTTCCAAAAACCATCTCTAAAGAGTGTACAAATGGAGGAAATTCAAGACTATTGTTGTCCTCCCCAGGAGTGGATGACCAACGAAGATTACTCAGAGAGCAACGTGCAGGGTAACTTCTAAGCAGCTAGCTTTGTGAGTCCAGCACCAGAACACAGAACATCCTGTTCATTGCAGGGTTGCAAGAAAAAAGCTCTCCAAAAATAACATCGCTGCCTGTCTGTAGTTTGCTAAAGATCACATGATCAAGCCAGAAGACTTTTATGAATGCACAACATGCTACATCTTAAGTCGTATACACAATTACTGCTTCCTTTGCAGTATACTTTGCTATACAAGGATACTAAAGCACATAATCTAGTCGTATGGTCTCACCCAGAGGAGGATGGGTTCTACAATTTAGCCCTGGTTCTTCTCAAGTTTCCTTAGGTGTCCCAGTCAATTTACTTGTTGCTCTTGGTTGTTCATTAGGAGTCTAGGTTTGGCTTATGTAAGCTGCTTCTGTGACAATATCAAAATTTAACTTGAACTTTTTAATACACAAACCTTTGTTCAAATTGAACATCATGGATCATCACATTAGAGTGACTACTGAGTATGTGGAATACAAAGCAAAGAAAATGCCTAATTAAAGCAAGAAGAACCTAGTATAATCTATATATCCTGCACCCATCATTATAGAAACCATTGTGCAAGCTACAAGTGATTTGATGATTCTCAGGGACATTATTTTGTATCTTCTGTCAGTGAATTTCTGTGCAATTTCAGTTTTGGCCACTGAAAACATTTATACAACTCAGGACTTTATTAGTATCAGAAGGCAACGTTTGTTTTCCCTAATCCTCTGAAACTCTGGAACCAGTATCAGGATTAATAAAGTCACTGCTAAAGCACCATGGATGGATCTGATATAACTAATCAATTTAAACACTTCACCACCTCAAATCCATTCAGTGTCAAACTTAGAAGAAGTGGATTATTGGAGGTGAGATTTGTATGGTATGATGTAAGAATGGAACAAGTCTGGAAGTGATATGATGTAAGGAGAAGTAACAGTTGAGGCATCAAGTTTCAGATATGTTCTATACATGAGGCCTAAACCATTATTATCATAATGATGTATACATGTAAATAATATGTTCTGCCTTTAGCTCAAACAATAGTTTTTGTCAAATCCATAAAAACAGATGTCCCTTGCATGTCCATGACATTTGCATGATCAACATCACTGACGAAAAAAGAATTAAATACATCAATTATTTTAAACAGCCAAGCAAACATTTCAATTAAAACATTAATTGCCCAGACCAGTATTTTTGTATAACTGTTATTATTAGTACTATTACTAATGATATTTTTACTACTATGCTAATGATGCTAATGGCTTTGGTAAATAAACAGTGGCCGACGGCAGGGGACTTGAACAATTGATGATGTAATTGGTAATTAGGTAGGCTGTCTTGTTATACGGGACTGTGGTAGCCTAGCGGCTAAGGCACTGGACTATGAACCAAAAGGTTCAGGGTTCAAATCCCACCTCTGCCAAGCTGCCACTGTTGGGTCCTTGAGCAAGGCCCTTAACCCACAATTGCTTGGATTATAAGGTTGTATCAATTGTAAGTCGCTCTGGATAAGGGCGTCTGCTAAATGCTGTAAATGTAAATGTAAATGAATATAAGGCTAACTACAGAGAGATAGTGATGTAGGTATTAGCCCCAAGGACACTGACTAGGAAATGGGACACAGCCATGTGTACACGCCATGGATTGACATGGGTTCATATTTTAGACTGTCAGATCAATTACATAAATATAAGATCTACAATATAATATGAAATATCAATAATATCAAATAAGAATGTCAGTTATAGAATACCCTACAAGCATTTTTAATTTATGCATGCCCTATCCCAGAGGCACATCTGTGCATGGTTTCCATCACATTCATCACAGTATATCATTACACATTACAATAAAAGCATGCCTACGGTAAATCAACAGTCGTTAATCAGTGCTACAAATATTGTAGCTCACTGTTTTTAAAAGGAAATGACATGACATATGGGTTTTGGGTTTGAAATAAGTTAATTAGATGTTCTATAAAAGACCACAGGGCAGCCATTAACCTCCATTAACACACACGGTTAATTCATCACTCACTGTTGCTCACATAATGTATAGGATGTGGCACACTGCCAGTAGGCATGGTTTTAAATTAATAACTACCTCAGACAGTGGAAATACTCGATCACAGTTCTCACACTGTATGCCTCATGGAACTCCTAAACCAGCAAGCCTGCAGTTCACACTGATTATATTCACATTAGCCCAGTTCTGATGGGATTAGTTTCTCAAGGTGGAGTCTGTAATTAGATTTTTTATGTCTCCTCTGTAATAAAAAAAGATATTAAATTTAACAGTGTTTCTAGAGATTTTTTACAGTTGGATATTTTTTAAGGGAATACATTAACGTTTTATTTTCTGTCTTAGTACTACAGTGTTTAACCCAAACTACCACAACTGATAATACTGTATTAGATTAATCTATATACTATATATATTATATTATATTAATTATATATACAAAAAAAATGCAGGGAAATTCACCTTGTAGGATTTTTAAGAATTTCATTGTTAAATCATGGTGGAAAATAAGTATTTGGTCATCCACAAACAAGAAGATTTCTGGCTCTCACAGACTGGTAAAATTCTTCGGTCATCCAATCGTTACCTTATTAATGGCACCTGTTTACCTCGTTATAGGTATTAATGGAAACCTGGTCCACAGACTCAAACAGTCGACTCCAAACTCAACAATGCCAAGACAAGAGATGCGAAGGACACCAGGGGGGAAAATTGTAGACCTGCACCAGGCTGGGGAAAGAGGAATCTACAGTAGGTAAGCAGCGTTGGTGTGAATAAATCAACTGTGGGAGCAATTGTAAGAAAATGGAAGGACATACAGGACCCTGATATCTCCTCGATCATGGGGCTCGACGCAGATCTCATTCCCGTGGGGTCAAATGCTATGAGAACGGTGAGCAAAAATCCCAGAACTTAAACGGAGGGACCTGATGAATGACCTGCGGAGCTGGGACAAAGTAACAAGGCTACCATCAGTAACACACGATGCGAGGAGGGGACTTAAGATCACTGAAGATGGCATGGCGGGTCTTTCCAGGCATGGACAATGATCCAAACACCACGGCTCGGCCAACAAAGGAGTGGGCTCCCTAGAAAGCATTAAGGTCCTGAATGGCCCAGCCAGTCTCCAGACCTTCAAACCCATAGCGAATGTGGGAGGGGTTGAAAGTCTGTGTTGCCCCAAAACATCACTGCTCTAGAGGAGGATCTGCATGGAGGAATGGGCCAAAATACCAGTTACAGTGTGGCCAACCGGTGAAGACTACAGGAAACGTTGACCTCTGTCATTGCAACAAAGGTTATGTTACAACGTATGAGTTGAACCAAATTTATTGACCAAATACTATTTTCAATTCTTTAAAAATTCTACAATTGATTTCTGGATTTCTTTCTTCTCATTTGTCTTCTCCAGAGGTGAAGATGTAACTATGATGAAAATTACAGAACCTCTCTCATCTTTCTAAGTAGGGAACTTGCACAATCAGTGACTGACTAAATACTTTTTGCCCACTGGATAATCAGCTGTTTAAGAATAGTTCCCTGTATCAAAACCAATATGGGTTGAGGATTGCTTTTAATTGAGGACCGTTTTGAGAGTTAGAAGGGTCCTGTCAGGGTCACAGTGGGGGTTTAAAGCTATTCTGTAATTCTCAGGTGCAGGTGAGATGTATCCATGTTGGGAACCAGCCATTACAGGACTTAGGAGGGATCACTGTTGCAGCAATGATCCCCAGTGCAGTCTCCCTCAGACAAGGCCAATCATGGCTGTTTGAAAGCTTCCCTATATGGAAGGCATCAGTGGGACTTGAACCCAGGTCACTGTGCTGGTGGGCTAGCGAATTGCTAAGCAACACTCTGGCAATAACTAATTGCAAACATTGTAACATGTATCACAAACTGGTAAAAAAAAAGAATTCAACATTAAGTCTTGTAATGTTGAATACTTTATGAGATAGCTGCATATTGCTTAAAGAAAGTGGTTTGATGTTGTTGGTTTTGTTTTATTCAATGTTGCATCAGCATCAATGGCTATTCACGACAGGAACAAGGCTACATCAAGGACCTGGGTTCAAGTCCCATTGGTTCCTTCCATCTAGGTCAGGTATCATGCAGCCTTGATTGGCTTTGTCTGAGGGAGCCCAGATTGGGAATCATTGCTGCACAGTGACCCCTCCTCAGTCTTGCAATGGGCTGGCACCCCAGTCGGGATACATGTTCATCTGCAATCTGAAAATTATAGAATAGGCTCTAAACCCCGCTGTGAGCCTGACCAGGACCCTTGCTAACTCTCAAAACTGGTCCCAATTACCTCAACCCCCATTGTTTACAGGGGAATATTCTTAAAACAGCTGGTTATTATATGTAGGACACAATACTGTAGAAAACACACCGGCGGCAAAAGTCTGAGACTAGTACACTTTCACACTGGGCCAATTTAACTTAGGGCCAATTAACCTAATGCATGTCTTTGGGAAGTGGGAGGAAACCGGAGTACTCGGAGTAAACCTGTGCAGGGGGAGGAGAGGCAGGCAAGGATAGGACCAGTGATCTCTGGAGCTGTGATAAATGAAATTTCTTCAAAACCCATTGTATGTGAAATTTGTTATCCATCACAAAGTGTGTGACAGGTCATTTACATTTACATTTAAGGCATTTAACAGACGTCCTTATCCAGCGCGACTTACAATTAATACAGTCTTACAATCCAAGCAATTGTGGGTTAAGGGTCTTGCTCAAGGACCCTACAGTGGCAACTTGGCAGAGGTGGGATTTGAACCCTTGACCTTCTGGTCCAGAGTCCAGTACTTTAACCGCTAGGCTACCACAGACAAGTCTTTTTGTGAAACAGTAAACCAGGTAGATAAGTGTGAAGACAGTATGTGTGAATGACACAATATAAAGTTTACCTGCTACTTACCTAGGGTTTGAGTACTGTGGTGTACCGTTTCATAGACAGACAGACAGACACACACACAAAATGGAAAAAAAGCTACTTACACATTCAGTGGCTGCCAGGCTGGCCACTGTGCCTTCATCTTAATGACTGTCAGTACCTCATCACCCTGCGAGAAAAAAGGAAACAAATAAACTAAACTCAAAGAACTGATTACAAGCATCCATTACATCTAAACTCCTACAGTACCAACAGCGGAGAAGAGGCACATTCATTTTTTCTGTCACATGCCACCTCTGCTGAAGGTGATGAATAGAGCTGCTTGCAATTCTTTGCTGAATGGATGATAGCATGAGGGGCTCATAAAATCAGTATAAATATTTAATCAATTGCTGTAGGCATGCTGATCAGATGTATAATAGTTCATGTCAGGACTGAATAGAGAGAACGAGAGACCATGTGTGAGAGAGAGAGAGAGTTAGAGAAAGTATATTGACTCAATAAGCTTCCATAACGACTTTACCACATATTGTTAATACAGGATTATATAATATGCACACACAGTCATCCTTATAACTACACCTTTTATGTACACCCAGAATAATGCCATATGCAGAAATCTGGGCACCGCTGGTTAAAGTGCAGTGAGTAAACTTAATATTCCTTCACATTTAAATGAAACATTACGAATTTAACATTAAGTACTGAAGTTTTACAAAAACAACAGTGAACAATCGGAAATGGTGTCCAAACATTTTCACACAGTCAAATGTTTTGTTCCTGCTAATATTTTTTAGAATATGTTAATGTATGTTTCAAAAAGCTAGATCAAAACTGTGTATTAAAACAATTAAGACTCCAAAACAGTGTTTTAATTTCTGATTTTCACTGTTTTTGTAGTGATTCATGCAATTTTCTTTGTATATTTAAAAAACAGGTGGAATATCTGGACAGTTGTCCAAAACTAACACCAGTCTGAAGTTTCTGGTGTGAGAATTGGGTCTCTCGCATGCAAGTTAGTGTCCAGTCTCAAGATTTTGGCATTCAAGGTCGAGTTGAGTATCATGTATTTAGCATGTGAGAGTCTAGTCTAGAATCTTTAACAAGTTTGCATCGAGATTCAAGTCTTCAGCGTGAAAGTCTGAGTCTCAGAACTTTAACATTCGAGCCCAAATCAAGTCTCGAATCCGTAAGGTGATGTCTTGAGTCTCTGGCGTGTGAGTCAGAACCATTTCACAAGTCTTTATTTTGAGTCTTGAGTCTTTAGGGTGCAAGTCTGAATTGAGTGTGTTAGTGTGAGTGTACATTGAAATCTCAAGAACGGTTTTTGTGCGAAACCTTTTTATTTACCAAACATAAGTTTTTTATTCTTTTTATTATAGAAAACCAATTCAATTTGAAGGACGTGAGTTAAATGCAATATCAGAGGATAGGATCTATCTAAGGATAGATGCAAAACAACTTGAAATGGCCAGCTTAGAAGATCAGTTTAAGACAATATGAGAAGAGTTCACATATTGCTTAATTTGTTGAGCTGAGTCTTAAGTATCTGGCATGCGAGTCTGAGCCGAGTCTCTGGTGTCCAAGTTCGAGTCTTATCTCATCTCAGGCAAGTGTGCTTAAGTTGAGTCTTTAGTCTCTAGCATGCAATTCCCCATCTTTTGTGAACTCAAACTCTGGTGAACCCAAGTTATTTGTTTGCAGTAATATCACAATCCCAAATCAGAAAAAGTTCGGACAGTATGGAAACTGCAAATAAAAATATATATATACAGTGTTTCTTCCATTTACTTTGACTTGTACTTCATTTTAGACAGTATGAACCCAAGATATTTCATGTTTTTTCTGGTCAACTTCGTTAATAAACATCCATTCCTACAATTCATGCTTGCAACACATTCCCAAAAAAAGTTGGAACAGGAGCAATTTAGGGATAGTAATGAGGAAAAATCTAAATAATTATGTTAGTTCAAACAGGGTAATGTCAACAGGCAACTGTAATCATGATTTAGTACAAAAGCAGTCTCCACGAAAGGCTGAGTCTTTGAGAAGTAAAGATGGGCAGAAAATCCACAGTTTATCAACAAACGCATGAGAAAAACAATGTTCCTCAAGGAAAGACTGGAAGGGATTTACATATTTCAGTTCTAACTTTTTCCGACTTGGCTTGTTTTGCATTGTCTTGTTGAACAATGCATGGACGTCCCTGGAAAAATGTCATCTTAAAGGCAGCTTATGTTGCTCTAAAATCTCAGTGTACTTTTCTGCATTAAGGCTGCCATCACAGAAGTGTAAATGACCTTTGCCAAGGGCACTGACCCAACCCCATATCATGGCAGAGCCTGGATTTGGACTTGTTGCTGATAACAGTCTGGATGGTCCTTCTTGTCTTTGGTCTGGAGCACACAGCATCCTTTTCTGCCAAGAAAGATCTGGAATACTGATTGGTCTGACCACAATACACATTTCTACTGTGTGATGATCCATCCCAGATGCCTCCAAGCCCAGAGAACAAGACACCACTTCTGGACATGATTAACATAAGGTTTGTTTTTTTGTACAGTAACGTTTTAAGTGGCATTTGTGAATGTAACTACAAAAAATTATCTTTGCTTCTCAAAGACTCCACCTTTCGTGGATACTGCTTTTGTACCAAATCATGATTACAGTCCTGTTGACAATACCTGTTTGAAATCCCATAATTTTTTTACCTCATTACTAGAGCTAACCTGCCCCGTCCCAACTTTTTTGGAATGTGTTGCAGGCCTGAAATGCATGAATGGGTGTTGTTTTAACAAATGAAATGAAGTTGACCAAAAAAAAAACATGAAATGTCTTAGGTTCATACTGTCTGCAATGAAACAGGAGTCAGAGTAAATGTATGACACACTGCAGTTTTCTTATTTGCATTTTTCATACAGTTCCAACTTTTTCTGATTTGGGATTGTACATTTAAATTAGTTTCCAGCAGAAATCACAATGCACAGCCATAAGAGTTTCCCAATATCACATCTAATTTAGGATTTAGTCATGAAAAACTGGTTTCTATTTTTATTATCTAAGCTCCATACATTTAGTGCCATAATGAGATATTTGAATGCTTCAGTGACATTTCATTTGCAAAATAAAGTCACTGCTCATAACCTGATCACTACCACAGAGGCAAAACAGAAGCTACTAATCTGAAAATGAGCAGCTTCTTTGGTTTATTGAGAAAGCAGTTATGACAGTCTGGATAAAAAAGAGAAAACAAAAAAGTGTCTCTATGGCAATGTAGACAATTTGATTTTACAAGAAGCTCATCTGTTACTTAAGCACACAATTTAGTGCAAGCTATTTCCTTAGCAGTGAACCTTGGAGGGGACCACCCTTAGACAGAGACTATAATTAATCATACATGCATTGTTTCTGTTCATTCAGGTAAATGTTATAATTTGGTTTAGAAAAACATCTTATAAAATGGCAACTTTTAAACCAGGCACCAGTTTTGTGCAGAGGTAATTCGCTAGGCCACCTCTGTGGTGATCCTGGTTAAAATCCCAGCCGGGGTTCCAACTGAGTTTGGTGGCATATTAGCACGATTGACCGTGTCTGAGGGATTGGTGATCGATTGGGGTGGGGGGCGGGTCATCAGCAGTGCTGCAGCAACAACATTTACATTTACATTTACAGCATTTAGCAGACGCCCTTATTCAGAGCGACTTACAATTGGTACAGTCTTACAATCCAAGCAATTGTGGATTAAGGGTCTTGCTCAAGGACCCAACAGTGGCAGCTTGGCAGAGGTGGGATTTGCTTGCTTGTATTTGACACTAATGAAATATATTACTTCATAATTATTCACTACTACAAATTAATATATGAGAAAATAACAACAACAGTGATTTCCAGATTTGTAGGAGGTGGTAAAATGCCATCTTTTTTCCAGGAAAGGTCCACAGTGTGGGCTGGCATGACATAATCTAATAATCTAGAAACAGTTTCCCAGAAACCTCAAGTCCAAACCAGAAAAAATTACCTGCACCTGACTCGTAGCTCCAGTGGCACAGTGGGTAGAGCAAACTGTTGGAAACTGTAGACCCTGCGAGCCTCAGCTCAAATCCTGAGTGGGTGTCCAACGTGAAGGACAGGTTGTGCATTTATGGGGAAAAAACTGGCCACTGAGGGTGCACGGAATGCTCCTAGTGGCATTCCCAAACCCGAATAGATGGGGAGGGTTGCATCAAGAAGGCATCCAGCGTAACTGTGCAAAATTTAATATGCACATGGATGAGCCACTATGGCCACCCCTAATGTTAGCATCTGTAATACATTATCCATTCATACACCTTTGTAGAGGAGAAGCTGGTACAGTAGCTCAGTGCATTACAAACAGTGGGGTTGAGGTCTGGAGACTGGCTAGGCCACTCCAGGACGTTGAATTGCTTTTTACGGAGCCACTCCTTCGTTGCTTGAGCGTTGTGTTTGGGATCATTGTCATGCTGGAAGCCTCAGCCACATTCCATCTTCAATGCTCTCACTGATGGAAGGAGGTTTTGGCTTAAAATCTCACGATACATGGCAGGTTCAATCTTCCCTTAACACGGATCAGTCGTCCTGTTGCCTTTTCAGAAAAACAGCCTCAAAGCATGATGTTTCCACCCCCATGCTTCACAGTAGGTATGGTGTTCTTGGGATGCAACTCAGCATTCATCTTCCTCCAAACACAACGAGTTGAGTGTTTACCAAAAAGTTCTATTTTGGTTTCATCTGACCACATGATATTCTCCCAATCCTCTTCTGGATCATCCATATGCTCTCTGGCAAACTTCAGACGGGCCTGGACATGTACGGGCTTAAGCAGGGGGACACATCTGGCACTGCAGGATCTGAGTTCCTCTCAGCTCTTTGGTCTTGGCCATGGTTGAGTTTGGAGTCTGACTGTTTGAGGCTGTGGACAGGTGTCTTTTATACAGATAGCAAGGTCAAACAAGTACCATTAATACAGGTAACGAGTGGAGGACAGAAGAGCTTCTTAAAGAAGTTACAAGTCTGTGATTAATTGCACATTTTCTGTTAAACATGAAAAGGGTCCACCAGATGCATCACAATTTTGTTCAATAACCACTGACCAGCCAGTTTACTGTTATTTATCCATACAGGGAAATGGATCTTGTTTAAACATCCAGAATTGAATACTAAATATGTCAGGATTGTTGGCCATGATGTACAGTTTTGTTCTAGTGCTAAACACTATACTAAACATTAAACAACTATTACCTGATAATTAACTATACGTTACTCACAGATAGGAGTGTAGTGGAGGGTGTAGGTACAGGTAGGAAGCCAAACAAGCGTGTTAGTGGTGACTATATTTGATTTGTAATAAAATACTCCATACTTTTGGGGTGTCTGGATTTCAGCGTTTAACTGTACTAAGTATTTGCAGGCGTTATGCTGGGATGACTTGCAGTGTTGGTGCCCATCAGCTCCATGGTCCAAAGTGCCAGGGATCACAAACATTTATTTCACAGTGAGCAACATAAAATAATAATTACTTCAACAGAAAAAATTAGAGCATGCAGTTTGCACTTTGAATTTAAAACAACAAGCATCCCTGATATAAAGTATGGCTTTGTGGTAATTAACAAATCTCTAGTATGAAGGCAATGACAGAATGGAATATAGCAATTAGGTCTTCTAAATGTCACATAGCCTTTGTACCACCGAGTATAACCCAGTGACCATTATCTGCAGCCTAAGCATTTCCAGCACTATTGTCACCCGCAAATTACCACCAATACGGGGCCAATGGACTGCTATGGAATGAAAAAACCCTGAGCAAGTCTGAATGGTGAAGGCTTAGGATTTCTCTCCATGAGCATTACACCGCACAATAGAAAGTGAGTGAATAGGACCTTGCAGCAAAATGTATTATTTATGAGAGGGATTGAATGCCATTGAGGCTGGCTTTGCATTGACTCTTCCCGCTAGCTATGGCAGTAATTGAAATGACATAGGATAATCTGCATGATTCTCTCCTGCATGGTGCTTTGGAACAGCCTGCGGGGCTTAAAAGCATGTGACTGATAATGCACCCTCAGCTCAAGGGCTATATTTCTGTAACATCAATAAGTCTAACTAGACAAGAATCTCACGAAATTGGTTCTTACACAAAACATCTTTGATGCTATACCAATAACCTAATGTAGAACTCCCCATCACTAGTTGACTATTTTATCCTTATGTGTCTCTGTCTGGATTGCTATAATCCTACTGGACCCACTGTCAGCTCCACCATCTAACAGGTTTGTAAGGCAAAGGAAAAACAAAAACTGCTTCCACTTTGACTGTAACTGATGACACTCAACTAGTTCTGCTGAGAACGTAGACATAATGAGAGTTTTTAGCACCGGATCTCTTGCAGAGAGCAGAAGCACTCCAATGTTATCATGCAATGCCATCTGTCAACAGGCCATCTGTCAACCACCATTCATCACATAACCGAGATATCCATGATCACTGGCTCATAATAAGTCAGACATACTCAGGCTCTACTGCTTACATCCAACCCAGCAACATAATTTCACTGTTTCTATCCACCATTAGAGGAATGATGCAGAAATTACAGTCAGCTCCAGTATTACTGATATACAAAAATGGGTGAAAAGTTATCATCAAGGACATAAACATGGTCATAAATAATCATCATTCGGGGTAATTAGCTTAGTCACACTCTCTTACCAAGTGCTCTACCGCCTGATGATATATGTGATGATACATGTAAGTGATTACAATATTACAGCAAAAGGAGTTTCTTGGGGAAAACTATACAGCTGAAAGTAGGCTCTGGTACCCTGTTAGGCCACTTCTAGTCTGGATACAAGATGAGATACAGCTAGTCATGGAGGCACACAGGTCCCGTATGGTATCCCAGATGTTCTAGCTGTAGATCCTGCACACTTATAGTTTGCTGAAGCTGGTGTCCCAGCTGGGAGTTTGCAGTGTGAGCTATTGGAATGATATGATATGATGACCAATATGATATCCTTTCAGGGCAATTCGCAGGTGTTTAAAGGAGTTGTGAAGGTACTGATGGGGAGTATTCACAATAATATTTCTGAAATATTGGAAACTATTAATTATATATAATATATTAAGCTTAGATAAAGATATGAAGGTTAAGAGTGGAAACAAGTCATGGAATAGCGTATTTATAATATTTAACTAATATTTCACTTTCAATTAAATTCGACCCACTTCCCCCTTTGTAAAACTGAATGTCCTCGTTTCAAATACATGCAATAATTTCATGGAGATGGATGAATCCTGAACTAAAACAGCTTGCTTCTCCAGCACCACTATCAACTCCAGTTTATAGTGTGTTCATAATGTATGCCTTTGAAAGATGTTTGCCACAAATAAATAAATAATCAGAACATTACGCTGAAATATGGAAGAGAAAAAAATCTTCTGATCTAAACACCTCACCATACCTAATAAACATGGAAATGAACATCGGACCAACACAAGTTCATCTTGTAACCAATGTATATGGCGCCATCTAGCAACTATTATATGTCAATAACAGAGTCCTTGTCTGAGACCCCGGTTGTATTCTGTCTGCGCTATCGGTGCTTTATGTAAACAAATCACCATTTTTGAATACCGTGTTATCCCGGAATACCATCATACCGCCCAACCCTATTTGGAAGCCCTGCCATGAGAGGCAACAAATGTGCCTGCAGGATGTCCGGCACATATCTCTGATTTGTAAGCGTTCCCTCATATCACTTCTAGGGGTGAACGACTGTCGTATGCAATGCCTCCCCAGATCATAGTAGCTCATGACACCACTGCAAACAAAGGCGACAGTGGCTGGCTGTCAGTGGCAAGACACATAATGGCCACCATGACAACAAATTTCCTTCTGCTAAGTGCCTGGAAATGGTCCATGCAGAGACAAGGGTGTGTAGTGAAGACCTGTGTCTGGATGGTGGACAATGAAACTGTGGGAGCTGCTTGTGCTTGTCAGCAGATCAAATGATCCTCTCTACTGGTGGTCTATCTGGGCAGTCTGGAGCATGTTCGGCATGTGTTTCCTCATGGAACCACTGCTCCCAACACCTACTAGCAGCTATTTCAGAACAGCCTATATGGTGGGCAATTTGTCGTACGACCATCCTGCCAAGATCCAGTGTCTAATCATGTTTTTTCCCTTTTCTTTGCCCTTTTGATTGTCACAAAGCTGAAGTACATACAATGATGCTTGAAAGTTTGTGAATCCTTTATACAATTTTCTATATTTCTGCATAAATATGACCTAAAACATCATCAGATTTTCAAACAAGTTTTAAAAGTAGCTAAAGACAACCCAGTTAAACAAAAGAGACAAAAATGTTATACTTGGACATTTATTTATTGAGGGAAATGATCCAATATCACATATTAGTGAGTAGTAAAAGTATGTGAACCTCTAGGATTAGCAGCTAATTTGAAGGTGAAATTAGAGTCAAGTGTTTTCAATCAATGGGATGACAATCAGGTGTGAGTGGGCACCCCCTGTTTTATTTAAAGAATAGGGATCTATCAAAGTCTGCCCTTCACAACATGTTTGTGGAAGTGTATCATGGCACAAACAAAGGAGATTTCTGAGGACCTCAGAAAAAGAGTTGTTGATGCTCATCAGGCTGGAAAAGGTTATTGTGTACAACTGGAGGAAATTCATGAAGATTGTTACCCTCCCCAGGAGTGGTCGACCATCAAAGATCACTCCAAGAGCAAGGCGTGTAATAGTTAGCGAGGTCACAAAGGACCCCAGGGTAACTTCTACGGAACTGAAGAACTCTCGCATGTTGGCTAATGTTAATGTTTGAGTCCACCATCAGAAGAACAAGGAACAACAATGGTGTGAATGACAGGGTTGCAAGGAGAAAGCCACTGCTCTCCAAAAAGAACATTGCTGCTCAGCTGTAGTTTGCTAAAGATCACGTGGACAAGCCAGAAGGCTATTGGAAGAGTGTTTTGTAGAAGGATGAGACCAAAATATAACTTTTTGGTTTAATAGAAAAGTGTTATGTTTGGAGAAAGGAACACACTGCATTCCAGCATAGGAACCGTATTCCATCTGTGAAACATGGGGGTGGTAGGATCATGGTTTGGACCTGTTTTACTGCATCTGGGCCAGGACAACTTGCCATCATTGATGGAACAATGAATTCTGAATTCAATCAGAGAATTCTAGAGGAAAATGTCAGGACATCTGTCCATGAACTGAATCTCAAGAGAAGGTGGGTCATGCAGCAAGACAACGACCCTAAGCACACAAGCCGTTCCACCAAAGAATGGTTAAAAAAGAATGAAGCCAAGCCAAAGTCCTGCCCTTAATCCAATCGAAATGTTGTGGAAGGACCTGAAGCGAGCAGTTAATGTGAGGAAACCCACCAACATCCCAGAGTTGAAGCTGTTCTGTACGGAGGAATGGGCTAAAATTCCTCCAAGCCGGTGTGCAGGACTGATCAGCAGTTACAGAAAACATTTAGCTGCAGTTATTGCTGCACAGGGGGGTCACACCAGATACTGAAAGTAAAGGTTCACATACTTTTACATAAGGAATGCTAGTGTCTCTTAAGTTTGGACTTGCTGAAAAGTGAAAACTAAAAAAATTATATTCTGGAATCTACCATTAACTGGTATTGCATCCATTTTGGCAGTGTAGTACACTACAGAGAACTCTCAAAATAGACAAGAGGAAAAGCAACATCTTAGTTTATTTGACAAGCAAGTGATGAAGACAAGTACAACCCCAAATCAGAAAAAGTTGGGACGGTATGAAAAATGCAAAATTGAGGGCAACACAGAAAATGTTGCAGTCTATAGTTAGATGGAGGATATACACATTTGGACATGCCTACTGAAAATCATATATTTCACTTTTGTCCAGCAAAAAGCTGAGCTAAGCAAAGGGAAATGCCACTCCATAGGCACTTTAAGAAGTGGTGCTCAATCATTCAGGTAAGTAGCAAAGGTTATGCAAGTTTCCAAACAAGTGCTGTGGCCAAACAACTGCCGGTGAAAATGGCACTTATGAAAATAGCCTGACGGGCATTTTAAAGTCATTAGCTTAAGAAATCCTCATTGAACAGCAACTACAGCTGAAATAAATGCTTCACTGAGCTCTAACAGCAAACATCTAAAAATCATACAGTCGGTTTATACATAGCCTCATGGCCTTTGCTACTGTAAGATGAATAATATTTACATTTACATTTACAGCATTTAGCAGACGCCCTTATCCAGAGCGACTTACAATTGGTACAATCTTACAATCCAAGCAATTGTGGGTTAAGGGCCTTGCTCAAGGACCCAACAGTGGCAGCTTAGCAGAGGTGGGATTTGAACTTTTGGTCCATAGCCCAGTACCTTAACCACTAGGCTACCACTGTCCAATAAGAGTTCCCAATGGCAGGACACTGTATTGCACAATACTTGTATACATTTACATTTACAGCATTTAGCAGACGCCCTTATCCAGAGCGACTTACAATTGGTACAGTCTTACAATCCAAACAATTGTGGGTTGAGGGTCTTGCTCAAGGACCCAACAGTGGCAGCTTGGCAGAGACCTTCTGGTCCAGAGTCTAGTACCTTAACCACTAGGCTACCACAGTCTGATATATAATAGAACTGAAGTACATAGTGCTTCCTTTCAGACAAAGTCCAATCACATAAAATGTTTTTAATACTTATTATTAGGGCTATTAACCTCCCTAACCCATATATTACCTTGCCAGATATATTAGCTGAAATAGAGTTGTAGTGACAGACAGACAGAGAAGTCAGTGCAGACTTCGTCTAGAAGGTTTTACAAAACACAAAGCATAAAACAGTGGACAGGCTTGATTCTGCATTCTGCATGGGAGTGCATTACAAATCAACTGTAGATATTCCATTCCTAATCTATTTAGTCAATACCAGTACACAGCAGCATGCCATATAGCTTTGCTATATATAGTAAATGAGTACATATGAGTACATTATCTTGAGGTGAAATTAGAGTCAGGTGTCAGTCATTGACATTGAGGTCTGAGGGGCATCCTGTTTTATTTATAGAACAGGACCTATCAAAATCTGATCCTCGCAATGCATGTGTGTCATAGGACAAACAAATGAGATTTCTGATTAACTCAGAAAGTAGATGCTGGAGAGAACACTGTGTTCACTCCATTAGACACTCCATTAGACACATCTACCCCATTGCTCCACCTTGTAGATGTAAAGTCAGAGACAGTAGCTCATCTGTTGTTGTACAGTTTGTGTTAGTCATCCTCTAATCCTTCATCAGTGCCCACAGGATGCAGCTTATATGATGCTGGTGGCTGGGCATTTGTGGCTGGTGGACGATTTTTGGTCAGCACCTCTACAGGATCACCACAGATCAGGTACTGTTTGGATGGTGGATTATTCTCAGCACTGCAGTGACACTGAGGTCTTTAAAAACTCCAGCAGAACTGCTGTGTCTGATCCACTCATACCAGCACAACACACACTAACCACATCAGTGTCACTGCAGTGCTGAGAATAATCCACCATCCATATACGTAGTACCTGATCTGTGGTGATCCTGTGGAGGTCCTGACCATTAGAGAACAGAGTAAAGGGGACTAAGAATGTAGAGAAACAGAGGGACTACAGTCTGTAAGTGTAGAACTACAATGAGTGTAGAGACAAGGAGTTCTACCTAATAAAGTTATTGGTGGATATGTATACATTTGTATATATCACAGAGGTTACTAGGATGTCAGCTTTGGGTGGGCGTTTGAATTATTTGGGTGGGCAATAACAAAAAGGTAGATTTTTCTACATAACATATCTAAACAAGTGCATAGTTTCATTTTGAGAAAGGGGCATAAAGAATACAATTACAGCATCCAAATTTCAGGGGGGTGCAGATCCTTTACACCGTGAAAAAAAGGATGTAAAATTAAATTTTGGTTTTATGATGACTGGAGAGGAAAACGTGAGCAAATTTTGGGTTTTTCTTTTGCTTTGGATAAAGGCTACAATGGAACAGAATGCCCAGGATCAGACAGCAGTGCCTGTATGATGAAGGTTTTTATGATGAACCAGGCTAGTCCTGCCTAAAATAGTGATGTCAAGGCCCCATATGATTAAAAGATCCAATTAAACATTTCAAAAATAATTAATTATTTTGTATTTGTGTGTGTGTAAAGGAATATAGAACTCCTAGAATGCAACTGACAGCAAGCTAGAGTAAACATCAATAAAGAAATGCTCTGTTTGCCTACTGAGTGCTGCATTTAGCTCTAGGATGATGTTACTGGATCATAACATATGACAACAAGGGAGAGCTGTAAAAATGTAGCTCAATACAGTAATTTCTGTGAAGAGTTGGATGGCACTTATCAGCGTACAGAAGTTAATTACAGCACCAGTCTATGGTTAGCCTTAGCAAATTCTGAAAACAAAAACTGATTCGTGGTTTTCATGTGTGCCAAAATGACTAAATCTAATTTCCTTGAATTCAGCATTGATCTGTGTAGAGGGATAAGAATGCGGGACAAGGTGGAAAAGTCAATAAAAAATAGTTAAAAAAAGAGCCTCCCATCAGATAATTACTACAATTACTGCAATGTTTCAGCTGGCAACAAGTTCTTTAACCCTAACTGATGCAGCGAGTAGCTTCTCGTTTGTTAAACAACCATGTCAAAAGACACATCCTGTGGTCCTGGAAAAGATGTTCATCTGTTTCAGAAGGGTCAGATTGTATAAGAGTAGTTCAGGGAGCATGAGCCATCATTTTCACACATGGATTGGCCACCACAGAGTCCAAACCTGAACCCCATTGAGAATCTGTGGGATGTTCTGGAAAGACTTTGCACAGTGGTCCAAATATCCCATCATCAATACAAGATCTTGGGGAAAAATTAACACAATTCTGGACAGAAATAAATGTGGTGACATTGCAGAAGCTTTTGGAAATGATGCCACAGTGAATGCGTGCCGTAATCAAAGCTAAAGGTGATCCAACGAAATATTAGAGTGTGTGACCTTTTTTTTGGCCGTGTAGCTTTCCCATGCAGGTGATGACACACCAGTGATGAGTGCTGTGAGATACAGCCTATGCAACATGGTGAAGGCCTCTTTGTACTCCTGATTGTATTTTCAAACTGCAGAAACATCTGCATCAGTGGGCAGTTTATTCATCAACATTGCCTTTGCCACAGCATTTTCATTGTGCAAGCTAAACAAGAAAAGTTGATCACATCATTTCTTCTGCCAAAATCAGCGTCTTTTCTCGACCACAGTCTGTTGAAGCCACGTCAGGTGCTTGCAGGCATATCGTTAAATAGTTTGGGAAATGAATTAAGACTATTCAACTCTGTGTGTGTGTGTGTACACTCACTGGCCACGTTATTACCTGTTCATAGTGATCTAACTCGGAAACAGTGCTTCTTGTCAGTTTTGCATAACAATATCACTCCTCTGATAATACAGCCTCTGTCTGGCTATTCCTGTCTATATTAGCAAATACAATTTGTTGACCAGACAAAACCTGAAAGATCTTGGGTTCATACTTTGTCTGCAATGAAACAAGTCAAAATAAACGTAAGAAACACTGCATTTGGTTTTTTATTTGCATTTTCAATACTGTTCCAACCTTTTCTGATTTAGGGTTGTACAGTATATTATTGTTCCTTATTCTGAATGGCTCCGCAGTCACTCTGGTAGCCAGAATTGGTGTAACAATTCCAAATGCATTACAGATTTAGTGATGATTTAGGGCAGAATGAAGCCCTCACCAGACTGAAGGAACCACCAAGACTCATGCTCAGGTCTAGAATATTTGACTGCTGCTCCCCTGAGTGTTAATGCCGGTCATTTGTAACAACTTCTGTACATAATAATGTATGGTGGAACAATTGAGTTTTTTTACTGTATTGAGGCAATATTTTGTTTTAGATGTACATCTAAAAGGTAAAGGGAGAAAGACAAAAAGATGAACCTACTTGCAAATTTGCATGCATAAATAAATAGTTAATAACTCAGTTGAGTTCTGAGACTTTACAAGAATGCTAGTGAATCATCTAAAAAGCAGCTCAATCTTTTCAACTTTAAGTTTTAAAAAAAACCTGTATTTGGCCTATTTTTCCATTGAAATGTTTTTCTCGTTGGATTTGGCAACAATGGTATTAAACGCACCACGGAATTAAAGGCTATTAAACACTTTTGTGGAGACTCTACATGAGAAAATGAAGAATTTGACTATGTAATATTAAAGTTTGAAGGTTACATCACATATTCTTTATGAGATTATTGGCTGGTTGCAAAGTCCAAATCCCAATTACTCCACCTGAGTCATGTAAACTCAGAGGTTTCCCATTATCCGATTACTATGCATCTATACTTCGTGATCGGATTTATTAACATCGTCTTATGGCCATCAAACCAAATAAATCAAAGGTCTGATAGAGGAAAATACCAAATTGGCCCAAATTTACCTGAACTTCTTTCTAATTTCTTTAGAGATGCCCAAACTTTTATATTTTATATACGATAACATTAGCTTCCATACTAGCACTGCATAAAGTATGTAAAAATGTAATTCCATGTGTTCCGACTGCTTAATTATATTAATTTAGCTCTTGGTAAAGTGGTTTCAACAAGTGCTCTTGAATAAATGAGACACCTGTAACGTGCCCATTATCACATTATCTAGTGCTGGAGTGCCTTAATTGCCTTGACCTACTGGTGCCATAGATCCATCTCATTAAAGCCTGGAACATGCTTGATGAAGAGGAAAAGGCTTTGCAAAGTCATGGTCCATGCCTGATATTTGGGTTTTCAGGATCATGCACACATGAGAAAGAAAAAAAGACATGTGGACAGGAAAGAGAAAGATGCAGTATGCTGGAATTGAGCTAGAAATATAGCTGTCAGGATGAGATGTGCTTCTTGGCTGCTTTTGGCCTGAATCATCCTTCACAAACTCCTACCCACTTTTGCATGTCACTTTTTCATATCACCATGCCTAATTGCAGCTGGATTCATTGTATAACACACTTCTCACTCTGGACTGGTCTTAGTCTTCCAAAGGTCTCTTCCTTATAACACTTAGGGAGTTTTTATTTTGCCAGTAGTCATCCTAGGTTTGGTCAATTATCACTTTGGGTCTAGATAAAAAGTCAAGTCAAGTCAAATTTATTTAGACAGCACTTGTTACAACACAGCACTGTCTCAAAGCAGCTTTACAAATATATTTGGTCAAAGCCTTAGTTGAGAAAGCCTGAGGCAACAGTGGCAGGGGAAAACTCCCCAAACATTATAGGGAAGAAACCTTAGGAGGACCAAGACTCAAATAGGGACCCATCCTCCTTGGGCAGCCTGGATATTAAATGTAAGAATTAAAGAATATATGTAAAGAAAATATACTGCTTAAAATAAAAATAGAATAACATATAAAGCTGCTTTGTGATGATGCTCCAATGTAAAAAGTGCTATATACAGTGGGGCAAAAAAGTATTTGGTCAGCCACTGATAGTGCAAGTTCTCCTACTTAGAAAGATGAGAGAGGGCTGTAATTTTCATCATAGGTACACTTCATAGGAAACTATGAGACACAAAATGATGAAAAAAAAATCTAGGAAATCACATTGTAGGATTTTTAAAGAATTTAATTGTAATTGTAAATTGGAAAATAAGTATTTGGTCAATAAATTTGGTTCAACTCAATACTTTGTAACATAACCTTTGTTGGCAATGACAGAGGTAAGTGTTCACCAGGTTTGCACACACTGTAGCTGGTAGTTTGGCCCATTCCTCCATGCATATCTCCTCTAGAGCAGTGATGTTTTGGGGCAACACAGACTTTCAACTCCTTCCACAACTTTTCTATGGGGCTAGGCCACTCCAGGACCTTGAAATGCTTTTTACGGAACCACTCCTTCGTTGCCTGAGCAGTGTGTTTGGGATCATTGTCATGCTGGAAGACCCAGCCATATTCCATCTTCAATGATGGAAAGAGGTTTTGACTTAAAATCTCATGATACATGGCCCCATTCATTCTTCCCTTAACACGGATCAGTCGTCCTGTCACCTTTGCAGAAAAACAGCCCCAAAGCATGAGGTTTTCACCCCATGCTTCACAGTAGGTATGGTGCCACTCAGCATTCAACTTCCTCCAAACACGGCGAGTTGAGTTTTTACCAAAAAGTTCTATGTTAGTTTCATCTGACCACATGATATTCTCCCAATCTTCTTCTGGATCATCCATGTGCTCTCTGCCAAACTTCAGACGGGTCTGGACATGTACTGGCTTAAGCAGGAGGACACGCCTGGCACTGCAGGATCTGAGTCCCTCTTGGCATAGTGTGTTACTGATGGTAGCCTTTGTTACTTTGGTCCCAGCTCTCTGCAGGTCATTCACCAGGTCCCTTTGTGTAGTTCTGGGATTTTTGCTCACCGTTCTCATGATCATTTTGACCCCATGCTCATACTTTTTTGCCCCACTGTAAATAAATCTTACTTGACTCTGAAGTGTCCTTTCTTCTGTGTTCTTGTCTTTGTTCTTTCTGTTTGTCCATTGTGTTCCTCTTCTAGGTCTTTGTGTTTAGCTAGCCATTGTGTTTAGCTGCTTTGGTTAGTCTGTTTGTTTCTTCTTCGTTAATGATATTAGCCTAGATAATCTTAAGTCCTCTCTCCCTATACTTGCTGATGTGTATAGTGCTGTAGCTTAGTTAGCATGGCTAGCCTCACATTCTGTTGTAGTCTTGCTTGTCTTGATTGTTGTGTATTATGCTAGCTTAACCTAAATAGCAGTGTTAGTTTCGCCAGCGGCTATAGCTGAGTCAGTGCAGATAGAGACAGTAGAGCTTTTCTGGCAGCATACAGTCTAAAGTAGATTGCAAGACCTTACATCCAAGCAGGTAATGTTGGCTTTGCTGCCATTGTTACTACAGTATAATGTTCTTCTCTGGAATCAACACCACCTCACATTGCTGGTGCCCAGTATGAGGTTAAGTGTCATTGCAAGCTCAGGTCCTCAGCGGCTGCTGTTTCCATTAGTATAACTCTTACCACAGAGCCAAAGGAGCTACTAAATGTATTATGCATTTTCATTTTAGCACGAATATATAAACAGTGGCCCTTGTTTGCAGAAAGTCCCTGCAATACCTGCAAAAACAACCTATGTTAAACAAAGTGAAACACTCTCCCTCGCGTGCTATCCTCAGTTAACTCCTCCTAGCCATAATTGAAATGTGCATATTGTGTATGGACAATAGCCCAATTAAATCTCTGCCCCTATCACCCTGAAATCCTTTAATCTTCTTGTTTTTAATTCCCAAGGAGCCAAGCAGGATTCCTAATTCATTGCTTCACCTGAATTGAAAAGAGGATCTTAGGTACATTCATTTGGTTTTATCACCCAGCCCCCACCTTTATTTTTAAAAGGCTAAAAGAAACAAGTAAAGTGCTCTACTTCCACAGTCCATCTGAACATCTAAACAACTGGACATCAAGGTTACCAAAATGAAAGCTGGACTTTCAGCAGCATTAGCTGAACCACAGGGACAGCTGGGTAATACATATTCATTATTCCAGTCTTGTTAAAGGACAAAATCAAGTAATGAACAGTGACAATCTTATTTCTAATCAAGCAGTTCTTCTCCTATATAAGGCTCTTTGTAGTAGAGCACTTGGTAACTCTGGAGATTTTCACTTCTTAGTCATTAGCAGGATGATAGAGACCCCGCAGAGATGGTGGCACATGCAGCAGTATCTAATAATGGAAGGAGAAAAAGCTGATACTTGCTTTTCTTCAGTCAAATCCTTTGAATGAATCGCTGGATTACTATTTTATAGTGTAGTTCTGCATGAAATGTGACCACTGTTGGGTTGATGTAAGAGTTTAAAAAACATTTCAAATAGCTTTCGTAAGCCTCTCAAATAGTACTTTTAGAGAATTATTGTTTAAAAATAAACACAATTTACTTCTGCATCTGCAAAACTAGAATCTGTGATATTGCTTCTCAGCTTTTAAAAGAGTATAAACAGTTTTTAAGAGTGGCATGGTGGGGCAGTGATTAGCACTCTCAATTACAATTCTCAAGTTTGTGAACCCTTTAGAATTGTACATATCTCTGCATATATACGACCTAAAACATCATCAGATTTCACACAAGTCCTAAACGTAGATAAAGAGAACCCAATTAAACAAAAGAGACAAAAATATTAAACCTGGCCATTTATTTATTGAGGAAAATGATGCAATGCTATTATGAGTGCATCTAGAATTAGCAGTTAATTTGAACATGAAATTTGGGCCATTTGTTTTCAATCAATGGGATGGCAATCAGGCCTGAGAGTAAACAAACAGGGTCCTGTCAAAGTTTGATCCTCATATATGTGGAAGTGTAGCATGGCATCAACAAAGGTGGTTTTTGTGGACGTCAGAAAGAGTTATTGATGCTCATCAACCTGGAAAAGGTCACAAAACTTTCTACAGTGGTACCTCGGTTCTCGACCATCAACCTTGTTGAAAAAAATTGTTGTTTCAGCCATTTCAGCCAAAACTGTTGGCGAATCCTTTTGGCTTTCAAGCAGAGCAGTTATCATTAGCAGTTAGCGCCCTGAGTTCACCAACAGAGTAAGTGTTTTGCTTTTACTTTTCACTTTCAGTCCATTACTCACTAAATTACACGAGTCTTTCAGCACTTTATTATAAAATTTTGGTCAACTGTAGGTTAATGTAAGTGTTAATAATGTGTAACAGTCTCCGCTATGTTACAGTATAGACTTTAATAAACTCATTGATTCATGTTACATTTAACCACATCTTTCCTTATGGAAAAAAATTAGCTTGGTACTTGTCGTTTTTGGTACTCAACAAGCCTTCTGAAACAAATTAATGACCGAGGTACCACTTGATAAAGAGTTTGGACCCACCAATCCACAGTCAGAGAGATTGTGTGTGTACAAATTGAGGAATTTCAAGACCATTGTTACTCCATCGACCAACGAAGATAACTCCAAGAGCAAGATTTGTAATGGTGTAAGAGGTCACTCTTCTAAGCAACTAAAGGCCTCTCTCACACTGGATAACGTTAACCCTGTCCTGAATTTATTCAGTGCTGAATTTATATTAATTAACTTAATTTGCCAAAATTTATTTGATTAAATGGTCAAAGTATTAGTACTTAAATTTTCAGCAGTCAGAAACATTTTCACATGGAATTTTCAATACGACTCCAAACGATTAAAAAATATAGAAATCAGATAAGTTTTTGTGACAACAGATTTTGTAGCCTGACTCCATTTGGCATCAACAGGACTGAAAGAGACTGAATTCTATTTCAGGATAAAACTGAATAACAATGGTGTGAATGGTAGGGTTGCAAGGAGAAGTCCTGACCTTAATCTAATGGAAATATTATGGTACAGTTCATGTGAGGAAACCCACCAAGATCCCAGAGTTGAAACTAGAATGGGCAAAAATTCCTCCAAGTTGATGTGCAGGACTGATCTATGGGTACCGGAAACTTTCAGTTACAGGTACTGCTACCCAAGGAGGTGATATCACATCCTGAAAGCAAATGTTCACATACTTTTGCCTCTCACATATATGTAATATTGGAGCATTTTCCTGAATAAATAAATGACCAAGTATAATATTTTTGTCTCATTTGTTTAACTGGGTTCTCTGTATCTACTTTTAGGCCTGAAAATCTGATGATTAGACCAAATTTATGCAAAAATACAGAACATTTATTATCAATTCATATTAATAGAAAATAAACTGATTTCGGCCTTGTCCATATAGCCAGTAGTGTATTTGTGTTACTTGCTTTAATATTGTTGAATTTTATATAATCAAGTGATATGTTTTCAGGTTGGGTTTGCATTGATTTAATGTGAGAGATTTTACTAAAAAAATGCAGGATTGCATACTGACTGACCTACTAAAGATTCGGCTAAGTGTTACATCTGTTCCTTATTAAAGGACTGTGATGAAGCAAGGGTGTGAACAGATGCACAGCGTTATGCTACAACTGCCACACAACACCGGGTTCCTCCGGGTTTCGGATAACTCGTGCACTGTGTTCCTGAATGTGCCATCAGTGATAAAACAACGAACCATTTCATTTGAAATGACTGAGGTTTCAGACTTAATTATAGGTCTATGATGGGAGCTTAACACATACATTACAAATGGCTAAAAGAAAAGGCAGTATAAATGTACCACAAAATCACTGCCTGCAGATTTGATTGAGTGAGGAGATGAGCAGGAGGACAGATTAGACACTATCAGCCTGTTATGCTGTAGACACTCAGCCAACGCTTCATTTACAGTGCCATTTCTGACACCATTTTTAATCAAACACAATTACAATAGCCACTAATAACTGTCAAAGCCTTGGAAGCACGAGTGGACTAACAAGCCCGCACTGGCACTATGCATAACTGTCACTTGGTTACATAAAGCTCAAATGACAGCTCTTGTTTGTGAATCCATTCTAGATGATATGTAGCACATTATGTCACTGAAGTCATTATGAGATATTGATGCATCCCCTTTACTGATCACACCTTGAAGCTGAATGACTGCTTAATTGGGTAAATGATAAATGTGCTCAATTATTCTGGTGTAACATCTTAGTGTTTGTTTATGCATATGGATAGGATCTACACAGACCATGGCTTTGGGTAAAATAACCAAGGGAAATGATAAATCATGAAGAGAATCAAGCCAATAACAGACACCTGAGAGATGACTGGTAAAGAGCGCAGTGGTACATTGGTATTTCGGTATGGCGGTGAAATACTGTTTGAGACCTCTACGTAACCCATGGGGAGGGTGTGATATTAATACCTACAGCAGAAAAGTAGAAAAGAAGAATGACAAGGCAGACCGTATCAAAAGATGAGGATGGATTGGCGCACTGTCTACTGTTGTTCCTGCTTTGCGGCTTTCCTGCGACCCTGACCCTGAAGTGGATAAGCATTAAGTGAATGATTGAATGAATGCATTAATGATTAAGGACTCATACTGGGCCTGCCTAACATAAATTCCATATTTTGGTCATGAAAAGCAGACTAGAGAAACGTTTGTAGTACAGGACCACAGCAGGAATTTTTGGTCTTCTGACAGGTTTCTCATCCCCAGTGTCTACTTGAGGCTCTTGGAATAATTCAGACCTTGCCTTTTTATGGTGGTGTTAATAATCTAGACTGGATTTGTTAAATAATTTGCATAACTTGAATCCTTTGGTCTGATGGCAGCAACACTAATCTTTTGAGATGCTGAGAAACGGGAACATGATTTTACTGAGCATAATCTGCCATTTTGAGACTTACAGAGCATTTCAGGTTTCACTAGCTTCCCCTACCTGTCACATGTCTTTGATCTGATGACATGTTCCCTGACTACTAAGAGCTGGTTAATAAATGGCAAAGAAGAAAAAGTATTCCTACTGCAGTAGGACAATGACCCAAATCACAACCCAAATTACACGGCTTTAAGAAAACTACTTGAACAACAAAGAAAATCACGGAGGGATTGCTGTCATGGACTTTCTTCCACAGTCACCTGACCTAAATCCCTTCAAGCTAAGGGCACCTAAAGATGGAGAAAGACAAGTATACATTAACATCACAAGATGCTCTTTGGCATATTATGAAGCTATGCTGGGATAAGATGGGCAGATTTCTAGTAGACAAATTATTCCTCATCTGTTTTATCATTCTCCCTATATATAAATTCAGAGAGACAACACTGTGAAAGAACATACAGCAACCCTCTAAATGTGTCTAAACAGTGTGAAGGAGCTGTAGCATGAACGACAACCAAAGAAGCACACGGATTCTTTTTCTTCTTTTTTAATGTAACCAAGATCTCAGATGTTCTGTTGCTCAGGTTATTTTTTATTGTGGGGCAGCACAGTGGCCCAGTTTTTAGTGTGGTCACCTCACAGTGTGGTAGACCTTCTGTTCCACAGTTCAGTAACTTAACCACTAGGCCACCACAGTCCAACCTCTATCATCTAGGCCACGAAAGGAGGTGGGGTCCCTTTTTCATGTCTTGGTCCTCCCAGGCTTTCTTCCTTATAAGGTTTAGGGAGATTTTCCTTGCCACTGTCACCCTAGGCTTGCTGAATTTCGGATTGGCCCTAGATTTTAGAAGATAATATATAATTGTAAAGCTGCTTTGAGACAAGGCTCCATTGTAACAAGTGCTATAGAAAGAAATCTGACTCGACTTAAGAAACTAAATAAAGATGCAATTTCAAATAGGTGAACAGTGCATAATATCATTAAACGCTTCAAGAAATCTGGAGGAATTTCAATCCTTAAAGGGAAAGCGCACAAGATTAAATTGAAGACCTGTGATCTCTGATCCCTTAGATGATGCTGCTTCATTAACTGTCATTCAACAATAGCTGCTATAACCACAAGCGCAAGGGATTACTTTCTCAAACAAAGATCATGGGAGTTCAGTTTAGGCTTGTGCCCTTGCCCTTTATGGATTGAAATTCCTACAGAGTCCTATATATATGAACCAGTAAGGAAATATTTTATATTTCTCAATTTCAAATAATGTCTATTATCTACTGGCTTGAACAGGAAGAACAAGTTGCTCAGGAGGAAATATGTATGTACGATGCCTCAGGGCTGTTGCTAGATACGATATTTTCTACCAACATCATTAATTCCATTCAGAATTGAGTTAAAACAGCACAGAGAACAGAATATTCAGTGAGTGTTACTGATAACAGCAGCACGGTACAAAACGCTGATATCACTTTGTGATGTGTTCCGGCTTTCCACTATAGAAGAGATGCTACTGACAATCGTAGTGAAATGGTGAAATAACTCTGAAATGTGACTGAAATGTGTGTTTTGCTGTCACAGAAGACACAAAAACTCTTGATTGTACACTTTTGATTTATAGTGACAGGCTTTTTTATGGACATTTTTGAGACTCTTGATACTTTAATGTATCTCTTCCAGATTTCCAAGTTCCTAGGGAAACATAAAATTTACAGCATGGATATTTTTCCATTATCTGCATCCGTGCACACATTATAAACCCCCAAATTAAAATGTGTTTGTTTTGTTTTTTTTACATTTTCTTCTGTATTTGATGTTCTCAAATGGAAACTAAATGATAAAAATACAAGCCTGGAGGTGAATTAATATTTTGGACCAAGTGTCTACTTCAATTTAAGCCCTGAGTGATTATCATACAGCTCATTCCATACAGATTATGCATTCAGAATGCTGCTGCTAGAGTTTTAACCAGGATTAAGAAAACAAAGCACATTAGTCCAGTTAGAAATCTTTACACTTTTTTCCAGCTAGTTACAGAATAGACTATGCTATTAGTCTATAATCACTGAATGGTTTTGGCCCAGAGTACATCTCTGATATGTTTAAAGAATATAGACTGATTTGATATCTTAGATACAAGGATTCAGGTCTGCTAGTCGAGCCCAGGGTCCAAACTAAATATGGTAAAGCAGCATTTAACTGTTACACTGCAATCAACTGAAACAAACTGCCAGAAGATCTTGGATGTGTCCAAATTTAGAAATGATTCAATCCTAAAAAAAAGAAAGCTATAAAGGTGCACTCTATTCTCCTTGCACGTTGCCCTTTATAAACTAATTTTAATCCTCTGCCCTTTAATGTTATTACATGTTTTACCATATGCTTATTGCACTTTACCATTTTTAAGCTATTTTTTTATAACTTGGTTATGGTTTGATGTTCTATTTTATACTTTTTTATACTATTTTAATTATGCTTTTGTCCAGTTATGTAACTCTTGTGTCCTTTGTTTAATTCAGTTCTAACTCTTTTATTTTTCTTTATTTTCTTCATTTTTCTTTATGCCACTATGTATGAAAGGTGCTATTCAAATAAACTTGCCTTGCTCTGCCTTGCCTTTCTTAATGGGAGCTAGTTCATCTAAAGATTTATAAGTAGTGTAGTTGTAATTAGTGAGGCAATTCAGGAAGACAGAGAAATTCAATCAGTAACCCAGAAAATAGAAAGCCAGCTGCCTGGCAATGACCATTGGAAAAATAGTTCCAATACAAAACAACAGATTTACTGCTATACAGTAGTTCTCTAGTAATCGGGGTAAACAGAACAGTCTAGCGTTCATAGACACAAAGGCAGTCCTATCAGGTGGAGGGTATGAGATGCAAGATGGAGAATGGAGTCAGGAAATGAAGCAGGGTTTGTGGACAGAATATCAGTCGGGCAGGAGACCAAAATGAGCTGGGTGGTACGGTGGCCCGTGGTTAGCACAGTCGCCTCACAGCTCCAAGATCCCAAGTTTGATCCCAACCTCGGAATCTGCCTGTGTGAAATTTGCATGTTCTCCATGTGTCTGGGTGGGTTTACTCCAGGTGCTCTGGCTTCCTCCCACCTTCCAAAGACAGGTTTGGGTTAACTAGGTTAACTAGTCACTCTAAATTGGCTCATGTCTAGTGTGTTGATGTAACCTTATGTCTGTCATGTATATAGCCATTGATGCTGATACGACATTAAATAAGATTAATAAACAAGAAACAGAGCAGGATTCATAAACAAGAGCAGAAAATGGAGTGAGAAACAAACGCTCAGTGACACAAATAGAAATCACTTTTGCAATGGGTGAATGTTCCTCTGGTGTTTAAATGTCCATGACGGTGATCATCAAATGAGGAACTGATGCGCATAATCAGTAAAACAGGAAACAATGTGACAGAGTGTGTGTCATAGGGGATAACATGGCAGGAGTGATGCATGCTGGGAATTGGAGTGCACAAAAGATGTGATCGAGAGTCCACAAGGGCTGACCAGGGCTGGGAATGCGACATACACCAAGTGGACGAGATGGGAACGTTCATGGACTGCCACGTGCCCAAGGGGCCAGACAAGCCTGAAGCCATGGGAGCTTTGGGCCATAAACCTGGAGTCTCAGACAACAAACTTGCAGTCAGGTGAACTTCAGATAATGAACCTGGAGCCTTGGGGTCAGCTTTACAGCTACAGAGTCCTTGAACACAATGTTGGGCAGAGCAGGGGCCATGGGAGAGTGTCAGGGGCTGCACTGACAGCATCAGGAGCGACAGGGGGAAACAAAAGGGGTGGCATGGTGGCTGGCCAGACATAGCAAACAGCGTGTGAAGTAAGAGCTCTCTGTTACTGTGACAACCACAAGGGTGGTCAAAGATGGAGTGAAACGCTTCTAAAAAACAGTTGAAGCTGCAGGGGTCCTTTTCTTGGATGGTCCAAACAGCAGTTCCCCAGGAGAAATCCAGAAAGTCATAAATGACCAGAAAGCAGAGAGATGAGGAACACGATGTGAGAAAGGCCAATGCTGGCAGGGTGATATGCCATATATTGAAAGTATCTCAGAGGGTAGCCCTGACAGAGTTCTGGGTCACCATTGTATTTCACTGGAAGGGAAGTGAAAAAAACTTCCAGGGAACTAAACTGAGTACCTGAAGGGATCACTGGGGTATGAACCGAACTAGGCTGAAAGATGGGCAGCTGGAAGAGCTGCTGCTACTCCCAGCTCAGCAGCTGACCATATGCAGCAAACGTGTCCAGAGCAAAACTATCTGGAAACTGGAGGCGGATGAAGAATGTTAATTAAAGCAGCCTTTATTATGCGAACAATACCAAGGTACCACAGGGAAAAGAAGAATCGGAGTAAACAGAACAGTCCAGAGTTTATAGCCAGAAATGCAGTCCCACTAGGAGGGAGCCCAAGATGTGAGACAGAGATGCCTCACCAGTAGGGGGGTCATCTGATCCCTGATGAGCATGAGCAGCTTCTATAGACTTATTTACACAGACTTTTGGCTAGACATTGACTGGGATGCATGGCTTGGGTTACTGGGGCTGAAGTCTGGGGTCATGTCTGGCATGCCTGCCTTGTCATGCCTTGTCCTTTGGACAAAATGTAAACAAAATGTAAAAAAATTGAAAAGGTTTGAAGACTTCATGAATGCACTATGTATATACCGAAATACTAGCACCAACAACCATGTCACATTCAAAGTCAAAGCTTAATTTGATGCTCAGTTTGAACTTCAGCATATCTACATAGCTAAATGCACAGAGTTTCTGCCATGTTCTTGGCTGGTTAGATATTTGCGTTAAATAACAGGTGTACCTAATGAAGTGGCCGGTGATTCTATACATACTGTGTATATATCTCTACACTGGTGGAGTCAGACCAGAAGAACTAAATTGGTAATCTATATTGCAGACCAATGTTTTGGATTAAATTAGTAATGCAAACTATGATCCTGTAACCCTTTCAGTCCTAAATTTATTTTAAGGAAGCAAAATTTTTTGTGTGCAATACGTTTGTTTACAGGATCAAAATATTTCAGTAGTTCAAGTTTTAGCAGTCAAAAACATTGCAAGTGCAGTTTCAGTATGATTTCATCATGTATTTGATGTCAAAAATGTTGAAATCACATAAAATGGGTATTTGTAGCCCACATTTGACTACAACAGGACTGAAAGGGTTAATAAAATCCATATTATAAATCTTGATTAACCAGATGTATTAATAGATAATGTGGTGGCTGATATCATGCACTCCCCAGCCAAAAAAAGGTCACCACCTGGATTTAACAAAGCAAATAGTTAAATAGTTAATAAAAGAGCCTTCCATCGGATAATTACTGCATTGGTGATTATGTTTCAGATGGCAACAAGTTATTTAACCCTAACTGATACAGTGAGTAGCTTCTCATTTGTTGAGAATCTTTGGTATGTGCTGGAGAAGACTTTGGGCAGTGATCCAAATTTCCCATCATCAGTACAAGATCTTGGGGGAAAATTAATGCAACTCTGGACAGAAATAAAGGCTGTGACATTGCAGAAGCAGTTCAGTCCAGAGTCCAAGATCTTGTATTAATGATGGGAGATTTGGACCACTGCTCAAAGTCTTCTCCAGCACATCCCAAAGATTCTCAATGGGGTTCAGGTCTGAACTCTGTGGTGGCCAATCCATGTGTGAAAATGATTTCTCATGCACCTTGAACCACTCTTTACCCTTCTGAAACAGATTAGCATCTTTTCCATGACCACAGGATGTGTCTTTTGACATGGTTGTTTAACAATGCATCAGTTAGGGTTAAATAACTTGTTGCCAGCTGAAACATAATCACCAATGCAGTAATTATCCAATGTGAAGCTCTCTTTATTAACTATTTAACTATTTACTTAGTTAAATCCAGGTTACAGGCTATTATATTTAAACTGACACAGATTATTCAGTTACCATTCAGACCTTCCCACAAGCACCATGGCAACACAAAGGACAGTACAAAGCTACTTGTTCACTTGGCTTTACAAATCACACATTTAAGACAAGCAGCTCCTGTGGCTTGAGAATAAGAGTCAGCTTAAAGGGCCCTGTGATGGACTGGTGCCCCCCCTGTTAATTCTGGTATAGGTTTCAGACCCCCCAGCCCAGCCCAGCCCAGCCCAGCCCAACCCAACCCAACCCAACCCAACCCTCCCAAAACCTAACCAGAATTAGTAAGGTCAAAATGTCAACCATTTAGGACAAGAGCCATGTATCCATCTACATTACTAGAATGTGGATAACAACCTGCACTAAGCAACAACAGTTGGTGCAACCGGAACTTTGGGCCGAAGATGATTCCCAGCTGAACCCAGTGAACATAATCACCGTGCTAACAAGATCATTACCATTAATTAGCATGCAAATGACAAATTATTTACCATGCAAATTATTTAATCACACAGTTACATATTTAGAGTGAAACGTATTTGCATTGGATCATAAACTGTAGCCATATGGCACAAATGCAATTATGGTCCAGTGTTTTTTTTTCAAATGATATAGCTTTCTATAAAGTCTCGGGTAAAAGTCCTTCAATTCCCTCAATTAATTTGCTATTCCAATATGAAATACTTCCTTTATTAGATTAGAACTGCCAAAAACAATGTAATATTCAATACCTAGCATATATTTATATTGTATAGTTTGAAATTAGGGTTGGCTATCACAAATGCTGTGACAGACGCACATTGTCACAAGTTCTACATTTATTCTCGAAGGACGATGAATGCTAATACTGGTGGAGAGTATCAAAGCCTATCATGAGAATGAACAAACCCAGAGAACGCCCTTACAACACCACAATTAAAATGAATTGTTTACTGTTGCTTCCATTTGATTTATAATTTAATTATTATATAGGTAGAAGTACATTGTTCTTGTTTAGTAGCATGCCTTTGGGTCTTGCTTCCCATTATGTGGCACCTTCTAAAACCAATATTAAATCATTCCCATGGTCCACATCTCACACTTCAATCATACCTACTTTGATTTGTGCTTACATCCCAGAATAAAGTTGATTTATAGCTGGTGTACCAGACACAAATGACAATGTTCCATCTTAAATAATTCATTTATATTTAGTCAATTTCCCCAGACCAAGATTTGTTCCCCCGCGCTAGACAGCTCAAATACTAACTATGTATCAGCATCTTTCTTCCCAAAATGTATTAAACAACAGATCTCCTTCTCAAGCAGAATGACTTCCAAGATCATAAACAGCCTGGGTTCAAAGCATCACACACTCCAGAAATATTGCCAAATTTACCATTCATCAATACCGATTCTTCTCAACCTTCAACACAGTCACCCATAAGATTATTTTGACTATCATCTACATCGTAGATGTTTTCTTCTTACATCTCACAGAGAGGCTCCACATCTGCACCCTGCACAATCTCTATCGGAGTCCCAAATGGTTCACTACTGAGTTATCTTTTTTTCTTTCTTGACACCTGCTATACTTATGGCACACAACCGATCCTTCCCTTTCCTCTCCCCCATCAGATACTCAGGTCTCAACTAGCATCACAGGATATCTAGAGGACATCTCATCGTGGATTTTAGCTCATCAACTGTAGCTTTGCTGCAGAAAAGCTGAGCTGCTGTACACTACAATAAACTCATCCCCATGTCAAGGCCTTACATCCTACAGTCAGCTAAGTAATTATCTGCTCATGTTGCTAACATGACAAGGGCATTCAAGTGTCTCCTCTAAAACATAAGAAAAGTTGAGAACGCAACAGCATTAAGTCAGAACACAAATACATTAAGGAAAGATGCAACAACATGAAGGCAGAGCAGAACAACATTTCCAATAATGCTGCATTTGGTGAAAACACAACAACATTTAGGAGGCAAACAAAAGTCGATAACGCAAATACAAATTTATGTGGAACACAACAGCATTAACCAAAATGGAAAACATTAACAAAAAACGCTGTATCTACTTCTCATACTCCTTGACACGAGGCATCGTTTTGCATCTGAAAAATATGCGATGAGTGAATGATTTCCATGACTGGTGTTTCTCAAATCCAAGAATGCGCAAAGTTCAGACTTGCTAGTGTACTTTACATTACATTTATGTCATTTAGCAGACACTCTTATCCAGAGTGACTTACAATTGATACAGTTTTACAATCCAAGCAATTGTGGGTTAAGGGCCTTGCTCAAGGACAGCTTGGCAGAGGTGGGATTTGAACCCTGGACCTTCTGGTCCATAGTCCTGTACCTTAACTGCTAGGCCACCACAGTCCCAGGACTGCTTTTCTACTGCGCATCAGCAGAATTAAAGCCTTATTCCAGAAATATATTGTTACAATCCCTTATATAATGCCATACTGGGATGGTATTGTACAGAATGTACCTTGGTGGAAGTTCCTTGCCACTTATCTACTTTGTAACAAATTGAGAGAGGTTACGCTTAAATTAATCCATAGATTCTATCCAGCAAAAATACATTCTTAAGCCTGACATTGAGACTGATTATTCTTTCTGTAAGAATGCAACCGAATATGATTATTCCAATTATCCATCTTTTGTGGTAATGTATACATACAAGCATGGCTTGGTCTGTTATTCCAAATTCTATTATTGCTGACTTTTATTTTCGCTTTAAATATGTCTTCTTTGGTATATGTCATTATGAGAAGGTTAATGGAAATATTTTCTAATAAATCTTTTTTATAAGCTAAATATATTCATCCCACCACCCTGTTCAGGATCACAAGGTTGCAAGGACAAATCCACAGCTCTCCAAAAGGAACTCCAGCAGCACAGCAGTTCACTCAGTGTCCGAGACAGTAGTTTGTCTGTTTTTATACAATTTGTTAGTCATCCTCAAATCCTTCATCGGGGCTCACAGAACACTTTTCAGTCCAACATTGTGTTAAAACTCCAGCAGCAATGAAGCGTCTGATCCATTAATGCCAGCACAACACGCACTAACACACCACCACCACGTTACTGCCACCACAGTGCTGAGAATAATCCACCATCCAAATAGTACCTGATATGTTCTGGTCCTGTGTTGGTTCTGACCATTAGAGAAAAGAGTAAAGGAAAATAAAGTATGTAGAGAAACAGATGGACCACAGTACATAATTATAGAATTACAAAATGCATCTATATGGACAATGAGTGTAGAAACAAGGAGGTATAACTAATGGTGATTGGTGAGTGTATACTGTTTATTTAAAGGTGCAAGTGAATGCAAATCTATCAAGTGCTCCTCATGGACACGCATCTAAAACAAATCATACTTAGAGTATGTGATAACAGGCCTTGGTTTAGGGAAAAGCCTTGATTTTCTCATATTAACCTGAATCATCCTGGTCCCAGTCATAGGCATTGGTCTGGTGCATTTCCCAGAATTCAGAGGGCACAGATGAGTATGTAACCTGAACAGGGAGTCAGTCCATTGTAAGTCTTTGTAAGGGTTGCTGTTGTAGCAATGATTCCCCTCCTTCGGCCTCTTGTCCCTCAGACATGGCCAATCATGTGTCTCTGTGAAGACCCACATGACCAGAAGGCAGTGTCAGAAGTTGAACCAGAAGTTGTAACATCTTAAAAACTGTAATCCATCTTGGACTGTAAGAGAACCAATAATGCATCCCAAAATAAGCATTCTGGCCCCTCTGACAGTGATGGCAGAACACCTTCCTTGCTTTTCACGTGGACTGAAACTTTTGTCTCACTCAGCCACTTGGTTAGGTCATAATCCACACTTCCAGATCAAAAAGAAGTACAACAAGTCTCCACTGACAGATCAAATTATTCTTCGCTAGAGAAAAGAAGAATGATACCTCACCTGCTACAGAAAAGTGGCAGGTTCCAAATCTCTGTTGAAAAGACCCAGCTGTGCTACAAAGAGGCCAGTTTGGCTTGGTAAAGAAAAATATGACCCTCTTACAAGTGATAAGTCACAGCTGTATATCAGTCTGTCGAGGTGGGATTACAAATGATTAGGTGACTGATGTACTGTACACGGCAGCCTGAATAGAGTCTCACACAGAGTGTACAAGATCAAACAACCCAAAGCACCCATACATCAGAACGGTACAACTGACAGTACAGAGAGCTTAGGATGGCAGACAAAGAGAATGAGTAGTAGATATGTAGTGATAAAAGTCTAGACTGGCCTAATATGAGCCATCTATATCATTTTCTTTTCTGGTTCCCCTCCTTGTCAGACTTTTCTTCTAAAATGCAGGTCAGTTTTCCCCAAGGCCAGGAACTGGTAGCTGGAAGGCATGACTACAAAGATGAAATACCTTCTTTTTATTGAGGATATATGGCTTTTTTTACATCCAACATTAAATTCCTCTAATCTAAAATTTAAGTGTGGGATTACTGATAAAACTGTACAAAATTAAGCAGAAATAATTAATTTATTCACTAAATATACAGTATGTGGGGCATTTACAGATGCTACTCTCTGATTTTATTTCTATCCAGATCAGCTATGTCATGGTTTTTCTCTCCTCCCTGAGAAAATCACATGCAGAATTATCTATTGTTTTTCACCCAGCTCAGTGGTGCTTTAATAATCTGATTATTCCCTGCCATATAATTTGATTATTCCCCATTGCTTTGTGATTTTCCATAAGTTTTTGAACGTTGATACTCGCTGTAGGTCTTTAAGCTCTTCTACAAAGAGTCACTGCATGTTGGACTGGAGTTTGGATGAACTCTATTCTCTCATCACTCTGAGAGTCAAATGAGAATGGTAAATCATGTTTAAAAAAGTTTAGAAAATACAACCACCCACTAAAAACTTGCTCTTCCCACAAGAATTGCATTATGCAGGTGTTATCACTGTGGAGATTTTACATTTTACATCACATTTAGCAGACGCCCTTATCCAGAGCAACTTACAATTGGTACAGTCTTACAATCCAAGAAATTGTGGGTTAAGGGTCTTGCTCAAGGATCCAACAGTGGCAGCTTGGCAGAGGTGGGATTTGAACTGAACCTTCTGGTCCATAGTCCAGTACCTTAACCACTAGGCCACCACAGTCCCGTGAGTTAAAATGTGAGTTAAAATGTAATCACAGATATCTTCCTGATACACTTAAGTCTGAAAACAGCTATAGACAAACATTATCAGTGTAAATGTTTGTATTGCAGAGCTTAGTGGACTGTAACGTCGCATTGTCTTGGGTTGACACATTTCCAACTAGTCAAGTTCTTGCCCAGTATATGCCCTGCTAGAGCTGACCTGGCAAAAACAGCTCAGCAAGGAAGTAACAAGTCAGAAAAAGCCACACAATGGGACTGCACATTGCTGAAGCATGTATAACACACAAATTACACTGAGTTTAAAGAAATATTAGCACAAGATGTGTTCACTGAGAGCTTCAAGTAATGGGTTTCAGCAGCAGACGGGCCTAACAACCTCATGTACAATGCCAAGCATTGGCTAGCATTGGTGTAAAACTCTAAATAATTGGACTATGGCGTGATGGATCATACTTTACCTTCTTAAAGTCATAATAAAACTGCTTGACAAATGCATAGTGCCAACTGTATAGGCTGTTGGAGGATGAACTTAGGCTTCAGTTCATGATTTAGGTGCGCCTACTTTCAGTAAATAAAAACATAATGCTACAGCACATAGTGACAATCTCAGAAGAACCGGACTGATGTGTACAAAGCTTTGAACTCGACACCAGTTGGTGCTGGCATTATAAGCTTATCAGTAACTGCCCATATAGAACAACTTTATATGACTAACATTGACTAATATTGATTAATTAGTACTTATTTTAAGGAAAATCAGATTTTGATAGTGTCTTTTCCTCACAGAAAATCTGCATAAATCAGTTAATTGAGAATCTGCATAGCTGATTGACTTTGTCTGGAACAACTTGTTTCCATGTAGCATAGTCAAGCATGACAATATAACTGCTATTCATAGATTCCTTAGAAACAAAAACAAACCACAATAATTCTATTACAGCCTGCCCTGAAAGCACCAAACATCATTTGTTTTCCGAAACTTCACTTAGTGGTACCCATTACCCTGCTTATTACTACTGACTCCCGTCACTGCCCTCCATCTTCCCATCACTGCTTCATCTCCAATTAGGTCAGTTCTTCCAGCCAGTTCTACTCGTCTTCATAATGAGTACATGTTCTAACCATTACTTCTGCTCTACTTAAAGGAGCTTCTTTATCGGGACAAAGCAAATTTCTACACTGCATACACTGATAAGCCGTATTCAGTTCCATTCTGAGACATGTGTGATGACTTGAAGAACACAGATAAATTGGTGCTTGAAATTATCGTGAACTCTTTTGGACTTTCTGTATTTCTGCATAAGTGACCAAAACATCAGATTAAGGGTAGATAAAGGGATAAAGGGAAAATTATTACATTTAGTTATACATAACTGTGAGTGGCAAAAGTATGTGAACCTTTGCTTTCAGTGTCTAGTGACATGACATTACTAAACACCATGTTTCACATATGGGTTATGGTTCTTATGCTGGAATGTACTGGTTTTCTTTGTCCAGATATAATGCTTCTCATTTAAACCAAAAAGCTCTATTTTGGTCTCATCTATCTAAATATCTTGATTGTCCATGTGCATGATGAGCAGCAATGTTTATTTGGACAGCAATGGCTTTCTAGTTGCAACCTTACCATGCACACCATTGTAGTTCTTCTCAAGCCGGACTCATGAAAATTAACATTAGACAATATGAGAGAAGCCTTTAGGTTCTTAGAAGTTACCCTGTTTTTCATTATGGCATCACAGACTATTACATGCCTTGCTCTTAAGGGTGATGTTTGGTGGTAGACCGAGTAATAATGGTTTTGAAATTCCTATTCAATATAATTCTCTATAATCTGTCTGACTATAGATTGGTGCAGGACAAACTCTTTAGGGTTTTGTAAGCTTCTGCAGCCTGATGAGCATCAACAATTTGAAGACTGATCCCTGTTCTTTCAAAACAACAGTGCACCTATTCATGCCTGACTGTCATTCCATTGACTGAAAACATTGGGCTCAATTTCACTTTCAAATTAACTGCTAATCCTAGAGGATCACATGCTTTTTCCACTCAAAGATAAGTAATATTGAATCATTTTCCCCAATAAATAAATGAACAACTATGGTATGGTTGTCTCATTTGTTTAATTGGGTTCTCTTTATCTATTTGTAGGACAGGTGAGAAAATAGGGTCACAAATAGGGCTGGGTATCGCCACTGAAATCCTGAATCGATTCGATTCCGATTCACAGGGTCCAAATTTGATTCAATTCAAAAACGAGTCAGTTAGGGATATTTCAGTTGCAATCAAATTGCTAGTAGTTAGCTAGTCAACCTTCTAACATACAGTACCTCCCACATGCTGCATACTGCACAGTATATAAAACCCTAGCATACTATTTAGTACAGTTATATTCAAGTTTACATGAGGTATATACAACATTATTTCAGAACCTCTCTAATTAAGCAAAATGAAGAAACCTTCTGGAGATACTGCACAGTTGCAAATGTCAAAATGAACTTTGATGGCTTTATATATAAATCCACATACACACAGTATTATTAGTGCTTAATTAACATGCTGCCTTTATCCAGGCTCTGTTTTGACAGGCCTTCTCCATACCACTGCTAATTGGGGTCTTTTCCTAAGGCTATAATGAGTTGAACTCCGAAATGCATTATTAATTGCATGCAAAAAACATTTTAGATGCTTTGCTGAAAAATTAGATATATTTTCTGGTGCTCCTGATTTGTAATTAACAGTAGCACACACACACACACACACACACACACACACATAAAATGTATGAACACAAACGTATTATTAAATGTTTTGTTTAATTTATTTCTTACGATGTTCCTCCAAATTACACATGAATACACGTTTTGCTCAGCATTGCTTGGGACTAGAAAAGGCGAAAGCTGCAATTTTGTCAGAACTTGGTGAGATAATTCATCCTACTTTGCTTTTGTACCTACATATGTACAAAACTTAATTGCATGAAAGCTCTAAGTGCTTAGCACTCAGGGCTCCAGAGATCCTCAGTTTCATCCCAGTCTGGACTCCAGCTGTGTTGACTTTATATGTTCTCCCCGTGTCTGTGTGGGCTTCGCCCAGTTATTCTGGGTAGGTCAGTTGGTGTTGCTAATGTGTCATAGTGAAAGTGTGTCCGTGTGGGCCAGTGTGTAGTACAGCCCCTCCCATTTGGAGGTTTTCCAGCCTGCAGTAACACCCCACTCGTCCCCAGCATCCCCGGTTCGATTCTGACCTCAGACTAAGTCTATGTGGAGTTTGCATGTCGACCCTGTGTCTGCGTTTGCCCTTGCCCCTAGTGTGGGAAGGTGTATATGAGTGTCTCTGTGTTCTTGTGTCCTACAATGGATTGGTACCCTGTCTAGTGTTGTTCCACCAGCTAGGCACCGGCTTTCCGGTAACCCTGACCAGGATTAAGTGGATAAGAAAGTGAATGAATTAATGAAATTATTGATTATTGTATTTTTTTGTATTGTATTGTATTGAACATAATATTCTGATGAAACATTCTTGCTTGATTTAACCAAATGATTGATGCTCTATTTCCAGTTAGATACAAAAAACCACGGATCTTGCAGAGAAGGGCTTAAAGTTTCTCTTCTCCTCATAAAAGCTTCTGTATACATCTTGTTTGAGCACATTAACTAGCAAACGTTTATCAAATTTTGTCATCTTATCACAGCTCGTAAATAATTTGCATGTGTTATGCTGTTCATCTAAGAGCAACACTTAACGAAAGATTAAAATACCGATAGTGGCAAGACTCATATAGAGCTGTTAAATGTCTCTAGTGTTCGTTCTAATGGCTGAAGTATACTCTGACTGTGTGCAGAAGGCGTGAATCATTGGTGACGCAATCGGTGACTCAGTAGACTGTCTCATTAACCTGTTTTAAAGCACCATGTCAGTTACAAAGCTCTTGCCATAGAGAACTCTATACATAGGAAGCAGGCACCAAGGGTGCTCACTAGGTATTGAGAGAGACCTGTTGAATGCTCAGTAAATGCATTGATCTCCACAGGTCAAAATCTGATCTCACACGAGGCTCCTAAATCAAAATTCCATTCGCATTTCTTTAAAAATCAGAAGCAAAGGCAAAAATATTGTGAGCACTGTACTGTGCAAAACAAAGTAATCAGAATCATAAGAAGGATTCAAAAGCTTCACTTGGCTTTATGGGTTAAGGTCTTATAAATCATAGCAGGGAATTTGGTTCTGCACTAATTATCTTAATTGCTTATTGGACAAATCTAATTTCCATGGTCTACCAATTGGAAATGTGTCCCACATGCATACTTTCTCAGGAGTTCTATCAATAGAACATTTTCCAACACAACAGTGTGTGCTATTATGAGGCATTAATATCGTGGTGTTGCATCTGCAGTTGTGGACCTGTGGACCAGAAGGTCCAGAGTTCAAATCCCACCACTGTTGGGTCCTTGAGCAAGCCTCTTAACCAACAATTACAGTGGTGCCTTGAAAGTTTGTGAACCCTTTAGAATTTTCTATATTTCTTCATAAATATGGACCTAAAACATCATCGAGAATTTCACACAAGTTCATGTGAGGAAACCCACCAATATCCCAGAAGCTGAAGCTGTTCTGTACGGAGGAATGGGCTAAAATTCCTCCACAGCCGGTGTGCAGGACTGATCAACAGCTACAGGAAACGTTTAGAGAGTTGCAGTTATTGCTGCACACGGGGGGGTCACAGCAGATACTGAAAGCAAAGGTTCACATACTTTTGCCACTCACTGATATGTAATATTGGATACATTTCCTCAATAAATAAATAGACCAAGTATAATATGGGGGGTTTTTGTCTCATTTGTTTAACTGGGTTCTCTTTAAATCTACTTTTAGGACTTGTTGTGAAAATCTGATGATGTTTTAAGTCATATTTATGCATAAATATACCTAAAATTCTAAAGGGTTTCACAAATTCATTGAGGAAGCCACCACTGTAGGCTGGTAAGATTGTAATAACTTGTAAGTCACTCTGGGGAAAAGTCCAGCCGGTCTGCTAAGATGTTCTAAATGTCCTCTCCTTCCACAATTGTTGGCACCCTGGTAAGATGAGTAGAAAAAAGTTATAGTGAGCTTTCAATCTCACAATCACAAAATGAAAAAATGCAACCTTTAACTGAGGTCAATCTAGCAATTAGAACAAATATGATAAATATCATTTTTTGAGAGAAATGGGTTTAGCAAACTACATACCACTTCTTCTGAAAATGCTCATATCTACAGTCAGGGCTAAAATAAAAAAACGTTCAAATGACAAAACCTGCCCAAAATGCAGACAGCTACAAAAGAAAGTAACATCTTTTTCAAATCACCAAGTCTCAAAGTACCATCAGATGCCACTTCAATGACGACAGATTATTTTTTAAAGACTTGCCAGGAATGTCTTTTTCTGTCATCCAGCCACAAACAAACACAAGCTCTTGGAGTTTTACTAAATGCTACTGGTACTTTGTCTGGAAACTGCATGTGGTCAGATGAATAAAAATTGAGTTTTTTAACAACAAACACTCCAGGAGGATTTGGCATAAACTTAATGATGACTGCACTGAAAGAACCCTATGTTTAAATCCAAACATTATTAACAGGCTATAACAGGTCAGAACTGAATTATGGCATATTTCTATGTGTCCAGTGTTTTTGCCTATAGACTTTGTATTGTTTAAATGCTTGATTAGATCCAACTTTAAGAAAACAGTAAGGCGGCACAACTGAACAGTGGATAGTGCTGTCCTCTTACAGTTCCTCAGTTCAAGTTCCAGTTCCAGCCTCGGCCACTGCCTATTTGAAGTTTGCATGTTCTCTCAGTGTTTGCTTGGGTTTCCCCTGGGTACCCCGTACCCCATTTTAGGTTGACTCCATGTGTTAGTTTTGACTGGTGCCTTAAAAGTGTCCCCAAGTGTTTTGAGTCGTGTGTGCATTGTGCCATACAATGGGCTGGTGCCCTTTCTAAGGGTTGGTTCCTTCCTGCTTTGCCTAATGTACCTGCCATTTATCCTCTGTCCTAGAGCCCCTCCCTCCTGCCCTGATTTGAATTAAGTGGGTATGTAAAGTATGTGAGTGAGTTGAGTGAGTGAGCAATGGTTGTGGCTAAAATAGCCAGATCCACTAATTGGTGATTGTCCACAGACTTTTTGGGTATGTAATAATGTAAAACTGCTTCAGATTGGTTTTAAGAACATGATTCCAAGGAAAATGACTCGCAGAATTGGATACGCAGAGACTTATGATAGGTGTAGGACTGCGGTGGCCTAGCGGTTTTAAGGTACTGAGCTATGGACTATCCAAGGATCCCAGTTCAAATCCCAACCTATGCCAAGCTTGCCACTTTTGGGTGTCCTTGAGAAAGGCCTTTAACCCACAGTTGTTTTGGATTGTAAAATGGTATCAATTGTAAGTCACCCAGGGTAAGCTGCTAAAGAACATTTAAAAGGACGTAAATGTAATGCGATCGCACATCAAGTCAATGAATGAAGAAAATGTAGAAGAAAATGACTGCTTTTAAAAAACCATGGATGCTCATATTTTACAAGGATATTCATGGATCTCTGTAACTTCAGAGCAAGGGGCTCAGCACTGTCAATTACTGTTCTGCTATCAGCAGTCGGTGAATGAATGTGCTTAGTTTATGCCGCACTTTGGTATATACTGCTGAGGTATATATAGGGCCAATAATACTCCATGCAGGCGAGCAAACCATGTGAATCTGAATAAATCAGATGCAGATTACACCCAATGAAACCTTTCATAGTTGAAGACTGATTTGCATAGTGAAAACAGAGCAGTTCTGGACTATTACAGTAAACAGATTTATGAAGTGGAACTCATGCATTAAACATCAGCTACTATAAATGATTCAGGTTTATGGTGTTTACAAGGACAGTGCAGCTGCAGAGACAGTTAGAGGAGAAACGACACAGGCTAAAATAATTATGAATTTAACTGTGTATGTGTCTTGTGTCTGTTACATGAATATATACTTTATGTCCATTAGAAATGGTCCTATGTGGACTTTGCATGTCCTCCTGAATGGCCATCAGAAAGTAGGAAGCAATGCACCGCCTTTCCAAAACCCTAAAAACGTTTATGCTTCATGTAAATTCTACACACTGCTGGGAATAGGCACCCAAGTCCCTGAGAGCCAACCCATGAGAGAGCAAGGTTAAATAGAAAATTAATTAATTAATTAATTAATAATAATAATAATGCTGATGAGGATGCAGGCAGTCGAGATGTAACAGTTTTTACAGCGGGAGGTCCTAATTAAGAAAAGCCTCCATCGATTGCCAGAGAGGAGTAGTCCGAAGAGTTTATGTCTGGGGTGGGAGGGATCAGCCATAATCTTTCCTGCTGGCCTCAGTGTCCTGGAGGCATGTAGATCCAGGAAAGACAAGCTGCAGCCAATCACCTTCTCAGCAGAGCATTTGGTGCGATCTTGGCAGTGACAGCAGTGTGCCAGATGGTGAGGGAAGAGGTGAGAATGGTCACAATGAAGGCAGTGTAAAAGTCTACCAGCAATGCCTTGGCAGGTTGAATGTCTTCTGTTGTGTCTTCTTGGTGAGGGAGCTGAATTTCTGCTCCCACTTGAGGTCTTGTGTGATGATGGTTCCCAGAAAGCAGAAGGATTCCATAATGTCGACTGGTAAGCCACACAGGTTGAAGAAGGTGGGTGGGGCTGGGTTCTTATGGAAATCCACTACCATCTCCACTGTCTTTACAGCGTTGAGCTCCAAGTTGTTATGGTACCACCACAACACCAAATGGTGAGTCTTTCTCCTGTAGGCAGGCTCATCCCCATCAGAGATGAGCCCAATGAGGGTGGTGCCATTTGCAAACTTCAAGAGCTTGACTGACTGGCGACTGGAGGTGTTCTTTATAGTGATGGGTCGATCCACATTTGTTCAGTTCTGATCTGATTTCAGTGCACGGCTTCATGACCACAGAGGTCAAGGTGACACTTCCGTAGTCATTGTCAGCCATGAACCTTGTGTTTTTTTGCGCACAGGCATGTGGGTGGAGGATTTAAAGCAGGCTGGTACCTAATATTTTCCCAGTGAGGTGTTAAAGATATCATTGAAAACCAGAGATAGCTGGTCAACACAATGAAGGGTGGATGGCAAAACCAAGTATGTTTCTGCTTCTTTGCAGGGATTCTGTCCCTTAACTAATTTGTTAACATGTCTCTCAAGTGCGTAGATAGTCACTGTTGTGGTTTGGGCACTGACTTCCAATGCATCAGCCTGGCCCACAAGCGATATAAGCCGGAGGGGGGCAGTAATGCAGTGGTAAGCACTCTTGCCTCACATCTCCAGAGACCCAGGACAGTCGCTGAGTTTGCAGATTCTCCCTGTGTCTGCCTGAGTTTCCTCTGGTTGCCAGCAATGCTCAAAAAACCCAGTGTGAGTGACTGAGATGGCCATGGCAGAAGCTTGATGTTGTGTATAGTAAACCATTTTTTCTGTGTTTTGGATTATTGCCCTGCTGGAAGATCCAGCAGCAACCCATTTTTGGTTTCTTTCCCCTGTGCTGTTGTTGATCTTCTTCAAGTATTTGTTGTAAGCTTTAAGGTGTGTTTTCTGTAAGTATCCTACATGAATCTGTCACCTCAATGAAACAAACAGGCATTTTAACTAGTGGTCTCAGACTTTTGGAATAAGATATGTATTTAAATGTCTTTTGAAATCTTGCTGATATTACTTGCTCAATACTCAGTAGAGTATGTGGAAGTTGCGCTAATATAGGGAGGAATAACAAAAACGATAATTTTCTAAAAAAACAACAACAAATAAATAAATAAACCGTGACCTTGACCAGGATACCTGGGATTAATACAGGAAAAAAATTATAACCCTTGTACCCTTACCACAGTTCTCTTGAATCTGTGTAAATTATGTAGCTTTACCATTAGTTAGTCCTGTTTCCGCAAAATCAAGAACATGAATAAACAAACAAGACAAAAGTGCATTTGGAGTTACCAGATCTTTCTTCTCACAGAAAAAATCTAATGAAAACGTCCCCACCACAACAGCCTTCACACTTCTGTAAGGCTATCCACTACTGTATATTTTGCCAGCCAAGGTCTCCCTGAAAGTTAACAAATAGTTTTTTATGGACTTTGTAGGACTTGTAGTGGAAATCAATACAAGGGTGCAATGTGTATTACATTCATATTTCCGTGTATTATGTTCGGGACGGAACGGTGGCACAGCGGTCAACACGATCACTTCACAGCTCCAGCATCCTTGGTTCGATCCTGACCTCAGATGCTGCCTGTGTGGAGTCTGCATGTCCTCCCCGTCTTCGCACAGGTTTACTCCAGGTTCTTCGGTTTCCTCCCACAGTCCAAAGCCATGCCTTAAGTTAACTGGAGACTGTGGTGGCCTAGATACTGTACTATGGACTACAAGATCCATGGTTCAAATCCGACATCTGCCAAGCTGCCACTGTTCAGTCTTGAGCAAGGCCCTTAACCCACAATTGCTTGTATTGATGGTATGATGGTAGCAGTTGGAGGTCACTCTGGATATGGATACATGCCCTTATCTGGATTATGCTAAACTGGTCTGATCTGGGCATAAATGTAACCATGTGTCTGCCATAAATATCCAATGATGCTGAAACAACATCAAATGAACCAAACAAACAAATATGTGTATTACATATATGTTATGACTATGTTATGACTTTAATCCATCTACCAAATTTTCAGTGTTTCTCGATCTGGAAGCTTTCCATTTGGTCATAAAAAGACGTCTCTTCTCATACTGCATGCTTTAAACTTGTATTAGCTTAACCTTTTCTTTCAGTGAATACATTTACATTTACAGCATTTAGCAGACGCCCTTATCCAGAGCGACTTACAATTGGTACAGTCTTACAATCCAAGCAGTCCTTGCTCAAGGACCCAACAGTGGCAGCTTGGCAGAGGTGGGATTTGAACCCTGGACCTTCTGGTCCATAGTCCAGTACCTTACCCGCTAGGCTACCACAGTCCCTATATAGTCCCTATATATCCCGAATAGCATAGTGTGTCCTGCTGAAATATGCTATATACTATCTATCTACCATGCTATGCTATCTATCTACTTTGGTATAAACACCCATTGAAAATGTGTATAGCAATTTTATGAAGCCTGTATCATGAACATGAGAATCCATGAGAACTGCTGATAGAATATTGACATACTTAGCCAACATTATGCATGCATAAAACTCAGGACCATGGATTGGAGAAGTTCAGTAAGCATCTTTCAGAAGATGAGTTTAGTTCATGCAGTGCAGTTCAGGAGTTCAGAGTTACAGGTTTTGAAGATTAAGAAGCACTTTGTACTCTAAATGCCTCTAGACGTACTCTAATTTATCTTTGTTCATTCGTCAAGCTTTAAGCTACCCAAGTCTTGTCTGCAGTTATAGCTTTAGAAAGCTTAGTAGTCAGCCTTTTACAATCTAAAGCATAATTTTTGAAGAACCTGGAAACCTTTGTCAAGCCTGAAGCTTGGAGGCTCTGCTGAATCTCCATGCGGGTGAAGACTTTGCCTACTAGAGGACGTGAAACCATCCTCTATCCTCCTTTGAGCAAACCCATCGCTTGTTTTGGGAAGGGTAACCATACAACCGGATAGAAACCATACAACGGCGATTTGACTGTTTGTCCAGCAAAGCAGTTACCAACTTATTGTTCTTAAAACGTGTCTCCTTAGGTTCTTGAAATCTCATCAGTAATTTGAAACAACTCAAACAACTTGTAGTCTAATACTGACTGGTAGGCCTCATGGTCTTAAGATCGAGTCTGATTTTAAAGTATCTATAGACTGGTTTCTCTGATACACCAGTCACAAAAGAATCAGGTGGTGCCCCATGTATTCACTAAAAGTAATTAATTTAGAGTTCATAATCATAATCCGCTAAATATTCTACGTTACAGATCTTCACTACGAGGTGCCTTTAAGTTTTCAAAAATAAAAAGCAATACAACAAGAACAACACAAAGAGTTATATCAAAGTGTCCATCTCCATCCTTCTGTGCCAAAATCTGGTCACTCATGTATGTGTTACAAACTTTCTCAGTTGGTATCTGCTTATCTATTTGGAGCAATGGACTACAGATTCTAATGACATTCTTGCTTGGCAAAGCATTTAGGCTTTTAATTCTCTCCAATCTTTTTGAAAGACTATTTCGGATTTCCAAAATCCCACTTGACACACTCCCACAAAGCTTCCAAGCAGAACAAAATGAAACACTAATGTTCAGTGACATGCAGGGCAATGAATACAGGAGCCTGAGGCTACAAAATCAAAAATCATGGCTGTTTCACCAGAAGCAAACTGATTTAGAGTAGTTGGGTAAGTGAGAGACTGCTTAACCCACCGTGGTTCTGCTCACTGCCAGTAGATCATTGAAGGTAATTATGAGAAGAGAAGTATCATGAATGTGAAAATATAGGAATTGAGGACAGAAAATGGCCTGAAGCTGGGACTGCTTGATTTCAGTTATGGCTGTTGCACACAAGTATATGTAGATGTATAACCCAGTGTTGAAAAGGTCAGCAGCACCAATCTCTGAACTGAGAACTACCCTTTAATTTATTTATTTGAATTGTAAATTGTAATGTGGGGGCACTCTCTGCCTGCATCACTTGACAGACACAGACACATTCCCACTCTGAGGAAGGCGAGCGCCATTTCAGGGATATCCAGTAGGGTTATTACCCCAGAATTCATGCACTACCATGAAACAATCGCATCAGCAAGGTCATAGTATAGTGTGAGTGGCTTCACAACTAGCAGCACAGCAAGGGGGCTCTCTACGGCTGATCCAGTCTAGTCATTACTGGCACCTGCATTAATTTGGTTATTCTCACCATCTGACCTCAACTCAAACATCATCTAGGCAGAAGTGGGAGTGGCTCAGCACTTATATATCTCCATATCCCAAATTTTCCATTTACATTTACAGCATTTAGCAGACGCCCTTATCCAGAGCGACTAACAATTGGTACAATCTTACAATCCAAGCAATTGCTCAAGGACCCAACAGTGGCAGCTTGGCAGAGGTGGGATTTGAACCCTGGACCTTCTGGTACCTTACCTTACCCACTAGACTACCACAGTCCAGTGGGATGTCTGAGTTGCATTGTGGAATGGTGGTTGTTTTTGCACCTTCCCTGGTCGGGCACCCATAATGACTAGTTAGGGTCAGTCACCAGTGAAATCAGAAAGGGTTAGGTGCCTCTAATGTGGGAAATGGCAGGTGTATGTCTGTGTTCTGCCTTAGGAGAGGCTCCTGAGTTGCAGCTATTTGTATCATGTGACACAGACCAGAGGTGCTGTCACTTTAAAAATATGTACAAAATATGATATCAAATAACAAAAGAAAAACAGACTTTCAGTAAAAGACCAAAACTGGACTTGCCATCAAAACAATCAGATCATTTTCCCCTGTCATATTCAATTACTTTTATAGTTCCGAATGGACTTAAAATAGTGCATTATACACAGGTCAGGCATATATTACTGCTCTCTTGTGGCATTACAGCAAATATCAAGCCTTCTGTTAATGTCTCAGTTTACCCACAGTTCAGCTGGTAAGCAGTATTTATGTACTTAAACTCTAAAAAAGTCCCACGGAAATCTCAGGGGTCTAAACTTATCTACAGTCCTATAAGTACTTATTTACAAATATACAAATGTAAAATTACAAAATATCCAAAATCCAAAATATCTTCTGTCTTGAAAAATTAGTCCTTAATCTTCCACATCTGATGCAACAGACCACAAAACAAGCTCTTAAATAGAACCAGCAGTGACAGATATATACAGGAAGAGATCTACAATATGCAGTTTTGTGAATCATAGTGTAAACAACTAAGAACATCTGCTCCAATATCTGTTTCACCTGTTTGAAATCACATCATTATTTAGTTTTTTTTACCTCATTAGTAGCCCTGAACTGCCATTTGGGATGTGTGGCAAGCCTGGAATGCAGGAATTGATGTTTATTAACAAATAAAATGAAGTTGGCCAGAGAAAACATGAAATTTTTTGGGTTTATACTGTCTACAATGAAATAAAAGTCAAAGGAAATGTAAGACACACTGTGTTTTTTATATCTGCATTTTCCATACTGTCCCTACTTTTTCTGATTTGGAGTTGTAAACGCTTTAATACTTGTGATTACTTGTAATTGCGAAAATTAGACCTAGTCAATGAAAAAACCTTAAACTGGAGTATAATGAAACCCAAGCATGGAGTCCTTAAAAAACCATGTATGAAACTCTCCTTGATGCAAATGGCACAAGTCAGGAAGAATCAGGACAAAAGAAAAAATACTCATGTCATTTGTTAGTGGAAAAGTAGGAACAGAGATGACTGACTGACTGGGGAAGCATGAACAGATTTATTGAGTCTCCAAAAGGAGGACAGGGTGTGAAAGTAAATCAAACGCAATGAATGACATTTTAGCTACACAGGCAAGGATACTGCTTAATGGGTCACATGGATACTGTGAATATTTGCAAACAATCAAACCAGTGCAAACCCGTCACACATATCCACACAAAATATTTTTCTCATGACATTCTGCTGTATCAGTGTGAGCAGAAGCAAGCTCTAAAACCCCATCTTATTTTGTAATGTAGCCTAACCAATAAATGCCCTGTCAGCAATGAACCGTCTGGCAGTGCATTTACTAAAGTAAGAATACGTCACAGTCAGCACTAGGTTTGAAATCTTATTGAATGAGACATGAACAACAAAAACAAGAAAGCTTTTTCATGAAAAAAAACTTTAAGATTTGAGCTAGTATGACAAGACAGAGCTTTTGTTTTTCAGTGTGCTTATGGTTGAATGAAAAATTATTGGATCTTAAAAGTTTTTAAACACCTCAATGTCACTGCTGGACTGAAAATAGTCCACCAGCCAACAGCATTCTGTGAGCAGTATCTTGTGACCAGTACTGCCCATGGTTCGATGTAACTGGATGTATATACTGCGAAATATGGCAAATCAACATTGGGGCCAAAAGTCTGAAACCATTAGCAAGACCACTTCTTTGGATCTTTGTAGAGAAGGAATCATACTACAACAAAACAATGACACATCAAAGCTGAGAGTAGTTGCATCAATCACTTGAGGACTAAAGAAGATCAAGGAGAACCAAAATCTCACTGAGCATTTATGTTGGCATTTGAAGACAGAGAAAGTCAAGTATTCAATCTTCAGCATCCCAGTATGTTCTTTGTAATATCATGCTGGGACAGAATGGATCATCAGTTTGTGGACTGTGGTGGCTTAGCGGTTAGGGTACTGGACTATGAACCAGAGGGTCCAGGGTTCAAATCCCACCTCCACCAAGCTGCCACTGTTGGGTCCTTGAGCAAGACACTTAACTCACAGTTGCTTGGATTGTAAGACTGTATCAATTGTAATCGCTCTGGATAAGGGCGTCTGCTAAATGCTGTAAATGTAAATGTAATGGACAAACGTCTGAACTCCATGCCAGCTGGGATCGAGCTGGGGTTGGGATCGAACCTTGGATATCGGAGCTGTGAGACGACAGTTTCTACCCACTGGCTTGGTGGTATGCCACCGTCGCTCAGCAAGAAGTTCCTTGGGGGTTCAATCAGGGTGGGATGGCCTGGGTCCTTTCCTCGTGTGGAGTTTGCATGTCCTCCCCATTTCCGTGAGGGTTTACTCCGGGTGCTCCAGGTTCCTTCCACAGTCCAAAGACATGCATTAGGTTAACTGATTACACTAAATTGGCATTGGTTTGAGTGTATGTATGTAATAACTAATGTTGATGTAACCTTGTGTATAGATGTAGCATTTTGTGTGTCACTGAAATGGCCACTTTTCCTGATATCGACAATAAATAAACCAAATAAACGAAGAACAAAAACGCACCACCGTGCTGCCCCTTCTGAAATGTATGTGATATATATTTCACAGATTCAACTTTTCACTCAACGTATTATGCTGATTCTATTAATTGTAATGAAAAATGCTATATTAAATTTGACAGAAATTAAAAAATAAGACCATTTTCACTAATGGTCTCCAACTCTATATAAGCCGAATATCCTTAAAAGAAAAGAACAAAAACAAATCTTGTCTGAATCACAACAACAAACCCTGCAGCATATGAGTGTTGTCCATATTGAAGCAAAGCAATACTTTCCTACTGTTAAAGGCCTTTGAGAGTTTCACAACCCAACAGATGAAGACCAGTGAGACAAAGCGTAGCCTGCTATTAAAGCAGCCACAAGAGCAGCCTTCTCATTAGCACCACACTGAGTTGGGCTAATAGCTGATGCATACACAAATTACTGAGTGTTGCTACAACTGGAGGGCTGACGAAAAGACAGAGCCAATCTTCTCTATTCACTTTAGCTTGGATTCAGTTGTAGAATGGAGTGTTTAAATAACGTGTGTATTTAGGGAAAGCATTGTCCTTTGGTAATTTTCCAGTTAACCATTACTACAGTATAAACACAATCTTGTGTGCGTTTTGCATTTTGTCTTCTAGAAAACTATTTATTTAGAGTTTGGAGTGAACATTTCAGCATTCTGCAGGCTACTCAATCCACAGTGAGGAGCTGGGCAGCCTGAGCTCAGATTTGTACTTGAAAGTTTGTGAATCCTTAAGAATTTTCTATATTTCTGCATAAATATGACCTAAAACCTCATCAGGTTTCACCCAAGTCCTAAAATAGATAAAGAGAACCCAGTTAAACAAGTGAGACAAAAATATTCTACTTGGTCATTTATTTATTGAGGATAATGATGGCTTTCTCCTTGCAACCCTGCCATGCACACCATTGTTGTTCAGTGTTCTTCTGATGGTGGACTCATGAACATTAACATTAGCCAATGTGAGAGAGGCCTTCAGTTGCCTCTCTGGGGTCCTTTGTGACCTCGCCAACTATTACACGCCTTGCCCTTGGAGTGATGTTTGTTGGTCGACCACTCCTGGGGAGGGTAACAATGGTCTTGAATTTCCTCTATTTTTACATAATCTGTCTGACTGTGGATTGGTGGAGTCCAAACTCTTTACAGATGGTTTTGTAACCTTTTCCAGCCTGATGAGCATCAACAACTCTTTCTCTGAGGTCCTCAGAAATCTCCTTTGTTCGGCCATGATACACTTCCACAAACGTGTGCTGTGAAGAGCAGACTTTGATAGATCCCTGTTCTTCTAAATAAAACAGGGTGCCCACTCACACCTGATTGTCATCCCATTGATTGAAAACACCTGACTCTAATTTCACCTTCAATTAACTGCTATCCTAGAGGGTTCACTACTTTTTGTGTCCTCTCAGTAATATTAATTTGGATCATTTTCCTCAATAAATAAATGACCAAGTAGAATATGTTTTGTCTCATTTGTTTAACTGGGTTTCTCTTACTATTTCAGGACTTGAGTGAAAATCTTATGAGTTTTAGGTTATCTATTTATGCAGAATTATATAAAATTCCTAAAGGGGTTCCAACCTTTCTCTAGCACCACTGTACACACCAGTAGAACTCTTGTATACATATTGGCTGTGTCATCAGGAGGTCATGGTTTCAAATCCATATGATATGAACATGCAAAGGTTAGTAGACACCAAAAATTATATCCAAGAAACAGAGGTAACAGCCAGCTGCTGGAAACAGCAGTTCTTGAGGATCTGTCTGAGCTTGAAACATTGCAATGGACTTGAGCCCAGAACCTCCCACCTGCAATAATTTTTGTCTTTTTTGTGCCACAGTAGCCTTTCTCTCAAGTAGCCTCTTCTCTCAGACCTGATTGAATAGCCTTTGTTACCCTTGATTATCAACCATTCTTGAGCTCTCTGGCTGGTTCATGGTTTGTCCCTCTTTCCATCTGCCAAATTCTCTCTCACCCAAAATCTTGACTAAAGGAACCGAATGTTCATCTATTGTCTAATTCTTTCCCAGACCTGATCAGACACCTGATAACTGAAATTGTAACAAGGTAATTAATGTCATTCATTATTTGTTTGGGGCGTTATCATAATGCTTTAATTTTTCTACACGTAGTTATACCAGTGGTTTTAAATTGTACATTAAATGTAATTTTCAGTGCTGATTTAAAGCCAGGAACAGCATGAGTGCTTATCAAATCCTTATGATGCTGTGTGACAGCAGAATCTTTATCACTAAGCCACCTGCATCATATTTTTAAAGCCAAAGCCTAGTTTTTGCCCCTCTGTGATTTGTCCTTGTCACAGCGTGAATACTGAGGAGTACTCAACTCCCCACCACCCACACCTGGGTCGAGGAAAAGTGTTTCATCACACATAACACATCTTCCTTGCCTCTGAGTCCTACCACAGCTGCTCGACATCAGACCCCTAGATGGAAGAGCTATCAGTCTAGCTCAGTGTGTAAGCTGCTACCCTTCTTTCTCTCATAGGATTCAGGGGCATTTTACCATGCAAGTACACTGCCTGTGCCGACTTATATAATAAATTGGTTTCTCAGAGCTAACATCAGGTACCAAGTATGCTTTTGTGTATACTCCTTGCTGGAAGAAGCTTGGATTCTATCAAAAGGATGATTTGCTTAGTATTGTTAAAGACAACCTGAATTAGAAAAAGTTGGGACGGTATGGAAAATGCAAATCAAAAATATATACAATGTTCCTTTGACTTTTATTTCATTGCATTGCAGAAAGATATTTCATGTTTTTTCTGGTCAACATCATTTAATTTGTTAATAAAAATCCATTCCTGCATTTCAGGCCTTCAACACATTACAAAATAAGTTGGGACAGGGACAATTTAGGGCTAGTAATGAGGTAAAAAAATCTCAATGTACTTTTCTGCATCAATGCTGCCATCACAGAAGTGTAAAAGGGCACTGGCCCAACCCTATACCATGACAGAGCCTGGCTTTTGGACTTGTTACTGATAACAGTCTAGATGGTCCTTTTCATCTTTGGTCTGGAGCACACAGTGTCCATTTATACCCAAAAAGGTCTGGAATGCTGATTGGTCTGACCAAAACATCCACTGTGTGATGGTTCATCCTAGATGCCTCTGAGCCCAGAGAAGTCGATGCTGCAAACATTTGTTCCTCCGGCTATGTGTCCTTGAGTGGGCAGCTCAGTGGATAGCACTGCCACCTCACAGCAAAAAGGTCCTGGGTTCAATCCCAAAGAGGAGTGGAATGGGTCTTTTCTGTGTGGAGTCTTCATGTCCTCCCTGTGTTTGAGTGGATTTACTCTGGGTACTCCGGTTTCCTCCCACAGTCCAAAGACATGCATAAGGCTAACTGATTATGCTAATAGATAAATTGGCATTGACATGAGTGTGTATACATAACTAGTCTTGATGTAACTTTGTGTGTTTCACTGATGCTGATAGCGACGTTAAATAAACCAAATAAACAAATAAATGTCCTTAAGTTGTACTGATATCTGCTGACTGGCAGCCTGTTAATGTTCTTCGGGATACTGATGCTGCTCAGTCATTTATGTTGAGCAGCGTGTTACCATTTTCTGATGCCTCTCATACAGGAAGAGATGTCAATTCAGGAAATCAATCTAGCTATCATTCGGGTACCTTTACATGTCATGTATTTTAAAACTGAGGGTTTTTCGAGTCATGTGAAGGTCGCCATACAGTCAGCCATGCCGGTACATGGGGTTTCAATTATTTTGGAAATTATATCGCCTGTAGTAAAGTTTTTTTCTCTGCTGGAGGTGGTTTCATACCCTGTGGGATATAGTGATGATGGTGCTGCAGCTAAATACCCAACTGCATTCCCTGCGTGTGTCTCAACACGCGCACAGCAGAGGAGGTTTGGTGACGAAGTAGATTTATCCAAGTCATTTTTATGCCAGAATGAGCCTGTGGTGACTAAAAGCACTATGTCAGGTCACATGCCTGACCTGAGAAGCCCATCCAAACTATTCCACTTGAACCTCTTAAGCATATTCTGATTAGGAAGGACTTTTTGAGAGGATCGTAATTTACTATGTCAGCCCGTGTAGATCATGTTCAGGTGAGTAATGTATGGAAATTTGATGCCACTCAATTTCCAGAAGCTTTGCCTATGTGCTTCCCCTGCTCTTTTACAGTACAGGATGCAGTAGAAGATGCTTTGGGATTCAGTCCATTTGAGCTGTTTGGACACTTGGTTTGCGGACCATTATAAGTCTTAAGAGAACAGTGGTTGGCACCTTCTAAATTGACCCAATCTAAAACCCTCTCATTTTATATTTGCGCTCTTTGTGACCGTTCGGCAGGAAAGACAGCTCATAGGGCATTGAGGTTCGCTCAGAGTGAGATGAAAGAGCAATATGATCACTAGTTGAGAACTCACTCATTCGGTGCAGGTGATCCGGTTTTGGTTTTGTTGCCCATGGCTGGCTCCGTATAAGGGACCGTACAGAGTCAAGCAATAGGTAAGTCCTCTAATACAAACTATATAAATAGTACTCCTGATCAGAAACAGAAGACCAGACTCTGTCATATTAACCTTTTAAAAAGGTCCATGATCGTACTATGGAGGTGGCGCCTATGCTTCCTATCGTTCTGATCTATCGTTCATAATGATAAGTAAGTTAATGCTTTAAACACTTACATTAATCTACAGTTGGCCAAAATCATTAACACAAAGCCTATTTTATAGTAAAGTGATGGAAAATCTCATTTGTTACAGTGGGGATACCACTGTAGTTGCATCTATGTTAATTTGGCCTACAACCCAAATCCATAAATGTCCCATAAATAGTGAAAAATTTAGCAACAGTGATAAAGCTGTTAATATGAGCTGGAAAAAGGATGTCAGAGAGTGGCCAAAGGGTATTGCTATATTTATTATGGCAGAGAGACACATTACTGGACTGGATCTTAATCCCATCAAAAACACAACAAATGAACCTCAGAAATTGGCACCCACAAACTCTAGCTGAATTGCACACGCTGTTAGTTTGACACTGAATGTCTTTACAGTTCCATTAACCCTAGATCATCTGGAGTATTGTTCACTGTTCGAACATTAATTCAGGTATAAAACGTCTGATTTAGTAGCAACAGTGTTCATACCTTCAACCGCCCCATCCACCAAAGCCTCAGGATCTCATTTGCTGGTGTGTTAAGCTTTCTCACCTTTTCCTTCTTTCCCTAGTCATGCCTCAGACATATTAACCCGTTCAGTTCTTCTCAAAATGTCCTGCTGTCCTCCTTCCCCTGTATCTTTCCCTGGTATGTCTACCCACTTATTGCCTTTACATGAACCAAACTTTAGTCTTAGTTAATTCCTGACCTTGCTGCCCTGTTTTATTACTTAATTAAGCTTTAACTTCTTCTGTTCTGTTCACATAGCTGTGGTGACAATGGTAAAAAAAGAAAAATAAATAAAAATCATCCAATAAGAATAAATTTAGATGCATGAAGAACAAAAAGAAGACAAGAGCAATGGCGTACTTAGGCAAAAAAGTATTCTGTGCTCCTTTATTCACCATTTGAAGTGATTATAGCAACAACTTTTACATCAGCCAAAAATCTAGACAGACTAAGACTCCACCATTTCCCTCTGTTCTCTAAAAACGTATACCCTTCTATATTTTATGATAAAAGATCAAATAAATATCTGTTACATTCAGGTTAAGGTCATCATCATCACCATCAACACTATCATCCTAACATTTTGCTGACTAAATGTTTTCACCCCTGCTCAGCCCTCTTAAGGATTATGTACTGTAAGACCTCTACAGAGAGTCTTTTGTCATCCTACCTTCTGTCGAATCTCTTCCTCCATCTTGATAGGTGAGCCTAGCTCTGCAACCTGTTTAACACCTTCACTCGCATAGCCTCCATATTCCCATAGTACGTAGTCTCTGGAGTGAGACGCCCCAATCAGGGCTGACCAGTGATTGGCTCTTCCTGTCAAAATGAGAGATATGTGGTTATTCATATTTTATGGAGGCAGTTTGAGTAATAGGAACTTGTAATCATGTAAAACCTTTTGGACCCATATGCACTTCCAATATGAGCCAATAAATATTCATTGGAATGCTAGGAAGCAGGAAAATGTGTGTGTGTGTTTTTTAAGAAATCATAAGACAGAGAATCCCAAAGTGGGGGATGGACCCCCCGTTTCACTTTGTTTTCTTCAGAAAGAAGCTGCAGTTTTGTACGAATTCCAGTGTTTAAAATAAACATTATTGGAGTTTGGGAGCAAAAGATGTATACTTGTGTGTCAGAAAGGGGGGTGGGATTTCAAAGAAATTCTTATCTACAAAATGGGGTGCTGCAAAAGGATTTGGGAAACACTGCCGTAAGACATGCCATAATGTCAAAGCCTAAAACCCAACTCAAAACTATTTGTACCATTTATATAGCATATGCCTCATATCACTACTATTAATTACATTTATTTATGTCAAGTCAAGTCAAGTCAGATTTATTTATATAGCGCTTTTTACAATGGAGCATTGTCTCAAAGCAACTTTACAAGTTTAGATTATCTCCTAATAACTACGTCCAATCCCAAATTGAGCAAGCCTAGGGCGACAGTGGCAAGGAAAAACTCCCTAGTTCTAGGAAGAAACCTTGGGAGGACCAAGACTCAAAAAGGGACCCAACCTCCTTGGGCGGCGTAGATGATAAAATCTAAGAGGCGAAACTAAAGTCATGGAGTCAAAGTTCGAATAAAAAATTGTGAAGTATGCACATTGACATTCAAGTGGCCTGGGTATGATGATGGGGGGATGAGCTGATGATGGAAGCAGTTTCGAGTGGAGCTACAGCGGATGTGGGGCTGGAACTGCCAGAACACAGCTCGGAGAGGAAAACAGAAAATGGTTAATTAGTTATTGATTAAGAGCACAGTGTCCTTATTAACAATCACTGATGCCATGTGTTAAGCATGAGGACCCCCGGCAAGCATTAGCTATAGCAGCATAGCTAGAAAGAGAAGAGACTGGTAGGAAACACAGCCAAGAGGGATCCACATGAGACATTGGCAAACCCCACACGGGAGGGCAGAAGACAGCAACCCAACGTCTCTGAATCACCATAAGACTCTTGACTATGAACCCCCAGCTCTGCCCTTATTCTAAGGCAAGGATGCACGACTCAAGATCACGGAGACCGAAGCCCAGTTCTGGCAGACCGCCCACTCGACACTCCCGGCAAGCGGACAAGGCAGGCAGGCCAGACATGACTCCAGACTCCGGCCCCAGCGACCCAAGTCATGCATCCTGGTCTAAATCTAGTCAAAAGCCTGTGTAAATAGGTATGTCTTTAGCCTAGACTTAAAACTTTGGAGAGTGTCTGAATCTCGAACGATAGTGGGAAGTTTATTCCATAGTTGGGGGGCCATGTATGAGAAAGCCTTTCCCCCGGCTGTGACTTTTTTAATTCTAGGAACTAAAAGAAGTCCTGCACCCTGCAATGTATTTATTTATTTATGTGCCTACGTTTTAACCCCATTTTTTACTGGTCAGACTCATGGGTTTGGCATCTACAGTCCCCTCCACAATCACTGGCATCCCTAGTAAAGATGAGTAAAAACAGTTATAGGACATACCTTTCCTTTTCATCATTTCATCAAGAAATGATGAACCGCCGACCTTCAACTGAAGTAAACTGTCTGATGAAAACATCCCTCACCAAGAAATAATTATTATTAACAAACCCATGTGCCACACATTTTGGCATCCCTGCATTAAATACTTTGCACAACCTCCCATTGCCAATAAAACAGAAATGAATCTTCTCCAATAACATGTTATAATTTTGGAGAATACAGAACAAGAAAGACAATTCCTGTTTACAGAATCTCTCCAGATTGTCAAGGTTCCTAGGTCCTCTCCTCTGCACTCTCCTCTTTAGCTCACCCCACAGATTTTCTGAGGTTTAGATCAGGGGACTGAGATGGCCATGGCAGAAGCTTGTTTCTACATAGGGTAAACCATTTATTTGTTGCTCTAGACATATGTTTTGGATCACTGTCATGCTGGAAGATCCAATGATGAACCATTTTTAGTTTCATGGCAGAGACAGACTTTGATTTAAAATGTCCTAGTGCCATGTACCCTAATGAGTAGGGCCAGACCTAATTCACAGCTGTGAAAATCGTGTCACGGACTGTGAAATTAGACTTTTCCGTGTAAGAGACAATTTGCCGTGAAATTCTAAATTTAAACTGGATCTGGAGCTTTGCACTTAGTGATTTATTTCATGCATGTATTACATTGTCGTGTATTTAATTCACTGATTGCCCAGAGTTAAACGTTAGAGCTTGTCATATGTTCATCAGAAGATCAGGCAGTATTACTGCTATGGTGATGAGTCAGATGAGTCGTTGGATTTTCCAGGCTTCACCAGTTAAGGTAGACTTCGCTATAATAATGAGACCATTTCCCCAGGCCCAGTATGCACTGGGAGTCGATAGTCTGGTTAATTATAAATTGTTTGATGTAAGGACTGTAAACACAATTTTTTTTTTGTTTTCCTATGTTTTTTTTAGTGTTGGGTGTTTTCGAGCGGTACCACAATTCCTTCCTCGAGATGAAGGTTTCCTCAAGGTTTTTTGTGTAGATTTAAACATTTTTTCCGACCACATTCCTTCCTCGAAGATGATGTTTCCTCACTGTGTCCTTCCGCTTTTTTAGTAATGCATTGGACAGTTCTTAACGTTCTTAAACCCGGTTAGTTTCAGCAATCAGCAATGTTTTTCTCTTCTCGATGCATGCCAATAATTTCAATACCGCTCTCTCTGAAACAGATCAGTTAGGGTTAAATAACTTGTTTTGCCAGCTGGGTTTTTATTATAATCTGTATGTAATATATAATATATATATATATATATATATATATAAGGTATATTTTTTTATTTTTTTTTTTTTTTTTTTTTTTTTTTTTACTTAGAAAGATTGAGAGAGGTCTGTGAGAGAATTGATTTTTTTAAAGAATTGAATTTATAAATCATGTGGTGGAAAATAAGTATTTTGGTTCACCACAAACAAGATTTTTCTGGCTCGCACAGGACCTGTACGTCTTTCGACTTTAAAAGCTCTTCCTGTTTCTCCACTTTTTACTTGTTATTAATGGCAAAGACACTCGAACATGTCCCACAGCCTCAAAACACTCAATGACTCCAAACTCAACATGGCCAAGACCAAAGAGCTGGTCGAAGGACACCAGGAAGAAAATTGTAGACCTGCCACCAGGCTGGGAAGAGTAAATCTACAATAAGCAAGCAGGTTGGTTGTGAATAAATCAACTGTGGGAGCAATTGTAAGGACCATAAGACATTGATAATCTCCCCTCGATCCTTTTTAGGGCTCCACGCAAAAATCTCATCCCGTGGGTGGGGTCAAAATGATCATGAAGAACGGTGAGCAGAAAATCCAGAAACTACAGAAATCAGAGGGACCTGATGAATGACCTGCAAAGAGCTTGGACCAAAGTAACAAAGGCTACCATCAGTAAACACACTACGCCAAGAGAGACTCAGATCCTGCAGTGCCCAGGCGGGTGTGCCCCCTCTGCTTAAGCCAGTAAATGTCCAGGGCCCGTCTTGAAGTTTGCCAAAGAGCATATTAATGATCCAGAAGAAGATTGGGAAAGAATATCATGTGGTCAGATGAAACCAAAATAGAACGTTTGGTAAAAACTCAACTGGAGCGGAGGAAAAAGACTGCTGAGTCGCATCCCCAAGAACACCATTACCTACTGTGAAGCATGGGGTGGGAAACACTCATGATGCTTTGGGGCTGATTTTCTGCCAGAGGGGACATGACACTGACATCCGGGTTAAGGGAAGAATGAACGGGGGCCATGTACAACCTAACACCTTTGGAATGAACTGGAAGTTTTGTAGGTGGAAATGAAAGCATATTTGTGTGAATCAGACTGCCCAAAATTCTCTTTTAGAGTCCATAAATATTTGGCTACACAGGAGTACATTGGGAATTTAAAACATATTAGAATTGTACTGCTATAAAAGCCAAAGATTCTGTGTTTTTCACATCCATTTCTATGTAATGATCATGATCTGCCTTTCAAAGTGGAACAAAGCAAACCAAAGCATTTCAAAGTGTCATATATCAGTGAGACTGCTGTCTCTATAGCACAATATTTCAATTCCCTGACCATTTGATTGAGCTTCACCGCTATATAACTCCATCCTCACTCTTCTAATGTCCACTTTTATTTTCACCTTGAACCATTTAGTGTATGGTTCCAGGAAAGCATAAAGTCAGCAAGTGATGAATGGACACAAATATAAATCTGAAACATAAAACACACCAGAGAATAACCTTCATGTGATTTGTGTCTGAAGAACAGATGATACAGGAAGGTAAAATTAGCCAGATGACAGGTGGCACTGAATCATGCTAAAGCTTCAAGCTGTGCTTTATTTCTCTCAACAATCCACTTAGTAACTGCTTTGGAGATCAGCTTTAAAAAATGTTGACTACTGCAAATATAAAAGAGATATTTCATGTCTGACATTATCCAGAGTTAAACAGTTACAGACTAGCTCAAGTGCCTGACAATTTGGTGACAGCAGTATTTGAACTCACAACGTTTAGTTTTATAGTTCACAGCCATAACTGCTGAGCCACCATTGGCTGTTCTTGAGTTTTGTATCGCTGTTTGGACAAGACCCCTTCGTTCTAGTAAAGGGGAGCATTAGGGAACACCAGATGGTGTGAGGGAGTCAAATGATTGCATTATAACATGCGCGATGTATCGATACTAGAAAAGTATCGCGATACCTTGCCATTAAAATGGAAGGATACCTCATCTTATTAGTACCGGTACGTTAAAAATGACTGTAATCAGAGCTTTATTTCTGTGAGTGGCATCGAGGTGCCACAGGGGGGCAGTATGCACACGCAGGTAAACACGGTGAATCGGAAGAGACTGGAGAGCTATGGCTGCTAATTCCAGCGCTTTTGCAGACCGTCCAAGGCTTGTAGAGAAAGTACATTCAAATTATTTCTAGTCCATGAACACAACAAAACCAGTCTGCAAAAGATGTTTTAAACCTACAAAGACCAAGGAAAACAACACTTCCAGCTTACCTGTACTAAGAGCTCAAAGAGCGGCAGGTTAGAGAATATGATCGATAACTTAATAACATCATGCTCATGAACTCAAATATAAATCAGACGAGTGAGATCCATTATGTGATAAGCGATCTTATTGAATATCTGACTTTGACAAGGAAGTTAAAGGCAATAATAAACGTTTAAGTGGCACTTCTATCATGATGAGTGCTGTCCCCAATGCAATGACTGTGGGACTGTGGTAGCCTAGCGGGTAAGGTACTGGACTATGGACTAGAAGGTCCAGGGTTCAAATCCCACCTCTGCCAAGCTGCCACTGTTGGGGCCTTGAGCAAGGCCCTTAACCCACAATTGCTTGGACTGTAAGATTGTATAAGTTGTAAGTCGCTCTGGATAAGGGCGTCTGCTAAGTGCTGTAAATGTACAAATGTACAATGATGTATGTCATGTGTTACGACCTTGGCAGTGACCAGATCTCAATTCAGGTGGACCTCAATGGGAGTGTTAATGCCTTGCATCAAAGCGCCAATTACAAAAATATCTTTTGAAAAATCATGCATCCAGAATAGCTACAGAGACTAAGACAAGGCTGCAGTGACCATTCTGGAGACTCACAATGGCGTACTGCCTTTTTGAGAGCCTTTAATATTGCTCATCTGTCAGTCTGTGTGCCTACTTTAGTAGACAACTTTGATTAGCCTAAATAGAGCCCTGACCTTGAAACCCAAGACAACCCGTTTGGGATTCAGTGAAAAGCATACAGCGAGCTAGCGAGCTTATTACCTAACAGCAGTGTCAAGCTCAATAATGAATTTGTCAGTAATGAAGAAGTTAATTGAGTCTATGCAATAAAGCCATTTGGGAAGCTGTTGTGGCACTAATGAAGAAACCAAATCCATACTAATTACTATGACATGACAACGTATATGCAGGAATAAATGTATCTGTGTGTCCACATACATTGGACAGTGCATATGTAACAAACCTGGCAAAGCAAAATTGATCCTACAACTAATTTACAATTACAATCCATTATGCACACTCTGGTGCAATTACGAATGCACCACTTGTTTTCACTCACTGGGGTAATCCTTGGGGTGTAGCTTCTCAGACCAGTTTCCATAGAAGGTGACTCTGTACTTGGCTGTTCCACATGCACAGCAATCCAGCAGAGGTTTTTCTGTGGTTTCTCCATGCAAAGGCTCTGGAGAGCAGAAATAAGGGACAGCTTATGTAAAGAAATGAGCATCCACATAGACAGAATCGTACACAGTCTTTTGGCAGGCACCCCTCACTGTCATGCACAGCAGGGTGTCAGCACACATTAGATTAAAAGTGGTAAGATGATGGAGGACAGGAAGGAAATGTGAAATAAAAGAACAGAGTGAGGCTACTCAGGTGGGAGGTAAAGGAAAAGCGTAGCTCGTGGAAGGAATACTTGCCTTTCTCACACATCCGCTTTGTGAGTGAGCCTTCGTCCTGGAAAGAGATGATTTTCCTCTGAACAATACTTGCTCTGAAACAAAATGGAGGAGAAGATTAGACCGGTGGAGAACAAAGGAAAAACATATTTAGGAAAGAGAAAAGAGAAGTGCAATAAGTCATGATAAGAAGATAAGAAGATATGAGAACAGAGCTAATGAAAAGAGGAAAACAAAAATAACCAGAAATGTACATAAGAATATACAACTAAAGAGACTAAACAAGAAGCTAAAGAAAGAAAACAGAAATTAAAGGCAGCAAATGAGAAGAGAATAATAGGGAAGGACAGAGAACACAAGATAAGAAAATGAAATGAAGTACAATAGAATAGAGAAAAGAAAGCTACAGCAGAGATGAGAAGAGGAAAGAAAGAACTGTGAAAAGCATATGCAACATATGCAAGCCACCAGAACTATGAACAAAGATGCAATCAAGACCTTTACTGCCTGATTGTACTCTCTCAAAAGCAGCATGTGTCACACCGAACAGCTCCAAAATGAGCAGAACTTTAAGCTTTTAATAGCAGCAGTTACCAACCATGTACATGCACTCTCTCCCTCTGTAGATTCTGGAAGCATTACATATTACTACATAATATAAATCTCTATCATAAACCGGGTTTCCATCAAATTTACAAAATTTTGGCAGAAAAAAGCAATTTGAGTGGTGTTTCCATTCACTAGTTATGCAATTTTTCTAAATTCACAAAAATTGGTCGATGGAAAACCAGCTACAGAAACATGCAGAAGTTCCTGAAAAAGGCAGTTTTTGACTCTATAAATGTCAGATTTTAGATCATTACCTTAAATATATTGTGGTTAAATTGTGAACAGCTTTTGACAGAAAGAATAGTCAGTGTTTTACACTGTGATGGTAACTTGAAACAGTTGATGAGTAGTCAAAAAATGTTTCAAGGTTTTCTCTAAGGGGTTCAAATCTCGACTCTGACCAGGCCAAAACATGAGCCTGATCAAACCACTTTTTGGTGGCTTTCACAGTGTGAGCAGTAGCATTGGCTTGTTGAAAAAAAACCATGTGATTGTTCCTCCTTAGAAAACAACTTTTCATTTTTGGGAGGGAAGCCTTCCTGCAATATGATTCTGTACTCCAAAGCATTAATGGACTTATCAAGCACTGTCCCTCCCTGCAGCAGCACTGTCGCTCTGATTCCCTGTCCTTGGTGGCCTTGACCAGCATGGGGGTCTCCATGATGGGAGAGGTTAGTACTTAAACAGTACCTGGGACACGTATGTGGTGGCTGCGCAAACGTAGGTGTTGTTTGCAGAGGTGCTGGTCTAGACAAATGGCGAGGTTGATTAGGTTATTGAGTTTGGCTCCATCACCTCTTCCTCATGATAGAGTCTATCTGTCTGAACCAAGTGGCTAAAAAGCTGGGACATCTCCATATAGCCAAGGCTGTGGGGCTAGATGGAATGACCTCCAAAGTACTGAAAACCTGAGCCAACCAGACCTGTGGGGTGCTACAGTAGGCCTACTTGTTCGTAAAGCTATAGAAAGTTCCTCAGCTCTGGAAAACCTTCTGCATAGCTGCAGTCCCAAAGACAGGCTGTCCCCTCAAGACTATGAGCCTGTGGCACTAATCTCACATATAAAAGAAACCTTCCAGAGACTGGTTCTCAGATGTCTCAAAGCCTTGCTCAAGGACTATCAAGATCTCCTTCAGTTTGCATACCAGAAACACATAGATGTGGATGACACTAATTCACATACTTTGCAGGCAGAGCCCATTCAATCATGGATGCGAGGATCATTTTCTTTGATTTCATAATTGTCTTAAATACCATTTGATCCCTCCTAATGGGAAACAAACAGGTTGACACCACAACTGTCTCCTGGATCATGGAATACCTTATCAACAGGCCACAGTTTGTGAGATTCCAAAACTGTGTGTCAGACGGTTTGGAGCAGTACTTGGGCGCACCAGGGAGTGCTACTGTTCCCTTTGTTGTTCAAAATTTGCATGTTGAATTTTCAATACAACACTGTCTTATGCTACCTGCAGAGGTTCTCTGATGACTCCAATAATGTGGGGTACATTCACAATGAGGATGAGTCAGAGCACAGAATGCTGGTGGAAAACTTTGTTCTGTGGTGCAGGGAATATCACACGCAACCTAACACCAAGTCAAATGAGCTTGTGGGTTTGGGGTGACTTAGTAGTCCCCTGATGCCAGTCACCACTCATGGGGAATAGACAGAGGTGGTACAGTCCTACAAATCCTCAGGGGCTCACCTTAATGACACACTGGATTGGACTGACCATACTGATGTACTGCATAAGAAAGGCCAGAGCAGACCTTTTATCCAGTAAGGTTTTTAATACGTGTAGTATGCTACTGGAACTGTTCTATCAGTCCATTGTGGCCAGTGTCCTGTTTTATGTAGTGGTCTGCTGGGGAAGCAATGCCACTATAGGAGATGTACAAGCCTCAGTGAATTGACCAGAATGGAGGTACCATTTTGTCTCCTCATACACCCAGACCAAACAAGACATGTCAGATCAAGGAATTCTATCAGCTGTAATCAATACAAATAATTAGTTATCTGATAGGTTTACTATCAGCAGAGAATGTAGACATGTCTGCCCACACTCTCCTCTTGTCTTTGCACTGTAATGTAATAGAACATTTAGCCCAATCTATCAGAATTTTCCCAGGTGACCATGGGAAGGGAGGAACAGAAATTTTCCCTATACACAGATGATGTCGTGTTGTATATTTCTAACCCTGAATCTAAACATTAAAATAAAAAACTAAAAAATTAAAATAAAAAAAATTAAAAAATTAAAGTTGCACTGGAGTTTATTTTTGACTATAGTAAAACGTTTGGATATAAAATTTACTTGGGAAAAAAAATCTAAGCATTACCTTAAACACAGATATCTTAAACTTAAATCAGTTATCCCATTTCCAATGATCCGTTTTTCAATAATTAGGTGCGTTCATTACTTCTAAATTGGACAAACAGTGAGAAAAAAGAGGACCTCTGGATGACACTGGGAAACTAAATCAGATTCTTTAGCATCTTCTTTATTACTAAATAAAATAATACAATTATTTAAGGAGACGAGACTGATTAAGCATCTTTATATATAGAAATTAGAGTCAGGTGTTTCAATCAGTGGGATGACAATCAGGTGTGAGTGGGCACCCTGTTTTATTTAAAGAACAGGGATCTATCAAAGTCTGCTCTTCACAACATGTGTTTGTGGAAGTGTATCATGGAATGAACAAAGAAGATTTCTGAGGACATCAGAAAAAGAGTTTTTGATGCTCATCAGGCTGGAAAAGGTTACAAAACCATCTCTAAAGTGTTTGGACTCCACCAATCCACAGTCAAACAGATTGTGTACAAATGGAGGAAATTCAAGACCATTGTTCACCAGGAGTGGTCGGTCACAAAGATCACTTCAAGAGCAAGGCGTGTAATAGTTGGCGAGGTCACAAAGGACCCCAGGGTAACTTCTAAGCAACTGAAGGCCTCTTTCTCTCATTGGCTAATGTTAATGTTCATGAGTCCACCATTAGAAGAACACTGAACAACAATGGTGCTGCATGGCAGGGTTGCAAGGAGAAAGCCACTGCTCTCCAAAAAGAACATTGCTGCTCGTCTGCAGTTTGCTAAAGATCACGTGGACAAGCCAGAAGGCTATTGGAGGAATGTTTTGTGGACAGATGAGAGACCAAAATAGAACTTTTTGGTTTAAAAGAAAAGCATTATGTTTGGGAAAAAAGGAAAAACACTGCATTCCAGCATTAAGAACCTTATCCCATCTGTGAAAACATGGTGGTGGTAGTATCATGGTTTTGGGCCTGTTTTGCTGCATCTGGGCCAGGACGGCTTACCATTATTGAGGGAACAATGAATTCTGAATTATATCAGAGAATTCTAAAAGAAAATCACAGGACATCTGTCCATGAACTGAATCTCAAGAGAAGGTGGGTCATGCAGCAAGACAACGACCCTAAGCACACAAGTCGTTCTACCAAAATGGTTAAAGAAGTAAAGTAAAGTAAATGACCAAGTATAATATTTTTGTTTTTGTTTAACTGGGTTCTCTTTATCTGCTTTTTAGAACTTTGCAACTTTACTTTTAGAACTGTGCAAATCTGATGATGTTTTAGGTCATATTTTTGAAAGAAAGATTCTAAAGGGTTCACAGGGTTTCAAGAACCACTGGGTATCTTTCTTCTTCCAATAAGCCAGTTAATCATTTTTGCCCTAAAAATCTATTTGAGAATTGGTTTGCCAACTTTGATTGAGAACTTGACTGGTTTTGTACAGAACCTTAACCTCATCTCCATCAGACACATTGAAATGCACTGGAATGCCAAATGTGAGCCAGGGATTACTGAATAACATCAGAAGTAGACCTCACAGTCATTTTCCAAAATCTAATGGAAAGCCCTATTAGTTTGAACAATGGACTGTTGTAGCAGTAAAGTTGGGGCCTAAATACCAGAGTAACATCCATGTTTTGATCAAATTTTTTAGGTGTCCACAAACTTTTGTCTATCTAATGTTATAAATATAACTTCATCTCGCATATCAGGAGTGGATTAGGAGCCTATGCTAGCAACACTGGGCTCACATGGGGGATGTTGAGAGTCTAGGGAACTGGCAGAACCAAATTGGGGGTAAAAAGAGGAAACGAGTGAGAGATGAGTGTGAGTGTGGGTGTCATATACGAAGAAAGGATTAAGCAACCCTTACTTATTTATACTTTAATTAAAAAATGTTCAGGATGTTCTAAAAATCAGGATTCCTGAATAACTAGGATCCCTGGCTTAGTAAGAACCTGGTGAAGCAGTGCACTCAAATGAATTGTCCAGGGATGTTCCCTAAAAACAGATTGTAAGACTGCCACAAAATGGATTGCAATACTCTCCATGGGTGGTCTCTGGAGTGCCTGTGCCAAGGACTTTTATACATCGTCTTCAATCAGCACTAAACCCCTAAGGTCTTTCTCAGAGAAGTGCTACCCATTTTTCTTTCAGCTCTAAAACATGCTTACGCTTTCTTGATACAAAGCATGCTCCAGAGCTCATTTCATTCTCCTCAACCACAGAAAAGAACTGAAAAACTTGCCTTCCAAAAGTAGGGAAACAGAAAGATAGAATGTGCAAAGAAGATAACAAATAAGATGGACTAATTGTCTGTGAAGCAGCACTGCTTAGACCTTGGTTACTGAGAGGCTGATTAGATGAAGCCTGATTGGTGGAAAGCCAAAGCCTAAGTGCGACAGGGTTTCTGTAATCAGCCATAATCCATAATCATAATTTGATTATTTCCCTAACCTGGATTTAACTAAGCAAATAGGTAAGACCCTCCCATTGGATAATTACTGCATTGGTGATTGGCAACAAGTTATTTAACCCTAACTGATGCAGTGAGTAGCTTCTCATTTGTTAAACAACCCTCTTTGAAAGACACATCCTGTGGTCGTTGAAAATATGTTAATCTGTTTCAGAAGGGTCAAATTACTGGCATGCATCAAGCAGAGAAAACATCTAAGGAGATTGATGAAACTAAAATCGGGTTAAGAACTGTCCAACACGTTATTAAAAAGTGGAAGGTCAGTGGGGAAACATCATCTTCGAGGAAGGAAAAAAATCTTGAATGATCATGATGGGCACTCACTTAAACGTTTGGTCAAATCAAATCAAAGACAAACAGTAGAACTCAGGGATATGTTTAATTGTGATTCGTGACTAATAGTGAAAAAATAATTCGCTAGGGAGCATAAAGACTCTGGAGCAATGGAAGAAGGTCATGTGGTCTCATGAGTCCAGATTTACACTGTTCCAGAGTGGGGGCATACAAGCCTGTGGGGGCAGAGCTATGATCTGGGGTTGCTGCAGTTGGTCAAGTCTAGGTTCAGCAATGTTATGTGTCTAAAGAATGAGGTCAGCTGACTACCTGAATAAACCGAACAACCAGGTAACTCCATCAATGGACTTTTCGCTGATGGCACGGGTATATACCAAGATGAAAATGACAGGATTCATTTCGCTCAAATTGTGAAAGAGTGGTTCAGAGAGCATGAGACATCATTTCACACATGGATTGGCCACCACAGAGTCCAGACCTGAACCCCATTGAGAATCTTTGGGATGTGCTGGAGAAGACTTTGCGCAGTGGTCCAAATCTCCCATCATCAATACAAGATCTTGGGGGGAGAGAAATAAATTGCAGAAGCTTGTGGAAACAATGCCACAGAGAATGTGTGCCATAATCAAAACTAAAGGCGGTCCAATGGAATATTAGTGTGTGACCTTTTTTAGAGCAGGCAGTGTATCTGTCTGTCTGTCTGTCTGTCTGACTGTGTGTTTTCTTTTGTAAGTTGTTCTAGATAAATGTTTCTGCTAAATGACTAAATTCTGAAACATGTTTCAACTTAAATTCAAGATTCAACCCAAATTGTTATAATCGTGATGCAAAATACAAAATAGGAAAATTTTCACTAGCCTGTACATAAGAGATATATTGAAGAAAACCTTAAGAGCCACGGATAGGTCAGATATAAAAATATATTCCACATTAAGACAGCAAAGATAATAGTAATCCAACTAAGTTTTACTACTTTCCAGTAACTGAAACCCTCATATTTTCTCCAAAGCTAATGGATATGTACTGCACAAAAAGACACACACACACACACACACACACACACACAGTCATGATAAACCTATGATTTGGAGACTACTAAATTGCTCTAAACTGGCCCAATATGAATCTTTCTGACTAGTATCAATGCAACCTTGCCTCTGCGTTGCCTCACATAATGTATTCACACAAACTTATTAATGCTGCATCTAACCCTAAACTTTACCTCAGTAATCAAATGAAAAACTTGTGTCTCTTAAGTTTTTTAAATAAAAATTTACATTTTTTATTAAAAAAAAAGCAGTTTTATTTGTTTTGGCCCAAAATGTTCCCACAACAAAAAACGGCAGTTCTTTGTATCCCTTTGGGCACCCATAATAATATATAAACTTGGCCCAAACACACAGACACACGCAGAATTCCCCACTCCACTGTAATTGTCCATGCTTTAATTCAATCTCACCCCAATTTGAGCAAAAGAGGCCATTGAAGACAGCTTTCTCTCTTTCTCCAGTTGACCAGGCAATCAGTCACGGTAATGGTTATTTAACATCCAATTTAAATTCCATCAATGAGACGTTATTAAGGGCAGATTCACTTTCCTGCATGTACACGGCTGATTCTAATCGCCTTCATGTGTATATGAGAGAGGAAAAGGGAGAGTATGAGTATATGTGTGTGTGTGTGTGTGTGTGTGTGTGTGTGTGGTGGGGCTTTTTGTTGGTCCCCAGCTTTCTTTTGAAAAACCAAAAAAGGATCAAAGGATCTCCATTAGGTTACTGAGATTAAGGTTAGGATTAGGTGTAGGTGTAGCATTCATTAGCTACAGTAATGATTATGTCAACGGAAAGTCCCCACCAGATCTATGAAGTCAGATCAGTAGGACTGCTGTATAGATCCAGGTATAAGTTAGTAGATATCCTATTTTCAGGCCCAGTCCAACAAAATGCCTTTTGCTCTGCTTTCATTCTTAATGTGTGGAATACAGAAAAGTAACATTTTACTCACTAAGTTTTCAAATTGTTTTCATATTTCCCTGGCCAGGGATTAAAATGTGAAAGGAAGAAGGAGAAGAAGAAGAAGAAGAAGTGTTTGATAAAGTGTGAGTGGTTATTGCTGTCAACTGATAGCTTCAGAGACCCAGGTTAGAGTCGTTCTTTAGGTTTACTTGTATCCCTAAAGTGCACTAGTGTGTGTGTGTGTGTGTGTGTGTGTGTGTGTTTGATGGGTTAGCACACTGTCAAGAGTATGTTCTCGCTTTGCACCCTGTGCTGCAGCATAGGCCACGTAACCCTTAATATCTTCTAAGAGGGTATAGAAATGAATGAATGAATGAATGAATGAAAATTGAAAACTTTCAACTTTGTTTAACGGTCTTTGCTCACAGTGAGTTTGAACAATGCAAATTCAAACCTCAGAAACCTGAGTCACACATGGCCAATGGAATGTCTCTAAGAATTCTATTCATTCTTATCAGGATATGCATCAATCTGAATGCTGCACATTGGGATGCAATGTTAGAATGCAAGCTAACGAGCTATTTTTAATAGCACTGTTAAATCACATTCATTCATTCATTTAATTTCATACTGACTTAGATTGGTGCTTGAAAGTTTGTGAGCCCTTTAGAATTTTTTCTTTCTGCATAAATATGACCTAAAACATCAGATTTGCACACAGTCCTGCACACCGGCTTGGAGGAATTTTAGCCCATTCCTCCATACAGAACAGCTTCAACTCTGGGATGTTGGTGGGTTTCCTCACATTAACTGCTCACTTCAGGTCCTTCCACAACATTTCCTCTGGATTAAGGTCAGGACTTTGACTTGGCCATTCCAAAACATTAACTTTATTCTTCTTTAACCATTCTTTGGTAGAACGACTTGTGTGCTTAGGGTCGTTGTCTTGCTGCATGACCCACCTTCTCTTGAGATTCATTTCATGGACAGATGTCCTGACATTTTCCTTTAGAATTCTCTGATATAATTCAGAATTCATTGTTCCATCAACGATGGCAAGCCATCCTGGACCAGATGCAGCAAAACAGGCCCAAACCATGACACTACCATCAACATGTTTCACAGATGGGATAAGGCTCTTATGCTGGAATGCAGTGTTTTCATTTCTCCAAACAAAACGATTTTCTTTAAAACCAAAAAGTTCTATTTTGGTCTCATCCGTCCACAAAACATTCTTCCAATACCCTTCTGGCTTGTCCACGTGATCTTTAGCAAACTGCAGACGACCAGAAATGTTCTTTCTGGAGAGCAGTGGCTTACTCCTTGCAACCCTGCCATGCACACCATTGTTGTTCAGTGTTCTTCTGATGGTGGACTCATGAACATTAACATTAGCCAATGTGAGAGAGACCTTCAGTTGCTTAGAAGTTACCCTGGGGTCCTTTGAGACCTCACCAACTATTACATGTCCTTGCTCTTGTATTGATCTTTGTTGGTCGACCACTCCTGGGGAGGGTAACAATGGTCTTGAATTTCCTCCATTTGTACACAATCTGTCTGACTGTGGATTGGTGGAAAATTAAAAAAATTAAAAAATAAATAAAATAAAAATTTAAATTGAAACTTTTAATATAACTAAACTATCATTTCACCAAGTCACTTGACAGAAAACATACACATTCTATACACATAGAAATAAGCTGCAATAAATATAGAACTTAATAATATGACTCTCCAGTCACAATCAATGAAAACAAATATGAGGATTCGTTCCCATGTCTGTAACTCTAATCTATTTCCATCCTCACAGCGAAACTTTAGTGATGTGTGTGGGAGGCTTAATGTACCATTCTGACCTTAGTTGAGCGTCTGTTTAGATATACAGGTAATATAAAATGGTTCAGTCTGTCCAGACACTAAAGCTTTCACACTCTGCCATTATTCCACAATTATTGCTGTCCATGATTGAAGCGAAGCACATTCAAAACGTTCACGCTCTGCCATTACTCCACAGTTATAACTGCCTGTGACAAAATGCAGCCAACACTGAGCAGCATGACCACAGTCTGAAAACCTCCCTGTAATAGGAGGAAACTTTTCCATATATGCAGACATCGTGACTGAGAAAAGCCTGGATTGAAAAAATGCCAACATAACACAGACCAAACTGACTAGAGAACTTTTTAGTGCATCTTGGTTTATGTACACCGTCTTGCCAAAAAACCAATAACACCCACTTGTTTCAATGAACCACCTTTAGCTTTGATTAAGCCTCTTTCGCTGTCTCATTGTTTTGAAAAACTGATGCAGCGTCACAACATTCATTTCCATCCGGCTTAATTTTTAGCCGAGATCAGTATCGACAACAGAATCAATCCATGAAGTCTTCTCCAGCACATCACACAAACTTTCAATGGGAGTAAGGTCAGGACTCTGTGATGACCAATTCATGTATGAAAATTATATCTCAAGTTCCCAGAACCCCTCCTGGAATATGTCCATACCATCATAGAAGAAAAAATTAATTGATGGGATAACCTGGTTACTCACTATATTCAGTACTCAGCTGACTTTTGTATTTTATTGACACATATCATTGCTGAGCCTAGACCTGACAAACTGAACCAAGCCCAGATCATAATGCTGCCCCCAGAAACCTGTACAGTGAGCACTGTGAATGATGGGTGCATCGCTTCATGTACTTCCCCTCTTATCCTGACTTGCCTATCCCTGAACGTATCATATCAAGTGACCATTTTAGATTGCTCCAGACTTAATAGCGAATAGAGGTATTAGCTTCACTAGCAAATGGTTTTCTTATGGTTACACAACTGTTCCTGTCACACTGTACCTGTGGAAATGCCCTAACTTTCACAAATAAGCATAGACTTACATTCTGTTGCCAGTTCTTAACCCAATTCCAGTCATTTCCTCAATCTACACTCACTGACAAAAATTCCTTGCTGCTCTATATAAAGGCTCTCAGAGGCTACTTTTGGGTAGTGTACCTCTTGGTGAGAGATGCCTTTATGATACATATACGATACACTATAACCATATTCTATACACTATAACTGTGTAGTCCATCCATATCAGTCTGTATCAATATAAGAGTAAACTATAGTAGGAATAGTGTGTGTACATGGTCTAATCCTCTTAAGGATTCTCTAGTTTCCGTAAGGCAGCAGGTTTGTTATTAATTTGAACACACAAGGCAAAAGAATGAAGACTTCACTTGATTAAAACATTTCACACCCACCTGAAGTAATGTTCCTTTTGCTAATGTGTCTTTTCATTGCTAAATGCACTGTGGGTTTCCCTGATGAGTTCAACCTTGCTGTTGTATTATTCATGCATACACAGTTCCCACTATGGGGACTCCAGTCGTTGTGTGTGTGTAGGTTATTGGGTTTTGTTCAGACTTCATGGTACAATTTCACTGAGGAATTTCTTTGTCTCGATCACTAAAAAGTAATTAAGTCGGTGAATCAATTAAATATAGCATCTTTATAAGACATGTCTATTTCTTACTGCTGCATGTTCAGACACATTGTACAGACTGATGTAAATGTTAGCTTTCATTACAAGATACATACCATGAGATCTTTTTTTTCACAATTTTTTCTCAGGTCAGCATTAATAAATAACATAAGTTACAACTGGTTATAAAGGTAGGGAAAAGAAAACAGTGCAAGAGTGTGCAAAATCGAGGCACGATTTAACAGAGTTCAGTGAGCATGGCTGTCAAAATAGTCTCTTACCAGTGAACAACTATTCCAAACCTTTAACAACTGTTGTCTGAGGGAAGTCAGTTTCTCCAAAAGCAGCATTTTTGACACTTGATAGAGCTAAATGTTTACAGAAAGCACAGTGGACCAGAGAATAAGAAGATATTTTTTGCAAGGTATACCAGCAACATGAAGAAATATTTTACATCTCTTTCTAAATGTTTGTGAACCCTTTAGAATTTTCTATATTTCTGCATAAATATGACCTAAAACATCACAACATTTTCACACAAGTCCAAAAAGTAGATAAACAAGATAAACAAATGAGACAAAAATATTATACTTGGTCAATTATTTATTGAGGAAAATGATCCAATATTACATATTAGTGAGTGGAAAAAGTATGTGAACCTTTGCTTTCAGTATCTGGTGTGACCCCCCTGTGCAGCAATAACTGCAGCTAAACGTTTCCTGTAACTGTTGATCAGTCCTGAACAATTTTAGCCCATTCCTCCGTACAGAACAGCTTCAACTCCTGGATGTTGCTGGGTTTCCTCACATTAACTGCTCGCTTCAGGTTCCACAACATTTCCATTGGATTAAGGTCAGGACATTGACTTGGCCATTCCAAAACATTAACTTTATTCTTCTTTAACCATTCTTTGGTAGAACGACTTGTGTGTTTAGGGTCGTTGTCTTGCTGCATGACCCACCTTCTCTTGAGATTCAGTTCATGGACAGATGTCCTGACATTTTCCTTTAGAATTATCTGATATAATTCAGAATTCATTGTTCCATCAATGATGGCAAGCCAAGCCATCCTGGCCCAGATGCAGCAAAACAGGCTCAAACCATGATACTACCACCACCATGTTTCACAGATGTTATAAGGTTCTTATGCTGGAATGCAGTGTTTTCCTTTCTCCAAACATGATTCTTTTCTTTTAAACCAAAAAGTTTTATTTTAGCCTCATCCATCCACAAAACATTCTTCCAATAGCCTTCTGGTTTGTCCACATGATCTTTAGCAAACTTCAGACGAGCAGCAATGTTCTTTTTGGAGAGCAGTGGCTTTCTCCTTGCAACCCTGCCATGCACACCATTGTTATTCAGTGTTCTTCTGATGGTGGACTCATGAACATACATTAGTCAATGTGAGAGAGGCCTTCAGTTTCATAGAAGTTACCCTGGTGTCCTTTGAGACCTCACCAACTATTAAACTCCTTGCTCTTGGAGTGATCTTTGTTGGTCGACCACTCCTGGGCAGGGTAACAATGGTCTTGAATTTCCCTTTTCCAGCCTGATGAGCATCAACAACTCTTTTTCTTTCTCTTTTTTAATATTGGATCATTTTCATCAATAAATAAATGACCAAGTATAATATTTTTGTTTAGGACTTGTGTGAAAATCTGATGATGTATTAGGTCATATTTATGCATAAAAATAGAAAATTCTAAACTGTCACAAACTATACATATAAAAAAATATATATATATATATATTATCTCAATGATTCGATGATTGAGATGATTGAGATGATTGAGATATATATATATATATATATATATATATATATATATATATATATCTCAATCATCCCATTTTTAAGTTCTGATACTTATTTGTTTCTCCAATAGGAGGAAAAGAATGTTAATAAACAAGTCCACCAGCATGCAAGGTGTAAGGTTTTGACTAGTGCGGCCAGCTAGTAAATCTGATTCTAGATCATCTAGTGTAACATGATCTCATTTCAGATAAAAGGCCACAACGATAACATTTGTAATGGCCAAAGCATCAATAACAGCAATACACAACATCAACAACATCATTCCCCACAAAACATTTAACAAGTGTGATTTATTTAATAGGCCACACTTCATATTTCACTCACAAAGCTTAATTTATTTGTATTAAGAAAATGCTTTCCAGTGAATCCAAAACCTATCCCCAAACACTGGGCACAAGGCAGGAACACAATACGGGCATGGTACCAGCCTTACTCACTAACTCATTAAGACTCACACCAATAGTGAATTTAAAGTAGCCAATCCAGCATGGTTTTGTAGGGTTGGAGGAAACAGGAATACCTGGAGAAAACTCCAAACGCACCATGACAAACTCCAAAGAGACAGTTAAGAACCAGAACTGTGCATAACCATCAGTACCTACTGTGCCACTGTGATAGTATAAACCATATTTCATGCAACCACTTGTACTAACACTGATACCATGAAAAGGGAACTTAAAAATATTATTTCTTATAAAAGTCATGCCTACATTTTAAAAATATACAAACTTTGAAAAATATACAAATAAAATGTGGTATGTACAAAGTTCAACCACCATTCCCATCATCCCACCCATCAGTTTCTTGCATGCTCTCAGAACAAAATATCCAATATGTTTGGGTTTTTACGCCGCAAAGTTGCACTAGATAGTTTGCATTTGGAATATAATCTATTAATGCATAGTGGAGCAACCGGGAATTGTTGCCTCAAAGTCTCAAAGTGTCTCTATGGCAACACTGCAATTTGAACTCAGAGGCTTCTGCTGAGCTTTCATTGCATACCAGAGCTATATCCAGCACAACTTTTGTGTTTCTCACCCTCTCCACACCTTTGCTTTCATTACTGTTCTCTGAACTTTTCTTGTTACTTTCTTCCAAATCCCATCAGCACTTTTTACACTTCTCATATTTTCTTTCTGCATTCTTTGTGCACATTCTTTCTGCATCTTTGCCACATCCACTCCTCCCCATTTGTATTTTCCTCATGTTCAAGTCCTGATGTCAGTCTTACCCACTTAATAATTTCATCTCCCTCTATCATTTCTACTCCCTTCATGGTTCTGGGGCTGTGATCTCAGCACTATAAACCCCTGTTTTTGAGACAATGTGAACAGAAGTTAAAGAAGGATCTCACTCAATTGTGCGTCACAAATAATGTACATACAAAATGCAGATGCCTTTTATTACGCTGTTTGTTTTGCACTGGTCAAGCTCACCCATGCCTTCCTTACTGCAGTGATCAAGTCAATGTCATGACATGCCTCCATTGTTCTGGTTTTTGCTCTTTTTCATACTAATATATTTATTTGTTAACTTCAAACTGTAGTGTATGAGAAACTTGTTTTTGGATGGACCTTGACACAATTGGGTGAGCAAAGTTTTCACAGTTCTCCCATAAGCAAAACACAACTGATGCTTGATGACCATTCTACAAAGCCACAATAAAAATGGTGATTGGATGAAAACACTGATTAACTGAGGACCTTTACTGACAGCATCATTTTTAATTACATCACTTTAACTTTTTTTCTTACTTTTTCCAGTAACAATTGCATCACAAACACACAGGTCATCATGTGTAATCAAAAAAGTAGCTTCGTTTTAATCTGTGTGCAGCCAAATTTCAACAGAAAAAAAAACAATGAGGTTTTTAACAAGGATCAGGTTTTTCAAAGCTTTTAAAGTGCCATAACCGCAACCAGCCACTTATGTTCATTTATTCGGAAGAATTAGCCTAATTAAAGCACCACTAATAACACAATCTACTAGCGACACATTAAAAAAGTGATAGATATTTACACTGGCATTGAACAACTGATATGACCTATTTGCACAATAAAGCCAAATACAGTACGTCATTTATTACAAACGATGTTACACTGGCTTGTACGTTTGGGTCCCCTAAGAGCTGCGCCAGCTTGCAACCAAGTTGCGTAAGTGACCGTCAACTCAAAGCGCATGTAGCGTACCTACATAGGGAGTAGGAAGTCCTTTCCTGAAGGAAAACTCCAACCTCTGCATGTCCCTGAATGTCCCTGGTCCGACAATTTTCCCTGGTCTCTGGTCGCCATCCCTGGTACCTACCTGCCCAAATCTAATGGCCATGCTGTTAAGTTTATCCATCATCTGTACCAGGTCCTTGTCCAGCACATCATATGACATTTCTGCTAGGTTTTCTAGGTGAAGCTATTCATCGGCATGAGCCTGACTTCTGGATATAACCCTCAGCCCAACGGTACGTGAGCACATAACTAGGGGATGGGAAAGTTTCTGCACATTTTATGCTAGAAAAATCAGGCAGATTGGAGTTGCTTCCTTCCCTGGAATGAGAAAGCACTCACTCCCTTCCAGTGTGTCCTGGGCTACCAGAACCCCTTTGTGCGCTGGGATCCGTCTCCCACCCATGCTCCAGCTACAGATACCTGGATGTGGTGCAACGAGTCTGTGCGGGTCCAGGTCTACCAGAGGATTGAAAAGGCTCACCATCAACATAAAAAGCAGGCTGATCACTGACGCAGCCAGGCTCCGACCATGAAACCAGGCAACCATGTCTGGCTTTTGACCCAGGACATATGGTTCTTAATTTTATGTTCTTTCTTCCTGTTTATTTAATTTTAACAAAGTAGTCTTTTGCATTTTTTAAATATATTTGTACAAGTATATTATTTATATTCCATTTAAATCTTATCTGCCTCATTGTACTTTGTAAGAATGTGAGTCTTGTCACTTACACACATTGCTGCTGCAACATGGAAATTTCCCTTTGGGGATAATAAAGTACTCCCTCCCTCCCTCCATCCATCCATCCATCCATCATTCCAACTATCCACAGGGGCAACATGAAGATGCATCCCTATTACATTGGGCCATTCCCAGTAGTTAAACAAATAAATGAGGTCACATACTGCCTTAAGCTTCCCCATCATTCCCTGCACATGCCTGCAGTCTCTGCCCCCTGTACGAAACCACAGAACAAATCTCAGGATTTTTTTAATTAAATGACTGCAAATGTTACATAGTTTTTTGTTCAATTGTGTGACATTTATCTAGATATATATTTACATTTACTGACAAAAAAACATGCCTCTATGATGCACATTTTGCCCAGTTGACAGACTCTGAAAGGGGGCACATCATTGGACTGAGAGGAGCAGGATGGACGCTTCAACAAATTGCCCGCCATCTAGGCCATTCTGACCAAGCTGTTAGGAGTTCTGTTTCTGCCTGGACCATTTCCAGGAGCTTAACAGAAGGAAATTTGTTGTCATGGTGCTCATTACGTGTCCTGCCATTGACAGCCAGTCACCGACGCCTTCATTTGCAGTTGTGTCGTGAACCAGAAACCAGGACTGCTATGTACTGGGACCGTATTGTCTTTAGTGATTAATCCAGGCTCTGTTTGGGATCTGACGATGGTCGGGTATGAGTATGGAGGCCTCGCTGTGGAACAACATGCTGCCCCAACTGCTGGTGTGATGATCTGGGAAGCCATCGCATACCACAGTTGGTCACCCCTAGTAGTGATATAACTAACAACTCAGCGATACATGCAGGACACTCTGTGACCACTTGTTGCCTCTCATGGCAGGGCTTTCAACTTAAAATTTTCAGCAGGATAATGCTCGCAGACACATATAAGGTTTCCCAGGAATGTCTCTGCCATATTTCAACATTTCCGGTTTCCAGATTTACCACCAACTGAGCATTTATGGGATCAGCTGGGACACCAGCTTCAGCAAACTGAGTGTGGAGGATCTACGTGACCAACTGTGGGCAGATGTGTAATAGAGACATGTCTAGCAATCAACAATCTGTCACCAAGAGGTACACTACCCAAAAGTAGTGTCTGATCTGAGAGCCTTTTTATAGAACAGTGGTGGAAGCACTTTTACGCCCTCTTGTGGCAAGACTCAGAGTCTAATCAGACCACACCTTTAATTATTTACATATCTGCCTGCGCCGTAACTGCATGCCGAGTTTTGCAGCAATCCAACATTTCTATCTGGGTGCTTTATTTGTTTGTCAATGAGTATATACATGGACGTTAAGTTGAGTTCACGTCATCACCAATCTCCATCCATTTGTAATTTAAATATTTTCACAGCACTAGTCCAAACTGGGCCCAATCGGGACAACCATCCAATATTACAGCCCCTCCGTTCTGATTTGCATATGTATGGCTCATCAGACCGGAATCAAACCGGGCATTATCTGGAGTTGTGAGGTGACAGCACCACCGGGCCGCCTCAGTATATTACAATTTCATATGATATTTTGAATGCCCAAACGTGTAATATATGAGTTTTTGCTAACCAATGGTTATATATCCTTTTTTTTGGCTAAATAGTTAAATAAAAAACGTTTGAACATTTGCTACATCTTTATACCCCGGACTTTTGAATCCAAATATATGGGTAAGACGAGATGAAGTCTGTCACTACTTGGAGCACCTATACGGCCGGCTGCCATGTGAGCGCAAGTCCAGTGGGACCTGTACTTTCTTGTCCTCCTACGAGGGGGCTTTCTGGTCACAGCAGGGGGACAATTTGTCATAAACTGAGCGTCTTCTTCATCAATAACCTGCAGAAAACATGTATAACCACAAAGAAGTTTTCAGAAGGACACGATACACAGTTATATAATATAATAACATATACTGTTTTATGCTCACAGTGCCACCCTTAGTCTGGTGTGCTACAGTTTCATTCTGTTTGATTATTGGGTTTATTTGACATCACATCAGAACACTTAGCATATATTCATGACCAGAGCACCCAGAGTAAACCCATGCAAACACAGAGAGAACATGCAGAGTCCACACGGAAAGGACGCTCCATCTTTGGTCAAACCCTGGAGCTTCTCGCTGCGAGGCGAGGCTACCCAACGAGCCACCGCTCCACCCTGATATAAGAAACTATTGAGATATGGAGGGCCCATGGAAAGGCAAAACATGAACAAACAGATAGATAGAACCAGATCTGAGTTGTGTCTCAGTGGTCAAACAATTGTTCGCGGTGCTGTGCAACCCTGCTTCACATCCCACCTCTGGCAAGTTGGGTGAGTTTTGTCACTGCTGGGATTTCTACTAGCTTTTGAACCACTTTCCAAGGTGTGCACCTGGTGAGAGCTCTCAATGTTCGTTCTTAGCTCTCAGAGTGTTGTTGAGGAGTCTCACCCTCAGGCTATATTCTGGTTCTGTCCGTCTGTTTCCACCTCACTACCAAGTTTAAGGGTGCTTTGTGTCCTGTGGTTCTATTTTAAACCTTTAGTACAGGTTTCTAAGGTGCAATGTGAGTTTTTTTGTTTTGAGAAAACCTGTAAACCATGAGTATTGAGTATTATGTGTAAACAGGAAATTTAGGAGTTTGATGTAAAAGCCATTCAGAGGTACTTTTTCCACTAATTGTCACGTAGTACTGGCAATACCGGAATTAGCATTGAATGCACAGCCTTTAAAGACTTAAAAATAGCTATTCTATGACAGATTAACAAGCAAGTTTGCACAGTTTTGTTCTCATTGAGGTATATGATATCAAATACATATTTCAGAGAATCTAATGGCATTTTAGGTGTGTTAATACATGTAGATCAAATCAGGTCATCCACACAAGTTACCAACCTTCCCCTGAGTGTGTTTAAATTCACCTAAAAATCTGATCATAACTGGATTTTTGCAGTCTGATTATCCTGCAGTTTTGTAATCTTTGCAGTCTGCTAATCTGATTATTCAAGTGCTTGTGTAAACAGCATATCCCGATTTTTCAGATCGGATTAAGGCCCAGCACATCAGATTAAGAAATCTGACAGAGAGAGCTACATTTTAGTTCAGTAATCAGCTTTCTGATTTCAAACGGTTTTCCAAGCTTGCGCACGAACACTAACAAACTCCAGAACTCACAAGCAAAATCAAACATGGTTGCCAGGTCTGCTTATTATAAGAGACTTTGGGTTTGTTTTCATAGATCTGGTGTTTATTTGTCTCTCAGGATCTGGCAAACCTGGAATGGAATGCAGCATCCACAAAACGGCTACCAAACACTCTGAAACGCAATATATGCTCAAGCAAATGAAGGACTTTTATTACGTAATTAATAAAGTTTGGAGTTTCCACCGCATCCATCTGTAAAATTATTATTGACTGGACATTTCCATTATCTGATTACCAAGTGTATGTAAGCTCGTCGATCGGATTACTGACAAAATCAGATTTTCTGCATTTATGAGATTATTATAAATTATTATATATTATTATATTACATGATATAATATTATATTATAATATATAACATTATATATAATATAATATATAATATAATATTATATTATATTATATTATTATAAATAGCTACAGTTGTGCTGGAAAGTTTGTAAACTTTCTCTATATTTCTGCATTAATATGAACTAAAACATCATCAGATTTTCACACATGTCCTAAAAGTAGATAAAGAGAACCCAGTTAAACAAGTGAGACAAACATATTATACTTGGTCATTTATTTATTGAGGAAAATGATACAATATTACATATTAGTGAGTGTCAAAAGTATGTGAACATTTGCTTTCAGTATCTGGTGTGACTTCTGGCTTGTCCACGTGATCTTTAGCAAACTGCAGATGAGCAGCAATGTTCTTTTTGGAGAGCAGTGGCTTTCTCCTTGCAACCCTGCCATGCACACCATTGTTGTTCAGTGTTCTTCTGATGGTGGACTCATGAATATTAACATTAGCCTATGTGAGAGAGGCCTTCAGTTGCTGAGAAGTTACCCTGGGTTCCTTTGTGACCTCGCCAACTATTACACGCCTTGTTATTGAAGTGATCTCTGTTGGTCGACCACTCCTAGGGAGGGTAACAATGGGCTTGAGTTTCCTCCATTTGTACACAATCTGTCTGACTGTGGATTGGTGGAGTTCAAACTCTTTAGAGATGGTTTTGTAACCTTTTCCAGCCTGATGAGCATCAACAACTCTTTTTCTGAGGTCCTCAGAAATCTCCTTTGTTAATACACTTCCACAAACATGTGTTGTGAAGAGCAGACTTTGATAGATCCCTGTTCTTTAAATAACACAGGGTCCCCACTCACACCTGATTCTCATCCCATTGATTCAAAACACCTGACTCTAATTGCCACCTTCAAATTAACTGCTAAACCTACAGGTTCACATACTTTGTCCACTCACTAATATGTAATATTGGATAATTTTCCTCAATAAATAAATGACCAACTATAATCTTTTTGTCTCATTTGTTTAACTGGGTTTTCTTTATCTACTTTTAGAACTTGTGTGAAAATCTGATGATGTTTTAGGTCATATTTATGCGGAAATATAGAAATTTCTAAAGGGTTCACAAACTTTCAGGCACCACTTTATGTTGTGTCTCAGTGAAATACAATAAACAATGAAATACAATAAGTACTAGTTTCAAAGTTCTGAAAGATTACAAAATACACTGGGATCATCTAGAATGGTGGCCAAACTGTTGGAGATTCTATTAGGAAGCACTTAGTTCCAGTGTAGAAAACATGCTAGAATTAAGACGGTAGGTTCCAGCACGCATGTGCCGATAGGCGCAGCAAATAATGAGCCCTGGACGAACCACACCTGCTCTCCTGCTCCTATATAAGACGGTTTGAGAGAGATCTCTCATCCCACATTTTATTTTGATTTGGTATTGTAATCCTGTGGCATGAGGTACTAGGGAAAAACTTAAATAAATAAATTACCAAGTATAATATTTTTGTCTCATTTGTTTAACTGGGTTCTCTTTATCTAGTTTTAGGACTCGTGTGAAAATCTGATGATGTTTTAGGTCATATTTATGCAGAATTATAGAAGGTTCTAAAAGGTTCTAAAAGCACCACTGTACGGCAGAGCTCAGTGAGTTTTTAAATAGCTCATTAAAATTACACATGGCAATATCTAAAATATTTGTTTACAAGGTGTTTTCTAATTTTCACATCTCATTACTTAAAATGTGTTTGCAATAAATGCAAGTTATTTATTTTCTACTTTTTAGGGAACTTCCTTTACATTAAAACTAAAATGACCTTTTTCATAAGACATTTCAATTGGTCGAAATATTCATTAAATAACCATACATAGTTCATTGGTGTATGTGTTTCTTTCTCAAGATGCACTAATTCATTAGAAAAAAATGTCCCAGTTTTAATAGTTGAACATATACAGTACAAACTTTGTCAGTGAACTCTGAGGGCAAAATTTCCAATTAATCGTGCTATTGATTTGAGGTCATATCACACAGCACTACACTGCATATACCAGTCAGCCATAACGTTGGAAACCCTGACAGATAAAATAAATCACACAGGCAGTGGGAAGCTCTGGGCCTCATCATGGGTCCAGGCATTCCTGTGGGTGTTACTTTGACATACCACCTTCCTAAACATTGTCATTTCATGGCAACAACATTCTGTAATGCTTTCAGCAAATTTCAGCAGGTCACACTGCAAAAAATAGTTAAGGAACATAACAAGGAGTTCAATATACTGACTTGGCCACCTAATTCCCGAGATCTCAATCTGATTGAGTGTCTGTGGAATGCGCTGGCCAAACAAGTATGATATATTGAGGCTCAACCTCCCAATTTACAGGTTTTAAAAGATCTGCTGAACATGGTGGCACGAGGATGGCCTACACAATATTAGGAATGTGGCTTTAATGTCATGGTTAATCAGTGTAAATAAGTAACAGCTGTAAGATACTGGATTTTTTAAAAGTTGGTGTTATGCACAGTGTATTATTAAAATATTAATGCAATCCATATATGGTAATTAAACAATAAAGGGCATTTATTTTATTTCTTTTGAAATACATTTCAGGAAATATGTATAGTCATGCTCATACATTAATCATCAAGCATTATAAATTACCCCCGATAATTACAACATCAAATATTTAATAATGAAATCATATTTGATACTTAATGGAATAATGAATATTTCCCAATAACTTCCCAATTAATTCTTGTTGTGCTCAGTCTGGAGACTGACATTTGATGATAGTCATTTTGTACCATTAAATATTTATCACTGCTTCCTAAGGCGGTATTGAGAAGTGCACATATGCAATTATCATTTTCTTGACATGTTTCTGTCAATACTTGAGCTACAAGCAAAAGAAGCAGGTGACAGTTTAATTAGAAAGGCTTCATGCTCAGACAGGACAGTGAAATTAATTTGTACAGTGCTGCTTGAAAGTTTGTGAACCCTTTCGAATTTTCTATATTTCTGCATAAATATGACCTAAAACATCATCAGATTTTCACACAAGTCCTAAAAGTAGATAAAGAGAACCCAGTTAAACAAATGAGACAAAAATATTACACTTGGTCATTTATTTATTGAAAAAAATTATCCAATATTACATATTAGTGAGTGGCAAAAGTATATGAATCAGTACCCCCCCTGTGCAGCTAAAAGTTTCCTGTAACTGTTGATCAGTCCTGCACACCGGTTTGGAGGAATTTTAGCCCATTCCTCCGTACAGAACAGCTTCAGCTCTGGGATGTTGGTGGGTTTCTTCACATTAGCTGCTCGCTTCAGGACATTTCGACAACATTACGATTGGATTAAGGTCAGGACTTTGACTTGGCCATTCCAAAACATTAACTTTATTCTTCTTTAACCATTCTTTGGTAGAACGGCTTGTGTGCTTAGGGTCAGTGTCTTGCTGCATGACCCACCTTCTCTTGAGATTCAGTTCATGGACAGATGTCCTGACATTTTTCCTTTAGAATTCTCTGATATAATTCAAAATTCATTGTTCCATCAATGATGGTAAGTCGTCCTGGCCCAGATGCAGCAAAACAGGCCCAAACCATGATACTACCACCACCTTGTTTTACAGATGGGATGAGGTTCTTATGCTGGAATGCAGTGTTTTCCTTTCTCCAAACATAACGCTTTTCTTTTAAACCAAAACGTTCTATTGTGGTCTCATCAGGCCATAAATATTCTTCTAATAGCCTTCTGGCTTATCCACTTGATCTTTAGCAAACTACAGACCAGCAGCAATGTTCTTTTTAGACAGCAGTGGCTTTCTCCTTGCAACCCTGCCATGCACACCATGGTTGTTCAGTGTTCTTCTGATGAGGATTCTGATGATCCTCGCCAACTACTACATGCCTTGCTCTGGAGTGATCTTTGTTGGTCAACCACTCCTGGGAAGGATAACAATGGTCTTGAATTCCCTCCATTTGTACACAATCTGTCTGACTGTGGATTGGTGGAGTCCAAACACTTTAGAGATGGTTTTGTAACCTTTTCCAGCCCAGTGAGGATCAACAACTCTCTTCCTGAGGTCCTCAGAAATCTCCTTTGTTTGTGCCATGATACACATCCACAGACGTGTTGTGAAGAGAATATTTTGATATATCCCTGTTCTTTAAATAAAACAGGGTGCCCACTCACACCTGATTGTCATCCCATTGATTGAAAACACCTGACTCTAATTTCACCTTTAAATTAACTGCTAATCCTAGAGGTTCACATACTTTTGCCACTCTTGCCACTAATATGCAATACTGGATCATTTTCCTCAATAAATAAATGACCAAGTATAATATTTTTATCTCATTTGTTTAAATGGGTTCTATTTATCTACGTTTAGGACTTATGTGAAAATCTGATGATGTTTTAAGTCATATTTATGCAGAAATATAGAAAATTCTAAACCTTCACAAAGTTTCAAGCACCACTGTATAATGCCTATAAAATCAGAGAAAAAACTGGTCAGATATAATTACAGCTATCACAATTAGAACATTATTACAGTTGTTCTCAGTCACTTTGGTGCATTTCTCAGATCAAAATTGAATTAGTCTAAACAACTTGTATATGCCCCACATCATCTATTCAGTTGTGCACATCACAAAAGCCATTTCTTATTTATTTTGCACAAATAGCAATGCTTTTGCATCATCATGCAAATGACATTGTACAGTTGTCCTTTATTTCCTACATTATCATTTACATAAGTCACTACATTCAAGAGTGTTGAACCAGTTATAAAAACCAGGAAAGCATGTTACACATTTCTCTTAGACTTAAATAATAATAAGATATTAAATAAATAAGATAATAAATAAGTAAATGTTTCCTGAACTGAGGATTAGCTCTAAGGTGAATAATGACTATCACTTATGAAGAAGAGTGTGTGCAGCGATAAACATTTACATTTACGTCATTTTCACAGACACTCTTATGCAATTACAATTGATTCATTCTTACAATCCAAGCAGTGTGGGTTAAGGGCCTTGCTCAAGGGCACAACAGTGGCATCTTGGGCAGAAGTGGGATTTGAACCGTGAGGTCCAATGTCCAGTACCTTAACCACTAGGCCACCACAGACTAGAATGTTCAGTGTTTGTAAATTTGATGTACAATAACTATATCTTGTCCAGAATTAATAAAAATAAGAATATTCTTAAAACTGATTTTGTATCTTCTCATATACAGTGGGGCAAAAAGTATTTGGTCAGCCACTGATTGTGCAGTCTCCTACTTAGAACGATGAGAGAGGTCTGTAATTTTCATCATAGGTACACTTCAACTAAAATGAGAAAAAAATCCAGGAAATCACATTATAGGATTTTTCAAGAATTTAATTGTAAATCATGGTGGAAAATAAGTATTTGGTCAACCACAAACAAGCAACATTTCTGGCTCTGTAACTTCTTCTTTGAGAAGCTCTTCTGTCCTCCACTCGTTACCTGTATTAATGGCACCTGTTTAACCTCGTCATCTGTATAAAAGACACCTGTCCACAGTCTCAAACAGTCAGACTCCAAACTCAACCATGGCCAAGACCAAAGAGCTGTCAAAAGACACCAGGAAGAAAATTGTAGACCTGCATCAGGCTGGGTCTACAATAGGCAATCGGGTTGGTGTGAATAAATCAACTGTCGGAGCAATTGTAAGAAAATGGAAGACATACAAGACTACTGATAATCTCCCTCGATCTGGGGCCCCACGCAAGATCTCATCCCGTGGGGTCAAAATGATAATGAGAACGGTGAGCAAAAATCCCAAAACTACACGGAGGGACCTGATGAATGACCTGCAGAGAGCAGGGACCAAAGTAACAAAGGCTACCATCAGTGACACACTACGCCGAGAGGGACTCAGATCCTGCAGTGCCAGGCGTGTCCCCCTGCTTAAGCCAGTACATGTCCAGGCCCGTCTGAAGTTTGCCAGAGAGCATATGGATGATCCAGAAGAGGATTGGGAGAATATCATGTGGTATAATATCAGAACTTTTTGGTAAAAACTCAACTCGTCGTGTTTGGAGGAAGAAGAATTCTGAGTTGCATCCCAAGAACACCATACCTACTGTAAAGCATGGGGGTGGAAACATCATGCTTTCGGGCTGTTTTTCTGCAAAGGGTACAGGACGACTGATCCTGAACGTCTTAAGGGAAGAATGAACGGAGCCATGTTTCGTGAGATTTTAAGCCAAAACCTCCTTCCATCAGTGAGAGCATTGAAGATGGAACGTGGCTGGATCTTCCAGCATCACAATGATCCCAAACACACCGCTCGGGCAACGAAGAAGTGGCTCCGTAAAAAGCATTTCAAGGTCCTGGAGTGGCCTAGCCAGTCTCCAGACCTCATTCCCACAGAACATTTGTGGAGGGAGATGAAAGTCCGTGTTGCCCAGCGACAGCCCCAAAACATCACTGCTCTAGAGACTTACACGAAGACTTACACGAAACGTTTGACTTCTGTCATTGCCAACAAAGGTTATGTTACAAAGTATTCAGTTGAACTTTTGTTATTGACCAAATACTTATTTTCCACCATAATTTACAATTAAATTATTTCATTTTGTCTCTCATAGTTGAAGTGTACCTATGATGAAAATTGCAGACCTCTCTCATCTTCCTAAGTAGGAGAACGTGCACAATCAGTGGCTGACTAAATACTTTTTCGTCCCACTGTATAGCATATAATGGATCTGAAAGCAAATGAACCATCTGACAGGTTTATATACCTAGATGAGTCTGGCTTCACCCTGGCAAAAGGCAGAAGGCATGGTCAAAATTTCATTGGCCACAGAACTACCATTGACATGCCAGGCAAACAGTGAGGGAAATATCACTATTTGTGCAGCTATTTCAGTGCATGGTGTGCTAACTCATATTCCCTTTATCGGGCAGTACAACACACATCTCCTCACCTTCTTAGATACACTTTAAACTGTATCTACATTTTTGCTTAAGGAGTCTGTTCACATTTTTTTTTTTTTTTTGCTTTGTGCTATAGTGTTGAATGAATGTGAATCCTGCACAGTCTCTTGCCATCAGTCTTCTACATACATGAATGTGTAACTATGTACTCTTGACACTGCAGAAGTGCAGCCTACTTACAGAGTATACTGATATATTGAGAACATGGCTAAGTTGACAAGTATGCTAAGTAACATGGCTCTAGAGTCCAGTGGCAGCGTGCTATACACCACAAAGCACGCTTTGCATTGAGCTTGGTGATGTAAGGCATGGATGCAGCTGCTCGGCCATGGAATCCCATCCCATGAAGCACTCTACACACTGTTCTTGAGCTAATCTGAAGGCCACATGAAGTTTGGAGCATCCGCTGACCCCGCTCTGTCATTTTACCACTTCGTGGCTGTGTTGCTGTCATTCCCAATCGCTTCTACTTTGTTATAATACCATTGACAGTTGACTGTGGAATATTCAGTAGCGAGGAAATTTCCCGACTGGACTAGCTGCACAGGTGGCATCCTATCCCGGTACCTTGCTAGAATTCACTGAGCTCCTGAGAGCGACCTATAATTTCACAAATGTTTGTAGAAGCAGTCTGCATGTCTCTGTGCTTTTATACACCTGTGGCCATGAAAGTGATTGGAACACCTGAATTCAATTATTTGGATGGGTGAGTGAATACTTTTGGGAATATAGTGTATTTTTAAGTCGTTAATCACATTTTCTTTACTTCACCATATGAGGCACCCATACTTGCGGGCAGTATCAAAAATGGTCCCCTAATTACTATCCCTACATTCTACATATCATATATAGCACTAAACCTACAGTAAACAGAACTGTAAGCAACGTTGGACACTACCTTACATAGCTTCCCACAGTACTGTGTCACAAAAATAGGTATTGTGCAATGTCACAAACATAATGTATGGACTATTTTATTAGTGAGGAAAAAAATAAGAGAATTCAACGTGCTTGGGTGGCACAGTCATGCCTTCTGTCCAGGTTTGGTTTCCAACTCTGATGGGAAATTTAATTGAAAAGTCTATTCGCACATATTTAATAAATCAACACTAAATTATAGAGAATTCTCAACCTGGTAAATAATATGACTTATTAGCATAAGAAGCATGAGTCATGTTTATGTATGTACATTTGTGTTCATCACTATGGCACCTTTTAAAAATGCAGTAAACGGTCCAGCTCTGAAAAGTGTCAAGCTGACCTTTGACCTGCAGCATTTGGCTGATTGTGTGTCTGTTGGTTCAGCTGAGACAACAGTGCACCATGTCACAAAAACCACAGTGCTTGAACGCACGGCTGGCCAAACACTGAGAAAGTTATTGCTCATCGTTACGCCCACTTTAAAATAAGATTCTACTTAATCTAGGATCATTTCTCAAGCAAGTTGCTAGGAACCATTAGCCAGCAAGCGGTTGCAAAGTTTTCCCAGCTGGCTGTATTTCAGACCATGAAAGCCTTTGAAACTCCAGCCACAGAAAACTTACTGCACTTAAACACAGATATTGAAGTGGCACCAGACAAAACATATCAACACCCCACTGACTCAGAGACTTTCACTCAGAATATGTACGCTGTCTGCAAGCTAATTTGCTGCATGTGATGTTATATCAGTGGGTGGTATATCCAAACTGTCCTATTACAATATATGGTACACTGCTTATAGTATCCACGCACTCCATGAACAATAAATTCAACTTACAATGGATTTGTCGGAATGTACCCCTATCGTAAATCAGGGAGTACCTGTATCTCCTCTGACCAGTGTGGGTGGAAGATGGATGTTTTGCAGGCTGGCTTGACATGTATTGCAAACTTTCCCATAATCCTATTGGCTAATCAGTCTTTAAGTTTCCTGCACCTGTTGGAAAGTTTATATGCCATTGTATTATATAGTGCCCTAGTAGTGTTTCTCAATCCTGGTCCTGGAGCCCCCCATGCTCTGCACATTTTAGTGCTTTTCCTGTTTAAACACACCCATTTTAACTCAGTAATGGGCTTGTTAATGAGCTTAGTAATTGGATCAGGAGTGTTGGGAGCAAGAAAAACACTAAAATAAGTAGAGCGTTGGGGCTCCAGGACCAGGATTGAGAATCACTGCCCTAGTGGATTGTTTGTCTGTATATGTGTGTTTAGAAGATTTGAAATAAATGAAAAAAAGAAACCAAAGAAACTGAAAGCATTTTATAAAGTAAAATCAGTAGAAAAGATAAACTAGGTAAATATAAGGCAACTGATAAGAAGTATTGAAGAAAGAGAAAATATAAACTGAGATAAAGTGCTATGGTACAGTGCACACCTCACAAGTGTGAGCTCATCAGTTCCAGCCCAGGTCTGGGTTATCACACAGATCAGCACATAGATATTTAAAGAGAAGTATTATGAGAGAGCACGAGAGTATGTATGTTAACAAGGAAGGTCGTTTTCTTTAGGACTTTCAATTGGTTGTGACCCGAATGCCAGCAATGGTTGAAACCAGTATTGCTCTGCACTTGTATTTCAGAGTCAGGCTGTTCCATGACAATATACAGAAGGACTCTGTGACTTTTAATATGACATTTGTAACCAGTCAGTTTATCACAAGCCTTGGTGAACAGTAAGCTATTACTATACCTGGTAATGAAAATCATCAACCAAAGCTTAGCCACAAAGCAGCATAGCAGGACAAAAAATGCCTCGAGCTGCAGTATGTAGCAACTGTCTCAATACAAGGTTAGAACAATAACGTTCCATTGGGAGCTTCAAAGATGATATTTTCCAAGCTAAGCAGCACACACACAAGACTAAACCAAACACTGGCTAAAGTGGTGTAAAGCACAACATCATAGGACTCCAGATCACCAAATCACCATTGATGGATGTTTGTTATAGTGAATGTCTGGTGAACGCTGTCTGCACAAATCCATAGCACCAGCTGTTAGCTATGGTGGAGGTCTAATGGTCGGTGTTCTGTGGTTTGAGTGTGGTGCTTTAGTGCATGAAGCTATGTCTTAATGTTTTACCTAGGGCTATGATGACCATATTACAGCAATACCGTGGTTATGTGATGCCTGCCTTAGTGCTGAGCTCATTACCACCATCACTGCATATATTATTTATCAATACAATGAATAGTTCTAGCTATAAGGTCTGATTAACTGACTGTGCCACAAAAATTAACATTGGAAAAAACTAAATGAGAAATTAGAATTATCTTTGTTCAACGTCGTCTCAGCTTCAGTAGCCATTTCAGTACAAGAACTATATATATACTGCTCAAAAGAATAAAGGGAACACTTAAACAACAAAATATAACTCCAAGTAAATCAAACTTCTGTGAAATCAAACTGTCCACTTAGGAAGCAACACTGATTGACAATCAATTTCACATGCTGTTGTGCAAATGGAATAGACAGCAGGTGGAAATGATTGGCAATTAGCAAGACACAGTCAATAAAGGAGTGGTTCTGCAGGTGGGACCACAGACCACTTCTCAGTACCTATGCTTTCTGGCTGAAGTTTTGGTCACTTTTGAATGTTGGTGGTGCTTTCACACTCATGGTAGCATGAGACGGACTCTACAACTCACACATGTGGCTCAGGTAGTGCAGCTCATCCATGATGGCACATCCAATGCGAGCTGTGGCAAGAAGGTTTGCTGTGTCTGTCAGCGTAGTGTCCAGAGGCTGGAGGCGCTACCAGGAGACAGGCCAGTACACCAGGAGACGTGGAGGAGGCCGTAGGAGGGCAACACCCCAGCAGCAAGACCGCTACCTCTGCCTTTGTGCAAGGAGGAACAGGAGGAGCACTGCCAGAGCCCTGCAAAATGACTTCCAGCAGGCCACAAATGTGCGGGTGTCTGCACAAATGGTTGGAAACCGACTCCACAACAGGTGGGGGTTGTGCTCACAGCCCAACACTGTGCAGGACGCTTGGCATTTGCCAGAGAACACCAGGACTGGCAAATTCGCCACTGGTGCCCTGTGCTCTTCACAGATGAAAGCAGGTTCACACTAAGGACATGTGACAGACGTGACAGACTCTGGAGACGCTGTGGAGAGCGATCTGCTGCCTGCAACATCCTTCAGCATGACCGGTTTGGCAGTGGGTCAGTAATGGTGTGGGGTGGAATTTCTTTGGAGGACCGCACAGCCCTCCATGTGCTCGCCAGAGGTAGCCTGACTGCCATTAGGTACCGAGATGAGATCCTCACACCCCTTGTGAGACCATATGCTGGTGCGGTTTATGCCATTGCTCCTAATGCAAGACAATGCTAGACCTCATGTGGCTGGAGTGTGTCAGCAGTTCCTGCAAGATGAAGGCATTGAAGCTATGGACTGGCCCGCCCGTTCCCCAGACCTGAATCCGATTGAGCACATCTGGGACACAATCAGGTCTCGCTCCACCATCCACCCAACGTCACGTTCCACCACAGACTGTCCAGGAGTTGGCGGATGCTTTAGTCCAGGACTGGGAGGAGATCCCTCAGGAGACCATCCGCCACCCTCATCAGGAGCATGCCCAGGCGTTGTAGGGAGGTCATACAGGCACGTGAGGCCACCACACAATACTGAGCCTCATTTGTTTTAAGGACATTACATCAAAGTTGGATCAGCCTGTAGTGTGTTTTTTTTCCACTTTAATTTTGTGTGTGACTCCAAATCCAGGCCTCCATTGGTTAATAACATTTGATTTCCAATGATGATTTTTGTGTGATTTGTTGACGGCACATTCAACTTTGTACAGAACAAAGTATTCAATGAGAATATTTCATTCATTCAGATCTAGGATGTTGTTATTTGAGTGTTCCCTTGTTTATTTTTTTGAGCAGTATATATATATAAATATAATACACATATATAGATCCTCCCTTAAACCGGAAAAAAGTGAAACATGTTGGTTTGCCTGGCAAGAAACATGAAGATGGAAAAAAACAAGTCAGCACAATATGCCAATGATGCTGGGGTGGGAGCTATGGAACTTTTTCACCGTGGTAAAAAAAGATCCATACTGTCACAGCCCTTTGCTATATCATACATTACAATTTCCAATTTTGAGATAACTCCTGTTTTTAGCAGCAAAAATAACTGCTTTGCCAAATTTGGTGTGGCATAGCACCGTCATATGTCTTTTGGTATGAATAAGAATGCCAGTTGTGGGGGAAACCTTATCACACCAACCAATCAGTGCCTATTCCTTGCGTGGTGGAATGAAAGCGAAAGTCCAACATATTGGAGAGCCTTTCTAAAAAAGTGGAGTGAAGAGCGTAGCCCATAATTTCAGTACGAGATGTTCAACAAGCCCATATGAATGTTGTGCTTGGGTGCCTGGTTACTTTGGCATTGTGGTGTATTATTTTTTCTGCTTAAGAAGTGCACATTTACAATAATTACAAGGTCCTTAACTTTGGCTCTTTGGAGAAGACCCTGTGGAACCCAATCTTGCAAGGAATACTTCCTTGTCACTCTCACACTGAAAGTTTATAAAGAAGTTACACCTTAATCGATTTATTTTTTTACACAAGTAACACTATTTTGTGACAGCTAAATAAAGCACACAACACCTCTACTGGACTTGCTAATTCCTACAATATACAAGCCTGCAGTCATCCCTAACCTCATCTAGTCAGACCTCCAGAGAGAGAAACAAAACTTATGGTTAAAGTGCATGATTGGGTGTATTGTTATGGACTACTGGCAACGGGAGAGAGAAAGTCATGAAAAGGTTCCTGCCTCCACTGTGACTGAGCCTTTTAAGGGTACTTGTCAGCAGCAGGGAATGAAAGAAGGAACTCTTATCAGGATTAAGGTTTTCATTTGGTAGCTGTGAGAGGAAACTATAAGTTTGTTTACAGCTCAGAAACACAAGTGGCCTCTACCATTTACCATTTCCCACTGACTCTGTCCCTGGATTCCAGGGATCAGGGTCGCAGGACAAACACTACAAAATAGCCAGTGTTCATGAGTCACAGCAGTTTTACTAACACATCGCATAAATGATGTAATCATACAAAGGTCCAATACTAGACCTCTGGCTTTAAGCCCTTACCCTACCACAAAAGCATCAAAAAAACTGGAATGGTCACACCAGAAGCGGCCATCTGCATCAGTTTGGGTGAAGTACAGTGGTATGAAAAAAGTTTGGGGCACCCCTGAATAATTTTCAATGATTGTTAGTTTTATAAATCATTGTTTGTTCAGATCAGCAAACTGAGTTAAATATATCAATAGCAGATGGCTTTATGGGGATTTCTGGGTAAAGCTGGATTGACCAGCCTACCCGTATATCCAAAGCACATATTGCTGGTCTGAAATTAAGTTTATAGGAATTAACAGAAAGTGTGCAGTAACTATTCAACCAAAATTAGGCAGGTGCATAAATTTGGGCACCCCAACAGAAAAATTACATCAATATTTTAGTAGATCCTCCTTTTGTAGAAATAACAGCCGCCGCTAAACGCTTCCTACAGTTTCCAGTTCTGGATTCTGGTTGAAGGTGCTTTGGACCATTCTTCTTTACAAACATCTCCATTTTCATCAGGTTGCATGGTTTTTCCTCCGAGCATGGACAGCCCACATTTTCAGTAATATTCATGTCTGGGGACTGAGATGGCCATTCCAGAACGTTGTACTGGTTTCCTCTGCATGAAGCCTTAGTAGATTTTGAGCAGGGTTTGGGGTCGTTGGCCCTCGGTGCAACTTTGTCACTGATTCTTGAACATTTGTTCTCAAGGAATACTGGAGATATTTAACTGGAAATCCATGCGACCCTCAAACTTTAACAAGATTCCTAGTACCGTGCACTGGCCACACAGTCCCACAGCATGATGGAACCGCCACCAAATTTTACTCTGGGTAGCAAGTGTTTGTTCTTTGGGATGCTGTGTTCTTTTTTTCCGCTCCTTGTTATGGTCCAAATAACTCAATTTTTAGTTTTTCATCAGTACACAGCACTTTATTCCAAAAAAATGAAGCTGGATTGTCCCAATGTGCTGTAGCACACCTCAAGTGACTCTGTTTGTGGTGTGTTCTGCAGAAAAAGGGCTTCTTTCTGCATCACTCTCCCATACAGCCTCTCCTTGTGGCAAAGTGCGCTGTATAGTTGAACGATGAACAGTGACACCATCTGCAGCAAGATGAGGTTGTAGGTCCTTTGGAGTGGTCTGTGTGGGCTTGACTATGACTGTTTCTCACCATCCTTTCTTCCCCTCTGCCTATCTGAGATTTTTTCTGGGTCTTGGCACTTTCGGGAGTTCCTTAACTAGAACTGTGCCTGTGGTCTTCCCATGTTGCCTCACTATGTTCCTCACAGTGGAAACTGACAGCTGAAATCTCTGAGAGAGCTTTTCTCTTTCCCTGAACCATGATGTTGAACACCTTTGTTTTCAGGCCATTTGAGAGTCGTTTTGAGGCTCCCATGTTTGCCACTCTTCAGAGAAGATGCAAAGAGGAGAAAAATTTCCAATTGGCCACCCTTAACCCTTTCTCAATAGTTTTTGGATTCACTTGTTGTATGAGATCAAGGGTCAATGAACTTACAAAACAAATTTTGTGTTCCAATAATTAGTGCTAAAGGTATTCAAATGACAAGGGTGCCCAAATTTATGCACCTGCCTAATTTTGTTTGAATAATTACTGCACACTTTCTGTAAAACCTATAAACTTAATTTCACTTCTCACGGTGTTCATCTGCTATATGATATATTTACCTGAAATTGCTGAGCTGGACAACCAATGATTTATAAAGAAAAATCATGAAAATTATCAGGGGTGCCCAAACTTTTTCATACCACTGTAGCTATTGTCACACTGGGACTGAGAAGTTGTGTAGTTAGCAATTAAGCTAGAAATTAAGCTGTCTTGAAATGTATAAATGAATTGATATTGACAACTCAACAATGCAATAAATTCAATATTATCTGAAGATTACTAAATAGAGTAGAACTTATGCAATGTTTTATACATTAATGTTTGTCAACCAAAAAGTTGGTTGCTAGCAAAGTAAGTTAAAAGCAGCCATTGTAAAAGCAATAACACAGTAAAGTTTAAAAAAGCAAACTTAAAAACTTTTAAAAAGCAGCAAAGACCAGCATATGTTGTTTTGGATGTTGGTATGTTGGTCAATCAGCATGACTATATGAGTTCCATGCTCCATGCTGGTCTAAGTTGTTTTGAGTTGGTTAGTACTGGTCTAGCTGGTGAAACTAAATGGTCTTTCTGGTCTTTCTGGTAAAGCTGATTGACCAGCCTACCCGTATCCAAAGCACAACATATGCTGGTCTTTGCTATTTCTTGTCATGATTGGCAGAAACAGGAGGCAAATGCAAAGAGGCAATTCAAAAGCATTATATTAAGCAACTGGAACATGCACAAAAGAGCAGGGCAAAATCGAAATCCAAAAAAAAAAAGGACAAAAGTCAAAAACCAGATAAAGAGTCCTAACAGGCAAATAATCAAACACACTAAATGTAAAGTGGAGTCAGGAGACAAAGCAGGGTTCATACATGAGATGAGAAACCGTAGTGCAGTAAAATGCTCAGTAACTACATCGAAACGCAGTGATTGTATGAGTGGTGTTTAAAGGTCTGGGGGCTCTGAGACGCCCCAGACTCCGACTGTGTGGAGTTTGCATGTCTACATTACATTCCAAACATTATTCATTAGGTTCATTAATTCATTAGGTTGATGAATCACTCTGAATCAGCCCATGACTAGTGTGTGGATATAACATTGTGTCTGTCATGAGGATAGCCTTTGATGCTGATGCAACACTGAATCAAACTAACAAACACAAAAAACCAAATGTCCGGTGTGTAATCAGTTGTTAGGAAACCGGTGCACATCGGTGCACGCAGTGAATCAGTATGATAGACTAAGTGAAGCATGCTGGGAAAATGCATCCGAAAGTGACAGGACCAGGATCTAATCCAACTTTGTACCGGATTGCCACCATATTCTTACATGTTTACAGAATAAAAACGCAAAGCTGCAATCCTGCTAAACTCTTCCATCTTTTTCTGCACTGCAAAGGACAAGCAAACCAGCTGAGTCAAATCAGTAGAGCAGCAATGATCTGTTGACGATACATCTGCAGGTCCAATGTGTGAAACTGCTAATTGTGAAATGATTTATAATAAAATTATGATGACAAAAATCTCAACTTAACACTTAATGACATGACAATACTGCTTTTACTGCTTTTAAATATTCTGTAGTTGTGTTCCAAATGTCATATTATATAGAAGACATCTGATGTACTAATTTTCCCAGTGCAGCATTATCTGGCCTGGGTTGATTGATCCACTTGATTAAGTGGATGCTCAAAGGAAGCCTGCATTAGCAATGTAGCTGATATTTATTTTGTTGCAACTGCCATTAAAACTAGAGATGCACCAATACCACTTTTCCCTTCAGAAAACTGAATGCTCAGTGTTGCACAATATCAACACTGACCATCAGATATTGATTTTCTGTTTTTTAACTGTTTAAGATGGGTAAAATCCTGCAACTCATGGATTTGCTCTCTCTCTCTCTCTCTCTCACATATACATAGTTTCGTTTATTGAATGCGTAGTGGACATGTCCAGCCAATGGGTTAGAACCCCAAAGCCTCCAGTTTCATAGTTCGTGGTTCCAGAACAACAACTTGGTGTCAGAACTTAACTTTTAGAGGTACATGGTACAGCTATAATCAATATATACAGTATCTTCATGACATTTATTTCAATGGGAATAGAAAGGGATATCTACAGTCAGCACTAAAGCATGGTGCTAAAAGTTGGAGAGAACTGTGCTTCAGCTCAATTTTTCCAAAAGGTCAGATCCATTATTCTTATATTCAGAGCAAAGAATCCAAGTCATTCATTTCTTTCAGAGTCATGAATCCTTTCCTTCTTACTGTTTATGCTCCTGTGAGAATCAGCTTTTTGGAGGTAATGTGTGCCACATATCATTATTATATCTCATCATAACCACAGGAATATGGTCATGCTGACAGACTACCTTTGAGTAGCCAGCTTAGGAGTGATTTCCATCTTATTACTGACATTTTTGCCTAGTTTTTCATGTCATGCTGCTCAGCACCCAGTGCCAAAGAATTCTAGATACTAACATGAACTCAAATATGCAAAGCAAGCAGTCCTAATCCTAGTCTTGGGAAAAATGAGAAAACGGTGCAGTCATGGTCAGATATGTCAAACCTGATTTCCAGTTAGATCCTTATTACAATGCATTGTGATACAGAACAAACTAAATTAGATGCAAGAAATGTTGGCTAACCAAACCTAAATCTTTAACACCACTTTCTCTTGACCGACCCAGCATTGGGTTAAGGCAATAAAGCCTGGTGATCATCCTCACACCCATTAAGAAGCGCAATATGCAGGTAATAACCACAGTGGGGGAAATGGTGCTGACAAAACAACATGACACAAACAGATGTAACGGGAGAAGAAGCTGGATCCCCTGAAGCTTGACCTTTCTCTCACTCTGACTTGCCTGTTTCTTGTGGAGAAAAATCCTCCATAGGGACATTGTTATCCAGAGAAATTGCAGCTATAACGGTCATTGGTAAAGACCACTACAGACCTCTGCTACAGACCTCTTTTACTCAGTTACAGAGTACAATCAGGGGATACAAAGCTTGTTCATCTCTACAGTTGGAGTTGCATCCATTCAAGTTTCTAATTTTAATGCAAACTAAAATGAATTCATAAGATGTAGGTGTGCAATGGTACCTTAGTTGTATCACAGTTTTTTGGGTGGCGGTAACAGTACGGTTTTGGTATCTTTATATTTCATAAAAAACACATCACCCTTCACACAATTAACTTATTTTTTCCCAGACAAATAGAACTTCATTCAGAAATGACAGCATGACTGAGTATGCCTGGTTTCTGTCTCTAATCAAGGGGAGAAATCACACAATATGATCTTATTCTCATTACAATGTTACACAATGTTTAAATATCAATTGAAATTTAAAAAAAGCAATTGTTTGTTTGTTTAATGCCACTATCAGCATCAATGGCCATTTCAGCAACACACACAAAGTTACATCAATACACAAGGTTACATCAAAACTAGTCACACACTGGTTGGTCCAATTTAGTGTAATCAGTTAACCTAATGCATGTCTTTGCACTGTGGGAGGAAGCCGGAGTACCCGGAGTAAACCCACACAGACACGGGGAGAACATGAAGACTCCACATATAAAAGATCCAGGCCTCTGCACTCTGGGATCAAACCCAGGACCTTCTTGATGTGTGGCAACATTGCTACCACCAGAGAAGATTTAGGGATGAATATAACCCCCCAACGTAGGCCCAGCAATACCCCTGCTGTAAGCAGAACATCATCTTCTGTATCCTTAAACAGCTGAACACTAGACTCTTAAGAACTTCTCTGCCTTCAGGGAAACCCCGCTTTATCCTACATGACATCAGTTTATGCTGCACGATGCGTTAAAGGGCATGAGCCAAAACAGAGATTCATTCTGACAGAACAACAGAAACACATAACAGCACTTAAGGTGTTCATTCCTCTATAAAACAAAACATCTGCTGAAATATCAGATCTCATAAACAAGACGAAGTCTGGTGAATACGGTGAGAAATTCAAACACCCTCAACCACCTGTGCACGAGGCAAGAAATTGCACAGTGGCACAATGGATCTGTCTGAGAAGAGCAGCGCTGTCAGATTGATTGTTTATTAGGCTGTTCAAGCTGGTATTTTCACCTCTTTTTCTCCTTGGTCGTACATGAGAGCTCATGCAGAGAGAAGGCAGGAACAGGTGGAGCTGGTGCAAGAGTTACCAGTGTGGCTCGAAGCTTAGAAAAGCATCAAAATACATCTTTGCACTTCATTATTAGAATGAGTGCAATAGTAGCACAGATGCTTTGCCTAAACTGGTGAAATGCTTTTTAAGAAGGTTTTTTTAGGCAGAAACCTGTTCAAGCCCAAAAAAATCTGTGATCATAGATGTGATCATAAACATGTCAGGTATGCAAAGCAAATCCCTAACATAACTGACAAGGCTCTGCAGTAGGACTGCACGATTCATTATATGTTTAATCGGTATCGCGATATGAGTTTTCCCAATAAACACATCTCACATATTGATAGAGCTGCGATAATGCTTTCTGAAAGTAATGAATACCAGCAAACTCAAGTTGCTTATAGAGGGAGCTCTTGACCCTGCAGACCACGCTCATGTATCATAATTAGGCTGAAGCCAGATTGAATCAGAGGTCCACAGTGAATGCACATACCAAACATGCTTAGCTCTTAGCCTTGGAAAATGAGCGCAGACAGACCAAGTACCGAAAACCATTCAAGAAGCTAAGATGCAAGTGAAGGGGATTTGGGACAGAAAGTGGAGGCACACCTGTAGTCTGGGAATACTTTGGTTTTAAAGGAGATGTCCATGTTTTACAATCACTTACACACACAAACAACTCTATGAGGAGGGTTCAGCAAAAAAGTCTGAACGCACTGTTAGATTTACCCCTCATCACAATGCACCTCAATGTGTAAAACAAAAAGTCATGAGACTAGGGCTGTAACTAACGATTATTTTAATAATCGATTAAATAACAGAGCAAATAAGTGCTTACAATAAATGAATAATAATAAATTACATTCATTAATAAATTAAAATAACAAATTAAATAATAAAGAAAAATAAGTGCATCTCTGATGCAAACACTACATACAAACCCATTCACTCCCTTTCTTTAGGAACTTTGCATTGCAATCCAAAAATGTTATCATGTCAACATGCTCCAGGCTAAAGCTGGCTCTCTTTTTAGAGACTATGGCCCTGTCCACACGAACACAGGTATTTTTAAAAACTTAGCTTTTTCTATGCGTTTTGACCGTTCGTCCACATGAAAACGGACTTTCTTTTTGCAAAACTCCTTCCAGGGTGAAGATTTTCAGAAACTCCTTTTTCAGCGTTTTCGTGTGGACTGGGAAAACGAAGTTTCTTGCTTGTAACGTCACTTTGTGCGCCGTTATCTCCTTTGTTTACATGAGGCGATTTTGTGCAATAGCGGACGTAGCCAAAATAGTGCCAGCTGTAACACTGCTGACCGAACTTGTTACAAATCTACAAATAAATTTACAATTATTACTTTTTCATTACACTTAAGAACAGAGGCGTCAGAATGCGCTACGGAGGTCACTACTATATCCATCACACCCACGAAGCAGTTCCCGCCCCCACAGCGTCGCCGGTTTTGGACGAGACCCAGTCGGACCTCTCGTTGGTGGGATAGCTTTCAAAACGAAGTGGTTGTTGAAGAACAATGGCGAGAAAATGTTCGTATGCATAGGACATCGCTGTTGTCGCTGAGTGAGCAGCTTCGCCGGCATATAGGACTGCTGGTTTGGCTCTGCTCTTGACAGCGACTGTGTGCGTTTTTGCGTTTTCATGTGGGCGAAGTTTTTGTTTAAACAGTGGGGGCTTGTGTGGACGGGATGTGTTTTATTAAAACGACTTTGAAAACCCCCGATTTAGAATATACCCGTGTACGTGTGGACATAGCTTTAATGCTAACTTATTTGAAGATTCCATGTCCGCCGCCGGCTCCCGCCTCGCTCCGTTCAATGGTGTTTTTCCGTGTTTTTTTTTTCCAGCGCTGACCGCAAGTGCCGCAAGTAACGTAAGCGGATATGATAAGGCGAGGGACACATAAATCATGCGACACGACGAATCGATAATAAAATTCATTGTCGACGCTTTTAATAATCGATTATTATCGATTTTATCGATTCGTTGTTGCAGCCCTACATGAGACCCTATGATTTGGCCTCCTGATGTCATAATGAAATAACCAAGGACTTATAATGATGTTTGCAGACATCATATTTTCCTAAAGAACACACTTTGGAAAACATAGCTTTGGGTTTGCGAGATGCTTTGACAAGCTGGAGTTTTGTGCCTAATGTGTGTTAACACAACACCATAAATATGATCAAAGCCACCAAATTGTATGGTTAGACTAGACTTCAGTGTTGTGGGCACAGAGTCCATTTGTCTAATATAAGTTCATTCATTCATTTTCTTATCCGTTTAGCCTAGTCAGGATCATTGGAGAGCCGGCGACACAGGGTGCAAGGCAGGAATAACCCTAGAGGGGTGCCAATCTATCCTAGGGCACATTTACTCACACACTAAGGGGCACTTCAGAAACACCAATTAACCTAACACACATCTTGGGAGGAATATGGGAGGAAACTGGAGTACCTGGAGAAAACCCACCTGAACACAGAAAGAACATGCAAACTCCACACAGGCAGGGTCCAAAGTCTGGATTGAACCGGGGATCTCAGAGCTGTCAGGTGGCACTGCTAACAGCTGCACCACCGTGCCACCCCGATAAGTGTTCATTTTAATTTCAACAATTTCTAGCAATTTTGTATAAACTAACCACTTGTATACAGTGGTCAACTGATTTATTATGAGACATGTTTCATGCCTACTGCCTGAACAATGACATCTGAAATTATAATGTTGCTATTTGATTTACAAATGGTGGCTCAGACTGTGCTTTCATTCTTTGGTTCTTACATGTTGGCTGTGTTCATTCTGTGCTATCAAAAGTTTCTATTCAGTAAGGAACAGTGATTTCAAACCATTTCTTTACTGACTTTATTTTGTCTGTCAACTGATACATTAATTTTCTCTCTCTCAGTCCAGGACGTGTCTCATGGATTTGCCATTCCGCTCTTCTCCATCCCTTTGAGTTTCCCTTCATTTCCTTCCCTTTCCTCTCTCACCTGTCTCCTCATCTCACCGTCTAGCCTGAGCGTTATGACAGTAATCCTGAAATGTATGAGTCTTTTTTTGATGCAATACTCTTTATTCCTGGCCTACCAACCCCCTCCATCGGATTCTCACAACACTGCCTTTTTAATCTCCCAAGGTGTAGTCCCAGGTTCATGTTCGCATTGAGACTATGTTACAGCAATACAAGCATTCTGATGTCTAAGCACGAGGACCTACACCCTCTTATTCCCCTGGGGACAAGGTTTGGCTCTCTCGAGACATGTGCTGCCAGCAGGGCACTCACAAGCTGCTACCTCACTTTATGAGCCCTTTTAAACCACTACGGCGCATCAATGAAACTGATAATTAACATTTAGGAAATCAACAAAGCATGTAACATTTTAGACCAAATAACCCTTAAAGTAACAGTCCAAAAGCAACCAAGTGGACAAACAGTGTTGAAACCTAGAGGTGTGGGCAATGAGGTGGTGCAACGGTCAAACTACCCTAGACTGGGGCCAAATCAGGAAAAGGGCAGGGCATGAGAGAAACATATGCGTTACTCAAGTACTCCAGCATTCACTTAGGCATCACACGCAGACACAATTAACTGTATCTGAGGGAGAGAAGGCTGGTCAGGGGATCATCCCCTAGCAATGCAACAGTGACCCCTACCCAGCTGTATTATGAACTGTTGAACTGTTGATATTATTTCATAGTCTTCCTTAACACCTGAGATAATCGTTTAGGTTGCAGCAAGGTAGATTGGATACCAAGTAATCTAATTGTGTGCTTAATAACGTTTTGCGTCATAAATATGGTCCAAAAAGCTGACCTAAGCCAAGAGAAATGTCACCCCTAGGGATGCACCGATATTGAATTTCTTGGGCCGATACGATAACCGATGTTTAGCACATTATTGTGACCAATACTGATTTCAAAAAACAATAATTTAACCTTTCTAACCATTTAAAATGTTCAACTATAAAATTCATACATATACTGTTGTTAAAGTCAATACCAGTAATCCATTTTAGCAATAAAATAAATAATAAGAAGAAATAAAACAGTTAAATCAGACACAACAGTTACTGTAAACATAAGGTCAAGGGAAAAATGGTTTCATTCCATTTTATTTCCTAACTTTCCTTTAAAAAGATACATTTTTTTTTTTGTCTTGAACTGGTACAGGCATCGACAAGAACAATTAAGTGTATAAGAAAGCTTAAGACTGAGAAGCCAAAAGAAATAATACAACTGCAAACTCAGCAACATCAGATATTTCACAACCAGAAGAAAAAAAAGAAATGTTCATATGTAAATATATATTAAATGTTGGTTATAATATCAGCTAATATTTTAATATTGGATCAATGCCGAAAAACGAAAAAAATACATATATGGGCAAATAATATATCGGCCGCCAATATATCATGCATCATTAGTCACCCCATGATCACTTTTAAGAAATGATGGCCAAAATAGCATGTTATGTAAGTTTCTAAACAAGTGATTTGGCCACAATCATCAGAATCACAGATTGTGATGAGACAAATAAAGTGGCTCTTAAGAAGACCACTAAGAAAAAAAAATGCATGCTACCTCTGCTGCAGATGACAAGCATGTTCGTGAAATTAGCCTAATAAATCACCAGCTAATAGAACAAACTCTTGTTCAATCGCTACAGACGTCCAAACTTCATGTGGCTTTCAGATTCAGCTTCATGGGATGGGTTTCCATTCCAGCTGCAGCTAAGCCTACATCACCAAGCACAGTGCAAAGCATTGGATGCAGTGGTGCATCTGAGGCTGGACTCTAGAGCAGTGGAGATATGTTCTCTGGAGTGACGAATCACACGTCTCCGTCTGGCAATCTGAGTCTGGGTTTGGCGGTTGCCAGGAGAACGATAAATTTAAATTTACAGCATTTAGCAGACACCCTTATCCAGAGCGACTTACAATTACTACAGTCTTACAATCCAAGCAATTGTGGGTTAAGGGTCTTGCTCAAGGACCCAACAGGGGCAGCTTGACAGAGGTGGGATTTGAACCATGGACCTTCTGGTTCAGAGTCCAGTACCTTAACCGCTAGGCTACCACAGTCCCACGATACTTTGTCTGACTGCACTGTGCCAAGTGAAAAGTTTTGTGGTGTGGGGTTGTTTTTCAGTGATTTGGGTTCGGCCCCTTAGTTCCAGTGAAAGGAACTCTTAATTCTTCAGCATACCAAGAAATTTTGGACAATTTCATGTTTCCAGCTTTGTGGGAACAGTTCGGGGACGGCCCCTTCCTGTTCTAACATGACTGCTCACCAGTGCACACATCACGGGCCAAGACACGGATGAGCGAGTTTGGTGTGGAAGAACTTGACTAGCCTGCACAGAGTCCTGACCTCAACCCAATAGAACACCTTTGGGATGAATTAGAGCGGAGACTGAGAGCCAGACCTTCTCGTCCAACATCAGAGTCTGACCTCAGAAATGCTCTTCTGGAAGAATTCAAATAAACACACTCCTAAACCTTGTAGAAAACCTTCTCAGAAGAGTTAAAGCTGCTATAGTTGCAAATGGTGGCCCGGCATCATATTAAACTCTATGGATTAAGAATGGGATATTACTCAAGTTCATATGTGTGTGAAGGCAGACGAACGAATACTTTTGGCGATATGAAAAAGCCCGGTTATGAACCCCTCCTAACAGACCATGAAGCCGGTATAATCTTTAAAAACATAAAAATGCTAAAAAAAATTTATCATACCACCCAGAATTACTCTCACCAGCTCATCAGGCTGCATGTTGAACCATTTCTCTCTTGCTGCTGGAACATCTGGCTGCACTCAGATTATCCTGTTGCGCGCTGACAGAGCCTGCTCACTTCTCTACATTTTGCTTAATAACACTTTACATGTTCTTACAACTCTACTTCAGTTAATGTATATGGCAAAGTAATATAGGGGTTATATATTAATAATAAGGATAATAACCTTACTGGACCATGGACCTATATGCAATGCATATCTGCAGTTGATTTGTGTTACTTTATTTACCTCAGGGCCATTTTGCAACTGAAAGGTGAGTGAAATATCTAGGATAAGGAAAGCCCATAAGAAGCTGTTGTGTCCAAATGTGCCCAACAGTATATAATTGATATAATGTATGACAAAACCTTAGTTTATGAACAAAGAAAATCTACAATTAAACCAGGACCTGGCGACCACTCCAATAAGTTTTGAGCAGCTTAAATGTGTCTGAAAGTGGGTGAAGGCTTGATTTATCTATTTCTCAGTCAGCACTGGTTTCCCTGTCACTATTTTAATGAGCAAGTTCTCATACATGTTCCTACCTGAAAACTTCCAGCGTAATCCTCCTCCTTCTCCCCATTCCGCCCCTCCTTCAGAGCAATGAGCGTGAAGCCTCTGAAGTAAGCAGGGTTGGTGGCATATAATGTCACTGTAAGGAAACAAGCACAACACGAACATTGCTTTATCTTGCAAAGCTTGCTCCAAAATTCTGAGAGCGTGTGACGCATTGCAACAGCACAGGGCTCATGTACCAGAATAGAATAAAGAGAACTTTCAGCACAAATATTTTAAGTGACAGAGTTATCAGGACCAGTGGTTAAGAAGGGTAAAGCAAAGGCAGTGGAAAATGGTTCTGGGGCTAATTAGCCTACAGAAACAGGATATATATATGTACACACACACACACATTTACCTATTGTACATACCGTATTTTTCGGACCATAAGGCACACTTAAAATCCTTTAACTTTCTCAAAAATCGACAGTGCACCTAAAAATGCGGTGCGTCTAATGTATGAATTAATTCTGGTTGTGCTTTCTGACCTAGAACCGATTGTAGATGGTACACAGCGCTCATAAATCTGTCAAAATGTTTTAGCACGGTCTTGGTAAGTTACGAAGCTTATGGCAACCGTAGTGCGCAGCATCGCGGAGTAATACGGTATGTGCTTCAGCATTAGGGTACGTGCATTCATTCATTCATTCTCGAAGCGGATTTCAAACTCAGCGCTATCGGTCACGCAGTACAACATGGACATAGAGCAGCTGCGAGAGAATTCAACTTTAACCAATCAATGGTACGGAAGTGGAGGAAGCAAGAAGACGCCCTGCGCCAGGTAAAGACCAAACTGAGCTTCCGACGGAACTTAAGAGTTTTGTTTCATTTCATGTGTCTTATAATCCGGTGGCGCTTTATGGTCCGAAAAATACGGTAGTGTGTATTTTCTACATAGGTATTTTATGCTTACTTTACTTTGGCATCTATATGTTCATGTATTCACAACATTACTTGTAGCCTGGTAGGATAGAGTACTGCACTTGCACACTGAGTGCATGCACCGTGTTCACCGCAACAGACGTCCAGTTAGCATTCTACCTAAAACCCATGGCTGAAGTTTAAAATGAGGGCACCGGGAGACAAGACCGATGTTGCTCAAAAGACGACAATCTGGTACGTATATCAGATATTGGTTGCCATTAAAGGCAGCTCAACGACTAACTTATTTCTGCAGATATGAAGATTATGACAAACTTCGGCACCATGAAAGGACTAAACCAGCTAAGGTAGCAGCATAAAAACACACTCAGCAAGATTTAGCGGAATCATTCTGCAAAAAAAGTGCCTTACAACAAGCAAAGCAACTGATGACAAGTTATAACAAATGCTGTCACCAATGACTTCACAAAAGACACGGTGCCAATTGGAGCAGTTGAGAGAGATGAGTTCTGCCTAAAATTGTATGATTCATGACACCAAACTGTAGTAAATAAACTGCAGAAGGATTCGCATTTTTAATAATGTATGACTTTCACAATCATTTGACCTAATTATTGTGATCAACAAAATCCTAGAGAATATCAACATATCATCCTTTGTCAATATCGCACACCCCTAGAACAAACTATAACTGAATCACGTCTTTTAGTACACATGATCTGGTCTTTTAAACATTATTAAAGATACTATTTAGATGCTGTACATGTGACTTTTGCCCAACTGCTTGAAACAAGGGGTTTAAATAGCAGAGCATTTGATTAAGGAATTGCAGAACTGGTGAGAGGAAACAAAATGGCAGCAAATCCAATCAGTGCTCAGAGCTGGGTTAGTGTTAGGGAGTGAGAAAGACTATAGACCTCTACCAATAATGTTAAAGGAAATAAAAATTAGAATGTTTCCATCGCTCTCCTGTGCTGGTCAGTGCAGATCAGGGCAGTTCAGTTTGAAAATGATGGCATATGGAATAATTTGATGATTTACAGAGACATTAGACATTCAGAACAGTGACATTCAAAAACACAAACAAAAATACAAACACAAAAATCTAAGAAATGTTTCAGTTTTGGCTTTTAACTCTTTCTGTCTCACTTTTGGCCAAAAACGTATGTCGGGGCATCTCTGGATGAAAGTGTGCTGACCTTCATAAATAAAGTAGGTACATGCTTGAAAGTCCATATACACTATAAAGGAAATGTTAGGTATGGTGGAGGATCTGTAATGTTGTGGGGCTGCTTTATTTTCAAATACCCAATGCCTTCAAATAAGTTTTGTGAGGATTCTTGGCTAGATAGACTCCATGAAGTTCCATGAGATTTTAAAAGAATATCTGTCTGTCTCTGCTAAGACGGCAGGGGTGTCTCAGATTCCTTACTCAGTATCCTCTTATCATATTAAATATTACAGAAGAGGACTCTGTGCTGTTCTGATGGAAACAGAGGCTGAAATACTAACTTCAGAGTAGACTTTTGTAGTCAGTTTGCATTTTTGCCCTATTGTTCATAGCAATTTGAACATAAACCCTGGTTAAGGGTTTATCCATGGTTTATGGCAAATCATACACTGACAATGTCTCAGCTAATCAATTACACCTGAGATGGTTACCATGCATTATACACTAGCATTCAAAAGCTGGTATCACTTTTTTCTTTCAGTTAGTTTTGATGTATTTATATTTTAAAAACTGTAATATAACACAAAGTTCATCATGAGCAACAGTTTACACAAATATAGCATGCTTAAGTCACATGTACAAGTTGTCTTAACTTTTATTACTATACCTATTCAACGAAACTTTAATTTGACCTGCTAATACAGAAAAGTAGACCTTAGAAGCACAGTGGTACCTAGGTTCTCGTCATTATTTCGTTCCAGAAGGCTTGTCGAGAACTGAAAACAACGAGTAGATTCCCATAAGGAATCATATAAATACAATGAATCCGTTACAGACCCCCAGAAAATCCACACTTTATATGGCATTATATGCATTAATGGAGTTGTATTGTACAGGTGCTCCCTGATTTACGAAGGGGATATGTTCTCCATCATAAGTTAAAAGTATCATGAACTGAGGAGTTTATGGAGTGTCTGGTGGAGCGGTCTATACTGTATCATAGCAGAGCCTATGATAAGCAACAATAAGTAAGTTAATTTTTAAAACACTTACATTAAGCTACAGTTGGCCAAAGTCATTAGCACAAAGATTATTTTATAACAAAGTGTTAACAGACTTCATATAAATTAGTGAGTAATGGACTGAAAGTGAAAAGGAAAAGCAAAACACTTACTCTATTGGTGAACTCAGTGCTTGAATAGCTACTAAGCTAACTGCAGCCTGTGTTTCCTCTCGGTTTCCTTTCGGTTGACTCTTATACTAATTATAAGACCTTATTAGGAACCATGGAGACTCATCTGCTCTAAGACTACGTACTGTAACACCCTGTACTGTATGATAAACACAGGAGAGATTTCCAATGAGGAAGGGCTATTGTGAACCTGAATCTCTGAATCACTGTGTCATGAATCTTGAATGAGAATCATGAATCGTGGATCGAGTTTCACATGGCTCGACTCACACATGTTTAAGCAAGTGCGCCAAGTACCAAGCAAATGACGAGAACCGAGACAAATTTTTCTAGTCAAAATGTGTTGAGAACCGAATTCGACAAGTTCCGAAGTGGTCAAGAACCGAGGTACCACTGTAATTGTATTAGTAGTGTATGTAAGCATAATATGTGTAGTACTAAGACACTGACATTCAGATGTTTAACTCTCCCTACCTGTCTCAAACATATATTATGCTGCTTATGTAACTACTTATGCATCAGCATTGACAGTACTGATTTATTATTAATACCTTAGTTTGTTAGTGAGCTATCTCTAGAGTTAGGCTTATATGTAATATGATGTCAGATACGTAGAGATGCACCAATCGGTCGATCAGTCTCGTATAACCAATTCTGTGCCGTTCACATTTACACTTGTGCAGTGCACAATGGCGACAGTGGCACAAACACAGCCACACACAAACAGCACAGTGGTTTTACTAACTTGAATTCAAAATTCAGTTTGTGTGTACGAATCTTAGGGATGCAACTAAAGATTATTTTAATAATCGATTAATCGGTCGATTATTTTTTCGATTAATCGATGAATCGGGTAAAAAAAAAAAAAAAGAACTTTCCATGTCTTTATTCAGAAATATAACATTAAATAACAGAGCAAATAAGTGCTTACAATAAATGAATAATAATAAATTAAATTCATTAATAAATTAAAATAACAAATTAAATAATAAAGAAAAATAAGTGCATCTCTGATGCAAACACTACTTACAAACTCATTCGCTCCCTTTCTTTAGGAACTTTGCATTGCAATCCAAAAATGTTATTATGTCAACATGCTCCAGGCTAAAGCTGGCTCCGCTCTCTTTTTAGGCCCTGTCCACACGAACACGGGTATATTTAAAAACGTAGCTTTTCTTTGTGTTTTGATCTTTCGTCCACACGAAAACGTGTTTTTTAGATCACTGAAAACGGACTTTTTTTTGCAAAAACTCCTTCCAGGGTGAAGATTTTCTGAAACTCCGTTTTCAGCGTTGTCGTGTGGACTGGGGAAAACGAAGTTTTTGCTTGCTTGTAACGTCATTTGTGTGCCGTTATCTCCTTTGTTTACATGAGGCGATTTGTGCAGTAGCGGACGTAGCCAAAATAGTGCCAGCTGTAACACTGCTGACCGAACTTGTTACAAATCTACAAATACATTTACAATTATTACTTTTTCATTACACTGAAGAACAGAGGCGTCAGAATGCGTTACGGGAGGTCACTACTATATCCATCACACCCACGAAGCAGTTCCCGCCCCCAGCATCGCCGTTTTGGACGAGCACCCGGTCGGACCAACGAGATAGCTTTCAAAACGAAGTGGTTGTTGAAGAACAATGGCGAGAAAATGTTCGTATGCATAGGACGTTGCTGTTGTTGTAGAGTGAGCTGCTTCGCCGGCATATAGGACTGCTGGTTTGGCATTGCTCTTGACAGAGACTGTGTGCGTTTTTGCGTTTTCATGTGGACGAAGTTTTTTGTTTAAACAGTGCTTGTGTGGACGGGATGTTTTTTATAAACGAATTTGAAAACCGCCGTTTTAGAAAATACCCGTGTACGTGTGGACAAAGCCTTAATGCTAACTTATTTTGAAGATTCCACATCCGCGCCGGCTCCGCCTCGCTCCGTTCAATCGCTCGTGTTTTTTTTTCCAGCGCTGACCGCAAGTGCCGCAAGTAACGTATGATAAGGCGAGGGACACATAAATCATGCGACACGACGAATCGATAATGAAATTCGTTGTCGACGCTTTTAATAATCGATTATTATCAATTTTATCGATTCGTTGTTGCAGCCCTAACGAAGCTTTAAACATGACTTCGCCACTTGCCAGTTTGTTTAAGAGTGCTGACGCCTGTTGATGATGAGGAAGTATCTCTAGGCCTATGTAGCGCAATACAAATGATAGAGTAGGGATACTAATGAGGGAGTAGGGATCTAGCTTTAAGCTTTATGGAAGTAGGCTACTTCATAAGGAGTGCTGTTTTCAGTGCATGGCCAAGATCATGGAGGAACATCTCTGAAAATGTTTCGGAACAACGAACTTAATACGATGTTTCAAACAGCATCACCCTTATTCCAACAGAAATGTTGTACAAGGACCTGAAGTGAGCGGTTATTGTGAGGCAACCCACCAACTTCCCAGAGCTGAAGCTGGAGGAATAGGCTAAAATGAACTTCAACAGTTACCAGAAACATTTAGCTGCAGTTATTCCTGCACTCTCAGAGATACTCAGAGTGAGAAAGCAAAGGTTCTCATACTTTTGCCATTTGCAGACATGTATTCTCTGGGTTCTTTTAGGATTTTTTTTTTTAAATCTGATTGTTGTTTTAGGTCACATTTGTCCATAAATACAGAGAATCCTAAAGGCTTCAGAAACTTTCAAGCACCACTGTACATACACAAATTTGTATTAGGAGTGGGCAATATGACGATACTTTATCGTATCATGATAAATGTGGTTATTGTGATAGACAGTATGTTTTTCTGATCATATCGACCATATCGTCAGTGCTTAAAGAACACTGTCCTACTGCATGTTTCATTATAAACAGTGTAGTTAGTCCGGTGTAATTCAATGAATTGCAGCACATTTTGTATAAAATCACTTTATTAAGTATGGGATAATATTTGAATAGTAGTTTTTAAGAATTGGTCATGCATTTTGTCTTTGAGCATATGTAGTGATAAATATCATGTATATTGAAAATGACTTTAAATATTGTGACTATATTTGTACCATGTCGCCCACCCCTAATTTGAATAGACATTGGAACCAAGTTTTATGGTAGTACATATTATCAGCCTGTGGAACGGATGTAAGAGCCAGCTGCTGGTAAAAGCAGCTCCTCAGGACCTGGGTTCAGACCCCAGGCTGGTCAGAGAACCCTGCATTTGACTGGAGTCCTGTATAGGGTACGCACCCAGTGTATTCAAGGACAGATTCTGGTCCACTCACACCACCGCCCAAAACCTGACCCTAACCAGGATAGGCAGGGGTAAAATGGAATGCTAAAAAGGGATATCCGACTGAGTAAGATATACTAACATAGTAATTCATGTTCAATGTGCCTTAAATAAAGATGCTTATATAAATACATTAGGAATACATTGTAATTCTGATGGTAGGTCGCATGGGACAAAACATAAGAATTTTAGTATTGGTAGTAGTAGCAGAAGTATACACATAGACAGAAAACAAAAACACATATTACTAAAAACTGAAGGATACAGGGAACAGCATAGATTAGGTTAGGTATCTATACAGAACAAATACCAATGTCTGGAAAACAGTGTGGTACCCATGTGCTGGAAAGAACTCGAGCACTAGCTCGGTCCTTTCAAATCTCCAAATCCAGAACCCCTATTGTTATGAACCACTTAACCTACAAAACACACACACAAACATATATAGCTATACAGCCTACTATGTGTTTGTGCATCAGCACTGACTGGTGTGTTTGCAGTTCTTTGTTTCTTGGTAGTGCTTTAGATTAGAACTGACATGGACTGAATAAGGAAGATGCTCCAATTTGATAATCACTTCTAGAAGTCTGTATAGGATTTCGTTAAATAAAATGATTCCATATCCATTAACGAAATGATTTTCTGCTAAATGACAGCCGACACAGAGTCTGTCTGGTGCTTTTAAATGTTATGTAATGTTAACGGAACCTGTAGGGGTTTGGTGTGTTTGTCAAGTAAACCCTGCACTCTTATTAAGTGATAAATACATAAGGCTGGCCGCTGAGGATGAATAGTACCTCTGTAAGTGCTTCCAGGCTGATAGTTGTCCGGATCTCCTTCCACGCGGATACGAAACTCGCTGTAGCTCTCCTTTCTCGCACCGTGCGCCCGTAAGATCCAGCTGCAATAACCGTCTGACTTGACCGCTCTGTCCGCGGGTTCTTCTGTAAACGCGAGCGCGCCGCAAAAGCATCCCATCACCATGCACATGAGCGTGAGAGCGAACATCACCGCTCCTGCCATCACGCAAAAGACCCAAAGCGTGTGCGAGAAAGACGCCAAAATAAAGTTGGAAAAACTCTGTAGATCGTCTTCTGGTTCGCGGTCTTTTTTTGGCACGCAAGAAATCGGTCCGATCTCCGCCTCCGCTAAGGCGGGACTGATGCCATGTCGGACTGCACGGGGACGGAATATAAATAGACGCTCTCTGATTCGCTTAAGCCTTAACAGGGACTCCTGAGCAGAGAGACTGGAGGATGCACGAGCAGAGATTTAGGATAACGCAGGCGCAGATGGTCAGAATGATTCAGGAGCAGAGTCGGGAAAACGCAAGTAGCTGTAGAGTTTGTAGATGGAGCAGGGAGTTACGAGAACTCCAAAGCAGAGTCAGATCACAGGAGCGTAAGGTCAGGACAATGCAGGATTAGGGATTCGGGAGAAATTATGGACTTGGATTTAGGAGAACAGAGGTGCATAGTGTTAGAAGAACACGAGTAGAAAGACATTAATTCAGTTCAGTTTCTTTCTAACTTACTTACCTACTTGCGCATATTACCCCTTCTGGGGCATAGGCCACCAACAAGAGATCTCCAAGCGTCTTGATCTTGAACTTTCTGCTCCAACTGTCTCCAGATGTATCCCATTCTCTTGGTGTCGGCCTCCAGGTCTCTGCGCCACATGTTTCTGGGCCGTCCTCTGTTTCTTTTACTTTGGGGATTCCAGGTCAGCGCCTGTCTGGTAATGTTTGGAGAGTGGGATTGCGACGCGTATGGCCTGTCCAATTACGACGGCGTCTCAAGATCACGTCGTCTGCAGGGAGTTGGTTGGTTTTCTGCCAAAGGTCCTGGTTGCTTATGGTGTTCGGCCAGCGGATTTGGAGAATCTTTCGCAGACATGAGTTGATAAATGTCTGTACTTTCTTTGTTGTTGCCAAGGTGGTCCTCCAGGTTTCAGCTCCGTAGAGTAGTACTGACTTGACGTTTGAGTTGAATAGAGTTGGACTTTGGTTTTTTTTGCAGAGTCAGGTCTCTTGAGTTCCAAACATTCTTTGGTTGTAGGAACACTGCTCTCGCCTTTCCTATTCGCGCTTTCACGTCCGCATCAGTTCCGCCCATCTTGTCGATGACACTTCCCAAATACGTGAAGGAGTCTACTTCTTCTAATGTCTCGTTGTTCAATTTGACTGGGTCACTACTTGTGGTGTTTACTTTGAGGATCTTGGTCTTTCCCTTGCTGATGTTTAGGCCTACATGCAGCGAGTTGGTTGCCACTGTGGTGGTTTTCTCCTGCATTTCTTTCAGTTTCTTTCTAGAGCACAATTAAAGACCGAAGCTGACCAAGGTTCTGTTCTTCTGATAAAGAGATAAACTGAGATAAACACACACTACCCAGTGAAAATACATTTAAAATATACTGTATAAATGTCATTGTTAATTAAATTGTATGGCAAAAAGCTTAGAATAGAAATAATAATAATAAAAAATAGATCAGTACACCAAGGAAAAAGATCAGTCCTTGAGGCAAGATTTTTCCAATCGTTCTCATGCATCCGAATCCATAAGGTAATGCTTCCCTTAGAACACAGTGGCCAGAGAACAGAAAATCAGTAGAATATAGGTTTATTAGGAGAGCCAGGGTCGAGAGACAGGAAACCACAGTAGTAGAGAGACGCAGAACCCAACAACAAGATTCAGGAGAACACAGGAGCAGAGATCAGTGGAACAATAGGTTCATAGAGTGAGGAGAACCCGAGTAAGAGAGCAGCAGAATTCAAGAGCAGAGTCGAAGAACACCGGAGCAGAGAGTCAGATCACAGGAGCCATACGGCCATGAACAAACAGGATCAGCAATCAAGAGAAAAACTTAAAAAAGATGGATTTAGGATAACAGTGAAGCAAAAACACAAGGGAAGACAAACATGAATTAAATTCAGTTTTTTCTAGAGCACATTTAAAAGCCGCTGAACCATGCTGTACGGCCAATCGAGTTAGATTGAAAAGAATACCAGCCAGGACCGAACTAACTTCTTGCTTCCACGGAATAACACTGTAACTCCTTACTGCACCTTCTTCTTGACTTAAAGCAGAGTTAAATATAAACTTTATTCCTAGCTTTCCGTTGGGCAAGCATCCAGGAAGGTTTCACTGGCCCAAATCATACAGCAAGCCAATACGCAATACATTAGCCATAAATAGAATATCTAGATCACTAAAAAGATTTACATGTCTTAACTATGTTTTGTTTATTTCACCATTCGAAACCTCACCATCTGCAGCTCTCCAACATTCCTTGTATGGGATTTATTTGACAAGCAATTGCTTCTTCCTTACACTGTGGAGTGCACAATACATATGTAGAACATACCATTCTTGACATAGTAACTCAGGGCCACCATCAAAGGGGGGGACCATGGGCCCCCTTATACAAATGCTGCCCATCCATGCCCGCCCCCCAGAGAATTGACAACGAATTGAATATATATAAAATTCTGCAAAATATGCTGCTGTCTGATATATTACATTGGGTTCTATCAATTTCAGTCAATAATTCATATTTTTTACAATAGTTAGTTTGAAAGAAATTAGCAAAAAATAACAGCTGCCACCACAGTATTACACTCCGAGCCCCAGAAAGACAACAGCAGTTAAATAAAGCTGTACTGAAAATAATGTAGACTAATAAGTGCTTTATTAGTTTGTTTTGGGCATAATGTATTTGTTTACAAAAATAGACAATAACAGCATAGTACAATAAAGCTGTATTGAAAAAATTGGAGGCTTCTGTGTGATATTTGTAACCTTGAGTAGGCTTGTTCACAGTACATTATTTGTTCATTACAGTTAATGTACCCATTAAAGCTGTATATTTGCCTTTTAGGGAATGGGGTAGCCTATTTCAAGACCAATGATTCACCTAACACATATGCACTCACCGATCACTTTATTAGGTACACCTCCTTCTTTCTACACTCATTGCCCATTTTATCAGTTCCACTTACCATATAAAGGCACTCTACAGTTTGACAATTACAGACTGTAGTCCATCTGTTTCTCTAAACACCTTGTTAGTCAACTTTACCCTGAGCTTTAATGGTCAGGGCACCCACCGGACCTCCACATATCGGGAACTATTTGGTTCCTGAATCATTTTCAGTAAAGCAGTGACACTGACACTGGTGGTGCGTTAGTGTGTTATGCTGGTAGGAGTTGCCAGCTGAAACATAAACACCAGTGCAGTAATTATCCGATGGGAGGCTCTTTTTTACCATTTAACCATTTTCTTAGTTAAATCCAGATGGTAAAACTTTTTTTTTTTGGCAGACTTGTGTACTCACTGCAGATGCGCCGCCCGCAGACTGGTATACGGGCCCGCTAGGGGGTTGTTTTTTGCATTCTTAATAACTTAAAACATTCTTACTAGACAGTCCAAAACACCAACTGAAAAGATTTAGTACAATTATGACTACCTGCATACCGATTTTCAACCATCTACATGCAGCTATTCGCCAGAAATCACATACCGAAATCATACCTCCCCAACTCTTTTGCCTTTTAAAATATACTTAGGATGTAAAATAAGTTTTGATTTTGTCACAGAAAATTCACTTACCGTCTAAACAACTCCATGATACTTTTAAACTGCAGATAAAATGCTCACGTCGTCTCATAAAAATCCATTCATTTCCAATGTAACAGGAGGTCCACTTTTTTACCCGTGTACTAAGTACACAGATTAGGTGTCCAGTCCATGTGAGATTTCACTTTAGGGAGTGCTCTTGTAAATCCAACCACTTTGACTGAGTCGCGATTTATGAATATTCATAGCTTAGCGGTTTTATTCAGCCACTCCAGTAATACAGGAGCTCAGGGGTTACCAGGAAGATTAGGAAAAGGAAAGTTCTGTGTAGGTGCTGAGTGACTGACCCCCCTTCCAATGGAAAGCTGACAGCCAGACCAATCCAACAGTATGTCACATGACAGGCTCATGCTCACAGAGCGTGTGGGGGAGGCGGTTAAAGGGTCAGTACAGCATAGTTAAGTATAGAGAGGCGTGCTTTCAGCGTGATTTATTAAGATAAATAGCAAAATAACACTGAATTGTGACTAATATTTGTTTTTTTTTCTATCACAGAAGACATGAAAGAACTTGCAACCACTTGATTTATGATGACAAGCTTCTTTTTATTCGTATTTTTATAGGTTATGGCCTATTTCGAGACGAATGGTGATCAATACTAAAAAAGCTGTGTAACTCTTGAATACTTTGTGGTATCTGTTCCAAATTTTGGATTTAGCTTTACAAGTCCCTGGTGAAAAATAAAATGTACAGCATGGATACTTTTCAATCACCAGCAGCCACACACACATTATACACCCAAAAAATAAAAGGCCTTTCTTTGTCTTTTTTTTTTTTTTACATTTTTTTTGTATTTAATCTTCCCAAATGGAACCTAAATGATGTAGATAGAAGCCCAGAGGTGAATAAATATGTTGGCCCAACTGTTTACTTAATTTTCATGGAAATCGCTGGAAAATGAGCTTAAATTCAAATCTACGGTAAAGGAGTAACAGTTCTCAAATTAAGCAGAAAATTGTTTCCAGTCCTGGAGTAACCCTGTTCTGCACATTGTACTGTTTTCCCTGTACTACACACCTAATTTAACTAATCAGAGGACATAGTCATAAAACTTCTCACAGTCAGAGCGCTGATCTAAAAACTTTTTCTGCTAGTACGTATCGTCCAGTTAAGACAGAAACCCAGATCAGCACAGCTACTTTCAGATGGTTTGTGAATATAAACACAGTTGATTAATGAAGGTTTAGGGATTTGTTAGAGGGATAAGTCGGGAAATAAAACATGAACAGACAGCCCACCATATATATATATACGAATGTAGACGAGTACACACACACGTTAGAAAGATGTGTACACACACATCTTTCTCCATACCAAATAACTGTCTATAATTGTGGAACTACAAAGTGCCTCTATTTGGTAGGTGTAACTGATAAAATTCACAATGATTGTAGAAACAAGGAGATGTAACTAATGAGGTGAATGCAGTGTATATACAGACACATTACGCAGTTAAACAGGATCGTTGTTGTACTGTAACATCTTAATTGTACCTTGTTAGTCTATGCACATCAGATAATTAGAAAGATTAACTGTAAAATAAGAAACCAAAGTGTGCAATTCTCTCATATTGTCATAGTTATCAACTAGTCTATATACTACAACAGCATAATACAATTTCTGAAATTCATTTATCGCTTTTGGTTTTGGTGTGCCACCCCAAGGTTTTCAGTGGCCCCATCTGGCCACCCCTATGAAAAATTTCTGGGGGCGCCACTGACTCTCAACAAGGGAATCAGTGAATAAATACATTTTACAAATCACACTTTAAGAAGAAAGAGCCTTCACAATATAGTGGTGTCGAAATTCACTGGTAGAAAGACACTTTTTTATTGTTTTAGTCTCTGTTAATGATGGATGGTTAACCAGTCTGTTTAGCTTGAAGGTGTTTGTGTGCCAAAACATATTTTTGGCACACAACTAAAATAGATGATTACCTTCAGGTATCAGAGATGTTAGATTAAGCAGTCTGTCTTAAATTACCTATTCTACCAGTAAAGGAATTTATTTGGTCTACCTAATTCTGTTCAATATGGTAAATGTTCTGGGGCTGTTTTTGTCTCCACATGCCATGAAAACTGTTAAGAGAAATTGTATCATGGACTACACAAACTGCTGGGATATTTTAAATAACAACCTGACTGTCACTGCTACAACCGGATCGTACGGGGCTCAGGTGGAAGTGCACCCTCGATGGATCACCAGTCTATCGCAATGCCTGGCAATGGTGACTGTTGTAGCACTAGAGGATGATACTGCCCAGCCAACCATATCCAAATGTGTCTGTGTGACAATGGGAACTAGCCAGTCAGACTAGCGAATTGGCACTGCACCTCCAGAGCACCTAGGACACTGATTCATATCCAAATGTCTTAGTGACCACCACCTGACACAAACCCTTTTTAGAACATATGGGGTGAGGTGAACAGGGATCTGAAAGAGAGAAGCTATAACCCTGGAGGGTCTGGAGAGAATCTTATCAGATCTCACTCAACAAGCATTGCAGGAGAAGACTCAGTGCTGCCATTTTATTAAAGGAAGGTGTTACGTACTAATTACAGCCAACATTTGTTCTACATTTCATTCAGTTAAATGTTTCTCTAATATTAAAAGTATAATGTCAAGTGACTTATTCACAAAGGCAGTTTCCACAAATGTTCCCATCACTTGTTGGGTTGACTGTAGATAACTTTACTCTCATTAAAACCTCATTTTAAATTAACTATTTGCTTCTGATTCTGGAATCCAAAAGCCTTTTTATGCTTATAAAGTGTTTTGTTGTATGATGAGGGTTAGACTAAGTCTAAGACTGTCATATCTGCCTTTGTCAACTCACACCTCTGAGAGTACCAGGCTTGACCTTAACACAGTGCCAGCATGCCACATTTTACCCTTTTCTCAACCCAGCCTTTGATGTCGTGTTTCACTCAACCTTAATGATAGCTGATAAAAGTCAAAAAAGAGAAATCAGAAATCATACATATATCTTTTTTTTATTTTGAAACAATAAACTACAGGACGCACTGCATAGCGTCTGTTCAGACATCACTGCACCTCTTCACTGCCTCATTGTGTCAGGTCACTCTGACCAAAACTCCTGTTCTGGCACTCTCTGTTCTCCGTGGCTTGTTTGTGGTAGATACAGGTTGGTACTGAGCAAATTAAAACAATTTTAGTATATGCCTCTCAAAACTAGGCCTATTGCATCACATGTTGCAGACTGTAGGCCATAGCAACAGAGCTTTAGTACTACAATCCTTTAATTATTTAACATAGAGCTGGGGAACTGCACACTAATTTGAGGGTTTGTCACAACCTTATTACTCACAGTACGACTGCCTCTGGGAAAGAGATGGGGTGTTGTTTCGTTACTGAGAGAAAACCACTGCACAGGGCATGATGTGGCAGCTGTCGATCATGTGAAGCTGTGTGGCTGTGTGTTTCCAGAAGTCATGTGGGGGTCCGACACTTTGGTGTCTTGAAAAAACATCCTGCGGTGCTCGACAATGGTTCTGCTGGCTCAAATGCAGAAAGACACGGAGCTGTTTGTCCACTGCTGCAATGCATGCATGGTCCAGAAGTGTTTGTGTGTGCTGCTTTTAATGCTACATTCCAGTATGCCCATGGTAGCTGCAGATAGTTGGTCCCTTTCCACAAAATGATTAAGGGAAGGTGTGATCACTATGGACTATTTTACCCAATGTTCCAAAGTGTATTGGTCCCAAATCATAGTGCCACCACTACAGCTGAGTAGTACAAGCTTCTTCTGTACGTTTGGGGTCCCTAAAGAGCTCCACAGTGACCAATGGTGCAATTTTGAGCCACAAGGCTCAAGGCACACAGGAGTCACACTGGCCCAGATGATGCTTAGGCACAAGCTTTGAATCCCTGTGGATCTAGCATCTTGGGTCTTGCTCAGAGAGGAAGTAAGCACTAGATCTGTCACAGAGCAGGTGGGACCTCCGATCCTGTATGGCTGCTAGGGGAGTGACAGCAATCTGGTGACTGTAAGCAATCATCAGAAGTGCTCTCATGACATGTGCCCTGGGGGAAGCCACTCAGCATTGGTCAAGAGTGTGGTGTAACAATCCACTGTGACAAAGATGCTGATTTTATACCGGGGTCAAATAGGTCACAAAGCAGATATTAATGACTGGCCAAATGGAGTGAATGCATTTGTGTGTGCCAAAGGCCATAGTGTGAAGGAAGTAGCCGAATTTTCAGGTGTATTGAAGCATATGGTCATAGGCATCAGCCAGCAGTTACAAAAATCTCAGCCTACAGGAAGTTCCTATCAGAATTCATGGAGGTATTGGATGCTATTAGGTACGTTTCAGTCACATTTGACTTTTTTATCCAATATAAGTGTTATTTACCGATTTAAGTGTTTATTTGTTGATTTTGTTTTCTGATTATATGTTGATTTCTTTTTGTTGAAATTTGTTTCTGATAAAATAATACAGAAAAAGTAAATATCATAAATATCTTCATAAATCATAAATATGTTCCATAAAAATAATATAAAATATCTAGAGTGAATAAAATAATGTTTGATCTAAAAATTTGTATTAGTTATTTTGTTTGTTATCTAAAAGAGTTTTTCATATAGCACATAAATCTTGAATTCTAAAATTTTTTAATGTTAAAATTTTAACTTATGTACTTTTGTACATAAGTTAATGTAATGTTGAAAAAAATATATTCTACACTTTTGTTACGTATTGTTTTGAGTTTTGGGTATTACTTAAATCAGTGTATTAAAAAATCAGTTTGTTCTTGAAAAAAATGTCTTCCACAAAACTTATAATAAAAAAATACCTTGTCTAAGACTTCTTCATATTTAGTGCATTGTAGCTGTGTTTATTCTTTACTCTTACCTAGTATCTGTGATCTGTGTATCATTTATTTTTATGCTGAAATTTATTATGAATTTATCACACACACACACAAAGTACACAGAGTACACAGAGTACAAAATAAATCTGTAAATGTAGTTTGAGCTTCTGTCTGGATAGATGGAAATCCAATAGTAAGTGAAGCACAAAGTCAGAAAAGTGTGTTTTAAAATAGAAAATGGCACCAATGTCATTGTTCATTTGTTCATCTCCAGTCAGTGTTCACTAGACATGACGTCCCTGAGCTACTCCTGACAGACAGAGCTGCAGTTTGGATTGCAACATTGGCATTAGAGTATGGTTTCAAGCTCAACTCATATAGTCCTATGTTTTTTAATGCAATGAGGAAGCAGTGGATGTGCTATTGCTATGTCTTGTATGTGTTTGATATTTATAGAAAAAAAATCATGTAAAATCTCATTATATTTAGATATAATAATAATTTATATTATTTCCAAATTGTTTATTAATACTAACTAGGTAAGTAGAATTACAAAATAAAGTTTTTTAAGTTCTCTTTTTTACATATACAAAAAAGTCTTGTATATGACCCTAAAATGGACTAGTGTTTTGTCCAGTACACACTGACATTTCCACAACCATGACCATAATAAACCATGGTTAAAATAGGAATGAAAGAAAAAAGCTTAAAATACAGCCTTACACAACTGTTTGTACAACAGTTGTCAAGTACAGCAGGTTAAGTGAGTTTCTAAATAAAGCTAATACAGCTTTTTCAACTTTTGCAAGTGTAATATGGGACATTCCTCATCTTTCAGGCACCAAACCCTCTGTGAGGAACCAGGTCCTCAGCAGACGATCCAGAACCTCGGCACTCCCTTGGGTGAGTGGTGGTTCTGCGTGATCTTCCACATCTTTTTTTAATGTTTTAAAAGGAAGCATTAAAAGGAATCCCCCAAGGCAACAAAACAGTGGAGCTAGAAAAGAGGACTAATGCACATACAGCTAAACAGCAAACTGCAGACGAGCAGCAATGTTCTTTTTGGAGAGCAGTGGCTTTCTCCTTGCAATCCTGCCATGCACACCATTGTTGTTCAGTGTTCTTCTGATGGTGGACTCATGAACATTAACATAAGCCAATGTGAGAGAGACCTTTCAGTTGCTTAGAAGTTACCCTGGTGTCCTTTGTGACCTCGCCAACTATTACATGCCTTGCTCTAGGAGTGATCTTTTGTTGGTCGACCACTCCTGGGGAGGGTGGTAACAATGGTCATTGATTTCCTCCATTTGTACACAGTCCTGTCTGACTGTGGATTGGTGGAGTCCGAAACTCTTTTAGAGATGGTTTTGTAACCTTTTCCAGCCTGATGAGGCATCAACAACACTCTTTCTCTGAGGTCCTCAGAAATCTCCTTTGTTCGTGCCATGATACCACTTCCACAAACATGTGTTGTGAAGAGCAGACTTTGATAGATCCCTGTTCTTTAAATAAAACAAGGTGCCCACTCACACCTGACTGTCATCCCATTGATTGAAAACACCTGACTCTAATTTCACCTTCAAATTAACTGCTAATCCTATGCATCACTGTCAAAGGCAAATAAAGTAGGGATTAAAATATGTTTCCAGTTCGCGATGTGGACATGTTTTAACTTTGTCGAAAAAGTGTCAATGCTATATTTAAAGAGTATTCAGGTAACATAACTCCGTTTTATACTGTAATTATGAATAAATGCAAATAGAGTATGCACATAATCAGATCTATAGTGGAAATTAAGTAATAACCATGTATACTTTCATTATCAATGCATGCATGTAGATGTTTCATTTAAATGGGAAATGTTAAAAAAGCATGTATGTATTGCAATGCTTATATTTCATATTTTAGTCAACTAAAGCTACTGTAGAGTTAGTCAACTATAATCGTATTATAATTAGTCAACTAAAAACAATTCATATGACTAAATTATGACTAAAACAAAATTACATTTTAGTCAAAAGACTAGTAAAACTAAATTAAAATGTGCTGTCAAAATGAACACTGCAGTAAAACATGGATATTTCTATATGTGTATTCTAGTTGTTCATAGTAGCTGTGTATTCAGTTTACTATATATAACAAGTGACCTTTTCTGAAGACTTTGACCTTCTACTTGTACAGGTGACCTTTCACTATGTATGGGATGTGCTGAATCTCAGAGGCATTCCTCCTTCTCTAGTTAATGTCATGCCTTAGGTCACGCTGCTCACAACGTCCAGGTTTACTGAAAACGAGAGCGAAAAGGAGCAAACTGTGGCAGATGGTGGTTTTTCATTCACAAGGGAATGTGTCCTTAGTATTATGTACAAGGACAAGTTTGGAAAGAGGCTGCAAAACTTTAAACGTGACACAACTGAAGTCAGAGGAGGGCTGAGCATGCCGCTGCTTGGGCTTCTGTATCATGAGAATTAATCATTAGTGAAACACTTGGTAAATACGAGAATTTAATCGTACCTTTCTCAAAATGTATAGAACACATTTTCTGATTTGAATAGACAATACCTAAAAAGTCACCATGACAGTGTGGCATGTGAGCTCTAAGGTTATACCTGAGCAAATTAAACTAAGATTTAATTTAGTTTTCTGGGTGTTGCTCCAATTAGGGGTTGTCACAGCGGTTCATTATTAGGTTTGGCACAGGTTTTATGCCAGATGTTCTTGCTGACACAACCCTCCCCATTTAACTAGGCTTGGGACCACACCCATTTGGGTGGGTGTTTTTTTCCTGTAAATGCATCACCCAGTCTTCACATAGGACATTTCTTCCAGCAAACTTAGAGTGTTCTGGAATGTTATCAGACCTGGGTTGTTTGGAGTTGCCTATGAAGGTACAGTGCTGTGCAAAAGTCTTAGGCCAGAATTAGATTTGTTGTTTTATCAATGGTATAATGAGAATATTTAACATATTGTTGACGATTGGAGAATAAAGAGCAGAGGCACAAGACCTTTATCCTCATCCCTGTCCTACTAATGTAATGGGTCCATTATGGTAATGGGTCATGGGCCTTTTGCTTGTTTAATGTAAATGACTAAGGTGGATGAGATTGTCACTGTCCCACAGTCTTACTCTGGAGCCTGAAACTGGGGTCCTATTCTTGGTTTTGGGCTTATGGAAATTGTTACTGCACCAGATGAGGTACCACTAAGGGTGGTATGGTTAACACCATGACCTTACACCTGAACCCCTGCAAGTCTATGTGACTTCACCCCACCCTCATGGGCAGCAGAAAGGTACAGTATAGTGCAATCTGGCTTATGACTACAAAACAAACTTTTTTCTACTCGGTTCTCATTTATGCTCCCCATGGGTACAGTGGTAAAGCGTACATGCCGTGATCTTTAGATTTCACAAATACACAGAAGCATGCCTATATATATGTATATATAAGTGGTGTGTTTACAGAACACTGCAATGGAGTAGTGCCCTTTCAGGTTAGGCTCCAGGCTGTCCTCCATGACTTGATAAATTAATTCCTTAGACACTAACAGGATATATGTCAGAATGAGAAACAGAATCACGTTATTTACCAAATGTAAACAGTACACAGTACCATCAGTACAGTAATGACACACATCCCAGATGCAGACATTTCGCTTGACCTCTTACACATCTACACACAAACACACACCCACCCAAACACACATGCATGCACACTCATCCACAGATTATAATGCACATTACAAAGCATTAGGATTGGAAATTGCACACTAAAGGACCAGTAAAGGCTTACCTGAATGGGGGGTATGAAGTTTAGAGTTTGTTTGAGGCTGAGGCCTTGTTGAGGGCAGCAATAGCCTGAGGGAAGAAACAGTTAAGGTGCTGTGAGGTGCCAGTCCTGATGGAGAGATAAATATATCATTTATAAGAGAGATCCCTCCTTTTATGGACCCTCCCCTCACAATACCACCTCTGCTTGCCCTCTGGCTAGAGCATTCCTAGCGAGCAGAGTTTTGCTTTGTGCCTGGGTCTGAAAAGCCCGCTGTCCCATTACAATGTTATGAAGCGGCAGTTGTACACTACCATCATGCATGTGTTTCTTTCCTGCAAGGCTGAAATTTCCAAAACTTTTATTTCAGTAACTTTTACAAGATGCCCTATCTCTCAGTCCATGACTGAGCTGCTCTGAATGCAAAAGCACTAAGAAAGTCAAAAAGTATCCAGGAAATTACTGAGCAACAAAAGAGGCAATGACTGGGGGAAAGGGTTCTCTAAAAGCATGGTAATTGCACCCTTCATAGCAAGAAGCTTGAGATGGGTGGATCCAGTGGAACAACGAAGGATTGATAGAGAATGTCATATTTAAATACTCTCACAAATAGAGAAAAGGGGTGGTGAATTATACATTGGGTTGACACCGGAGGCCCAAAATGACCTCAGAAGACTAAACACTGTGAAAAGTCAATTAATGTTAATATTTCTCCCATCCCAACCTCCTCTCCCTCAGAGACAACCAATTGTGAAGATGAACACAAACTGCAAGAACTTACCAGTACAGTGATGATAATAATAAGAATGTAAAACGCCTCTGTGAGCACATGACATATATAAGTCAAGCAGTAACCAAATAATGGAAGCGGGTGAACCACGTGCATCCAAGGACACCAACATAAAGACTGAAATGCATGCCACTGAAAGGCCAAATGCACAAAGTGTAAATGTAAAAAAGTGTGAATAAGCTACTCAAACTAAAGGTAGAACATTATCACAATTAGAGAAAATATACGTGCATGACTATTAATTGCTTGTGATCTAATCAGGAAGTCTTTCTTCCCCTTCATTTTCACTGAAATGCAGCAATTAAATGTTTAACAAAGTATCTATACTATTCATTAATGTTGGTTCATTATGTTCATTAATGCTGGGTCACTGGGGCCGGAGTCTGGAGTCATGTCTGGCCTGCCTGCCTTGTCCACTAGCCGGGAGTGTCGAGTGGGCGGTCTGGCTGAACTGGGCTTCGGTCCTCGTGATCTTGACTCATGCATCCTTGCCTTAGAATAAGGGCAGAGCTGGGGGTTCATAGTCAAAGAGTCTTATGGTGATCAGAGACGTTGGGTTGCTGTCTTCTGCCTCCCGTGGGGTTGCCAATGTCTCATGTGATCCCTCTTGGCTGTGTTTCCTACCAGTTCTCCTCTTTCTAGTTATGCTGCTATAGCTAATGCTGCCGGGGTCTCATGCTACATTGACATCAGTGATTGTTAATAAACACTGTGCTCTTAATCAATAACTAATTACATTTTCTGTTTTTTTCTCCGAGCTGTGTTCCGGCAGTTCCGGCCCCACACATGATGTTCATCTGATGGAGCTCCCTCAAGCTGCTTCCGTCATCAGCTCCAGCCCCACCATACCCGGGCCACTTAATGCCGATGTGCATACTTCACATTTTATTCGAACTTTGACTCCATGACTTTAGTTTCATTCTAGTTTATCATCTATGCCACCCAAGGAGGTTGGGTCCCTTTTTGAGTCTTGGTCCTCCCAAGGTTTCTTCCTAGAACTAGGGAGTTTTTCCTTGCCACTGTCGCCCTAGGCTAGCTCAATTTGGGATTGGACGTAGTTATTAGGAGATAATTTAAACTTGTAAAGTTGCTTTGAGACAATGCTCCATTGTAAAAAGCGCTATATAAATAAATCTGACTTGACTTGACCTGACGTGTAATTCAATATAGTTTTTTTTTTATTTAATAACTTTTGTTTCTGTAAAAACAGCGCAAGATTTCTCTGACTCGGCACAACATGCACTAGGTTTGTTCAGCTGTTATTATTCTCCTCTTTATAGCACAGTATTTTTATTATCTCTTAATCATTTTACTCTTTTCTTCGGGTGGATTCTACTGTATTTTGCACTGCTAATTGGTAATAAAAGGTCATTAGAAAGTCTACTGGGCTGCCAGTATGGTCCGTGTTTTTGTAGCTTTTAGTTAATCACCAGATTCCATTCATCTTGGCTTTGCTGTACAGTATTTGTACTTTTCAGCCTTCTCCTCCTCTTCTTTTTCACTCAGACTTTTTACTGTGACTTTCCATTTTGACGCTTTGATCAGTAATACAAGAAGTATATTGGACTACCGACTAAATCGTCTGAGTTCAGGATCTTTTCAATCATCACCCCACAGCACCACCTGAAGCTAAGTGCTTTTCAGTAATTTGCTGTTTTAATCTGGCTTCTGCTGCTCTTATTCCTTGTGCTGATTTGTAGTAGGTGTAGAGAGGGCTACACTTATTTGTAGTAGGTGTAGAGAGGGCATTAGAGAGAGCTAGCCGAGCTTCTAGCATGGGAGGGCAAAATGGCACAAGCATAGTTAGTGCCCAAGCTCCAGCGGTGCCTTCACAGCAGGGCATGTGGGTGACGATTCAGCAACATAGTCGTAAGGCTAAAACTAGCCCACCAGAGCAGCATTCATGTTACGGTTCGCTAAAATAAAATGATGATGAACCGAGAAAACAAAAGAATAACGGGTTTAGGACCCAAGTGCAGTTAGCTCCAGATGGAATTGATGAACCAAAATAGAAATAACTAAAGAAACGAAAGAATAAACCAATAAGAAACTGAAATAACCTGATAAAGGAAACTCACGCCGCAAGCGTACTGCGCTGCTATTCACTATACGCTTTTGGCTTGGCTCTGCTACGACAACGGCGTATGGGTCTGTGCATGCGCGAAGCGCTAGAGCCTGAGCAGAGCTTCCACAAAAAACTACAAATTACCGCCCGCTGGACTGTGGCACGGACGCAGGGACGAAAAGGACGGCACAAAGAAGGCTCGATGTCGTTTTCAAAACACGCGATCGCACAGGGAATACCCCCCGATCGCGAAGGAGTAGGAGAAGGGGGTGACGGCGTGAGTGAGGGAAAGGAGGGGCGAGTCTTGCAGCCGTGAGCGAGGCTCAAAACAGCCAAAGGGGGACCCGGCAAAATATACGTAAAATAAAACAAACACTGGCCCTGCGCTGGCGTCTAGGCCCTACCTTACCGGGCCCACAACTGACGATCTTCGAATTGCCAGTCGTATCGTTTTCCCTAACAAAATCCCCAAAATAAAGCACTAGAAAAAGAGCTATCAATGCGAGGCCTGGTGCAACAGCGCATGCTTGAAGCTCGTGGCTTAGTGTTGCAAAGCATGAAGCGAAGCGGTGGTACGACAACTGTGTGAACCCAAGGGTGTTAAATAGGCTCAACAACAGGTTTCGCCACTTTCATGCAGAATGCCAAATTAGGTTGGTGCCTGCGCAATTGCACTGGGGGTTCTCACACCGCCATAAGGGATCAACAGTGGCCTCTAGCGGCCAAAGTGTGACTCCTAATATTTCATGTGTCAAACAAGTTTACCTTCCTCAGTGAAACACCCACTGAGCAGGCTGTTCAAAGAGCTCTAGTCATAGATGAGTTTACACATTACTACACATGAAATTAGCTACACCTTTAGGGTTCAGCTAGGGTTACTGGTTTCCTGCAAGCCAGGGTGCTAGGCAAGACAGGGAGCCTTAGAGAGCTAATATATATATTATAGGTGTTTAAAGTTGCGATGTCCAGTGCAGTAGTGTGCTCTGATCCCATCTCATGAAACAGGTTGACCAAGCCTACAACATGTTATGGTCACTGAACTGCTGTCCAAGTGGTGCTCTGAAAACAATGTGGTAGTCAGACAGCCTTTTAGGATGGGATCCCACTTTCTGTCCGGTTTAGTACTCCCAACAGACAAGGCTTTAATTGTAGGTAATTTTAATATTCACTTTGAAAATGACCAAGATCCACTTAAAATGGTTTTGAGTCAATTTTAGAATGCATGAGTATCACTCAGATGGGACTGATCAACCACTTAAGATCTTTTAGATCTAATATTAACATTTGGCATCGACATAGATAACCTTGTTGTTTTCCTGCAAAGTGATTTGATCTTTGATTGCTATCTCTTAGTTCATGAGCTATCTGTAACTAATAAAATCTGCCTACTGCTTTGTTGTCACACCAAGCGCACTATTACATCTGCCGCTTCAGCTGCGTTTATTCATAACCTGCCAGACTTAATGTTTAAAGCACCTATGGAGCCCAATCAGCTTGAATCCAGCCAATTGGAATGTCTGTTTTGCTCACTGGATATAGTTGCTCCTGCTAGGGTCATTAGGGAAAAAAGGGCTAGCACCATGGTATAATGACCAAACCCATACCTTAAAGCAGACAGCTCGAAGTTTAGGACGTAAGTGGTGACATAGTAAATTAGAGGTATTTAAGATTGCTTTGACAGAAACATGCCCTTACTAAAGCTAAAGCTGTGTATTTTTCCTCACTCATAGAGAAAAACACGAGTAATAATAGATTTCTTTTTAATACAATCTCCAGATGAACTAAAAACATTACAGAAGGTGATTCTGAAGTTTGGCCCGATTGTAACAGTAATGATTTCATGACTTTCTTTAATTTATTAAGATATATTTGGAATAAAACCCAATGCTCTTCACATCGCCCAGCTATTCAGCAACGTTCCAGATGCCGCACTAATGTAGATGTCTATTTAATTAGCTGTAAATCAGGACTAGAATATTTTTAGCCCAATTACGAATACTGAATTGTCTTCACTGATCAGCTCATATAAGTCTTCATAATGTTTACTACATCCAACTCCTACACATTTACTTAAAAAAGAATTAATAACTATTATTGTAGATCTACTGCATTTTATTTTAAATTCATCCCTTAGCTTTAGATATTTGTCCAAATACTTTAAGTGTGCGGTTATTAAACCACTGATTATAAAAGCGAACCTTGACCCTAGCATGCTATGTAATTATAGACCAATGTCAAATCTTCTTTTCCTCTCCAAAATTTCAGAAAAACTGTTTATCAGCAGTGGTGTACAGTGGTGCTTGAAAGTTTGTGAACCCTTTAGAATTTTTTATATTTCTGCATAAATATGACCTAACACATCAAGATTTTCACACAAGTCCTAAAAGTAGATAAAAAGAACCCAGTTAAACAAATGAGACAAAAATATTATACTTCGTCATTTATTTATTGAGGAAAATGATCCAATATTACATATTAGTGAGTGGCAAAAGTATGTGAACCTCTAGGATTAGCAGTTCATTTGAAAATGAAATTAGAGTCAGGTGTTTTCAATCAATGGGATGACAAGCAGGTGTGAGTCGGCACCCTGTTTTATTTAAAGAATAGAGATCTATCAAAGTCTGCACTTCACAACACATTTGTGGAAGTGTATCATGACACGAACAAAGGAGATTTCTGAAGACCTCAGAGAAAGAGTTGTTGATGCTCATCAGGCTGGAAAAGGTTACAAAACCATCTCTAAAGAGTTCGGACCCCACCAATCCACAGTCACACAGATTGTGTGCAAATGGAGGACATTCAAGACCATTGTTACCCTCCCCAGGAGTGGTCGATCAACAAAGATCACTCCAAGACCAAGGCGTGTAATAGTTGGCGAGGTCACAAAGGACCCCAGGGTAACTCCTAAGCAACTGAAGGCCTCTCTCACATTGGCTAATGTTAATGTTCATGAGTCCACCATCAGAAGAACACTGAACAACAATGGTGTGCATGGCAGGGTTGCAAGGAGAAAGCCACTGCTCTCCAAAAAGAACATTTTTGTCTCATTTGTTTAACTGGGTTCTCTTTAGCTACTTTTAGGACTTTTTGAAAATCTGATGATGTTTTAGGTCATATGTATGCAGAAATATAGAAATTTCTATAGAGTTCACAAACTTTCAAGCACCACTGTAGATACTGCCAAGGTAACGACATTTATGAAACATTTCAGTCAGGATTTAGGCCTCGTCAAAGTATGGAAATAGCATTAATTAGTATGGAAATAGATTTATTAATGTCCTTAGATAATGGATGTGTTTCTTTCTTCTTTTAACTTTATGTGCAGCATGTGCCACTATAGATCATGATATCTTACTGAATAGATTAGAAAATATAGTAGGTTTTAAGGGACTCGCGCTTTCTTGGTTTAGATTGTACTTGACCGACCGGTACCAGTTTGTTTATGTAAATAATCTATGCCCTGAGCTCTCAAAAGGGAAGTATGGTGTCCCACAGGGATCTGGCTGGGCCTGCTATTATTTTCTCTGTACATGCTGCCACTAGGCTCAATTATTCAGCCAAACCAAATGACGTCCTTAAAGTCAGTAAAATTAAGGATTGTGTAACGGAAATTAAAGATTGTATGTCATTTAATTTTCTTCTACTTGACACAGATAAAACTGAGATGTTATTAGTTGGATCCAAGGCTGTGAGAGACAGTTTGGTAACATATATTTTAAACCTCAATGGCTGTTCAGATCTCTCCTATGAAGTGCACATTAGCAACATCACTAGAATTGCCTTCTTTCAATTACGTAATATTGCTAAACATTTACATTTATGTCATTTAGCAGACACCCTTATCCACAGCGACTTACAATCCAAGCAATTGTGGGTTAAGGGCCTGGATAACTGGGCGACTACTGCAGAAGTGGTGAGGGAGTCAACTAGGATAGGATTCAGATAGAAATGTGCTGAGAAGAAATGAGAGTTTATTGAGATGGTAGAAAGAGCTTATGAATGCAGAAAATGAGATAGAGAAGGCTGGATGATATGGAGATAAAGAATTAGCAAGTGCAGTGGAGTAAAATGGATGGAGACTCAATTATGAAGAGAATACAGAGTGGAAAGGCAGATGGCCCACATGACATACCAGTGGAAGCATGGAGATGTTTACGAAAGAATGCAGTGGCGTTCTTAACAAGATTGTTTACCAAAATATTGGAAAGTGAGAGGATGCCTGAAGAGTGGAAGTAATGATTGTTAAAAATAAGGGTGATGGGTGGTACAGGATATGTTTGAGGACATATTCTTGGTGGTGATGGATAAGACAGTCAGGAGTCACCATGGATTGTGATGTTTGCGGATTACATTGTGACCTATAATGAGAGCAAGGAGCCGGTTGAGGCAAGCCTGGAGATGTGAAGGTACACATTGGAGGGAATGGAAATTAAAGTCAGTATGAGCAAGACAGAGTACATATGCATGAATGAGAGGAAGGGGGAAGAACAGAGTGGTTACATGGAGTAGAGGTGGTGAAGGTGGATGAGACAAAATACTTGGAACTAAGAGTTCAAAATAATGGAGTATGGTAGAGTGGTGAGACAAAGAGTGCAGGCATGGTGGAGTGACTGGAGTGATTTGAGATAAAAGGGTATCTGCAAAAGTGATATGTAGTATGGCTTATAGTTGGCGGCACAAAAACGAAAGTGGAAATGGCAGAGATGAAGACGTTCCAATTGCTATTGGGAGTGACAAACATGGACAGGATTAAATATGAGTTGAGGGACAGTGTGGGCAGAAAGGTTTGAAGGCAAAAAGGAGACAGGATCAAGATTGAGATGGTTTGGTCAAGTGCAGAGGAGGGATGTGGGGAATGTCTGTAAAATAATTTAGTATGAAGAAGACGAGGGAGACCAAAGAGAAGGTTTAGAGAGGACATGCAGGTGATTCATGTGACAGAAGAAGATGCAGAGGACAGGGGAGATGGAGAGGGATGATCCGCTGTGGTCACTCCTAGTGGGAACAACCAAAATATATAGAAGATTACCATTACTGTTCTCATCTCTGTATTAAAATGATTGTGTTCATGTCACATATAGGCAATAATAATAATGATTACGGATTTATGTTACTTTCATTTTGTATGAGGTATGTGATTGTTGTCGTTTTTACACTGCTACAGTCTCAGAATTAGTTCAGTAAAAGGTGCTGTAGATAGCATTATCTGGTTTCAAGATACAGTATATTCTTATTTAAGGGTTCCATTTTCCTTGTTGCATCTCCCCTGCAAGTAAGAAATAGTACACTTTTTATGGCCATGCAGACATAATTATATGTTTTATGGCATGGTGCCACTGTCATCAAATGATATAAAGCTTTCCATTTTGGTCTGAACCACACGCAATGAGTATGCTATTAGTGGCTTCACCCTCCAAAGTTATATACAGTGATAAAGAAAAGCATGTTGTAAACCAACTTGTTATGGCCCCCAAGATGAGATCCTGCTACTCCAGTGTCCTGGTTTCTCAGTCGTTTTAGTTGAGGACTCTAAACGCCTGCCTTTTTAAACAATAAATAGGACAACATATTTCTTACACTACTTTACGAAACATCTTAGAGCTATTTGGTAACATCACTGGGAAACTGCTTGTATTAAGAAGCATTATTCTCTAGTTTATTACAGTATATCCATTGTGTACGTTCATGTATTATTGTATTCATGTATTTTGCAAAATTACATGCTTAAATAAGACTGCCTGCAAAATATTTATATATACTCATTGACAAAAAAATAATGCACGCAGATAGAAATATCAGATTGCTGAAAAACGCAGATACAGTATGTAAATAATTACAGTTGTGGTCTGATTAGACACTGGTTCTTGGCACAAGATGGGTGACATAATAGTTGCTGCCCTATAAGAAAGCCCTCAGAGGCTACTTTTGTGTAGTGTACCTCTAGGTGAGAGATCAGTGACTGCTCGATGCCTCCATGATGCACTCGAAGACATTCTATCCGTTTCGAATAACCATCCATCATCTAGGCTGTTCTGACTGAGCTGATTGGAGGTATTGGGAGCAGTGGTTCCGTGAGAGCATGGACACACTGTACAGAGGACCGTTTGATTTCCCGACAAGCACAAACAACTCCCACAGTTTCGTTGTCCACTAAATTTGTTGTCACTGCACCCATTATGTGTCCTATCATTAACAGCCAGCCAGCATCACCTTCTTTTGCAGTAGTGGAAATCTGGACTACTAAGAACCGTATCATCTTCCGCAACGAATCCAGGTTCTGTTTGGGGTTCATTGATGGTCGGGTTCAAGTATGGTGGCCTCTTGGTGAGCGCTTCAGTCCTGCCTTTGTTGTGGAGTGACACACAGCCCCCAACTGCTGGTGATCTGGGGAGCCATTGGATATGACTGTCGTTCACCCATAGTAGTGATATAAGGAACACTAACAGATCTGCAATATGTGCAGGACATCCTGCAGCCACGTGTTGCCTTTGAAAATTTGTCCCATTACTTTTTACTTGCTAAAGTTATCAAAAAGAGGAGGTGGAGTCAGATTATTAGTGCTTTGTGGTGCTTGAAAGTTTGTGAACCCTTTAGAACTATATATATTTGTGCATAAATGTGGCCTGAAACATTATCAGATTTTCACACAAATCCTAAAAAAGATAAAGAGAACTCCCTTAAACACATGAGACAAAAATATAATACTTGGTCATTTATGTACTCAGGAAAATGATCCAACATTAAAATACCTGTGAGTGGCAAAGGTACGCTCACCGATTTTATTAGGTACACCTCCTTGTTTCTATACCCATTGTCCATTTTATTACCTCTGCTTACCATATAGATGAACTTGGTAGTTATACAAGTACAGACTGTAGTCCATCTGTTTCTCTACATACTTTGTTAGTCCCGTTTACTCTGTTCTCTAGTGGTCAGGACCCCCACAGGACCAGCACAGATCAGGTACTATTTGGTGGTGGATCATTCTCAGCACTGAATTGACACTGATGGTGGTGTGTTAATGTGTGTTGTGCTTGTATGAGTGGATCAGACACAGCAGTGCTTCTGGAGTTTATAAACATTGTCTTCTCTCACTGGGCACTTCTACCATATTGTTCCACCTTGTCGATGTAAAATCAGAGACAGGAGCTCATCTGTGTTTGCACAGTTCATGTTAGTGAACTTCTATCATCAGTGCTCATAGGACAACTAGGTGTAACAAAGTGTTCATGAGTGTCTATGCTTTGTATTAAGTGTGTGACACTTCAGTCTTCTTTGACTGTTAAGGATTTGCCCTTTTGATTCTGAATATATCATGAAGAGTGTGCTTCAACCCTGGCCTTTCTAATTTGATTCATCTTAAGTTTTGGGTTGTGAACTTTTGGCTTGTGTTCTGATCTTTGACGAAAATAATCTGTGACCCTTTCTGCATATGGATTCTCCCTTGTCCAGCCTCTCCTCCCTCAGAAACATCTAATTATCTGTTTGTGTGACACCCAACCTGACTGAAAGGCATCTTTAGGACTGGGCTAGTGGTGGTGGTGGTGGCCTAGTGAATTGCTACTGCACCACTCAAGTGCCTAAGCATAATTTTGTATTGGCTAGTTTGAGTATTCTGTACCTATATTACATGACAAATTCAAAAAGTGCATCAGGTTTCTGGTTAGCAAAGTCCAGCTGGAAAGACTGACATTATGTATGCGCATTACAATGTGGACTTTTTGTTTTTCCAGAATGTATATGAAGGGGCAGTTAGAATAAAACTTCGGATGATAGATGAAACTTGCAACTCACCCCTTAACCACTCATGGATGAAACCTGCTTTGAAATTGAAACCCATTCAACAGAAACAACTGCATTAGATGTTTTCTAGTTATTAGCATAGAGCCCTGTTGGAGTCAGAAGAACAAATGTGTTTAATGTGAAATCCACAATGGTGGCATGTGCAGACTCAGCGACTTTGCACTCCGAGAATCGATGCTATTTATTCAATTGATTAATCATATTTCTCAGCTCGATTGCCTGTATTGCAAAGGAAAACTGTTCATATACCCACGAGGAACTGCTTTACATCAGACAAAGTTGTGAACATTATGCCTTTAACCCTGGACTTTAGTGACTTTGGTAACATTACAGCTGAGTTAAAGCTGAGGCAGAGCACCGGCAGCTCCATGGTTCACTGAACAGACCTGGAGAAGGCTGTGACAGGATAGGAAATAAAAGCATGGTTGGCATGGTGGAGTACAGACCAGGCTTTGGTGGGCCTGATGAGTTAACACTATGGATCCACACAATAGTCACTAAGGAATGTCTGAGCGCTGATCTTTACAAATGCATTGTTGAGTGTTTTCTATATTAACAGCTGTGTGGACAACATTAGTATGGATTAATAAATAAAGCCATTCCCTAACCAGAAACCATGGATGAACTAAAAGGTCCAAAATCTTCTAAATGCCTTTAAAGCGTATAGCATTTTTAGGTGCATCCTAAAAAAGGTACCAAGAAAACCAAAGACAATCCCAAATGGTATATAGATGACCACTTCCATAGTTTTGACACCGAAGGTATTTGGCAAGGCGTCCAGTCCATCACTGGCTACAAGACATTACCTGCCTTACCCCACAGCTACTGTATATCACATTAGCCAATGTGCTCAACTCCTTGTTTGCTCCCTGTGACAGTACAAAAGGCACAAGACTTTTGGCCACAGAAGGTCAAAGTCAAAGTCAACTTTATTGTCAAAACTGCAATATGTATAAGGCATAAAGAGGATTTAAATTTTGGTGCACCAATAAACATTAAACATTTGAATAAACACTAAGTCACCAATGGCAAAAATGTAAATAAAATAACGATACTATATAAATTATGTAACACAGCACTATGTATTTATACAGATATAAACCTATTTTGAATAAAAGTCCCTGACATTGGCATCAGAAGTAAAGGGACATTTGCAGCATATTCATTGAGTGTATAGTGTATGTATAACGTTCCTGATATTGCTTTAGAAGTAAAGTGACATATGCGGTGGGTGAACAGGTTCTCACAATAAGCACTCGATGTGCAGATATTCAATCCACACAAAGCTGTAACTGTTAGGGTTTGGCCCTAGTTTACTGGTTTTCCGTTTTGAGCCTCGTGCATCTTTTTCTTCTCTATCCATTTTCTTCCATTCTGTCCTATCATCTCTACCACTCTGAGATAAAGTGTGCATTTCCTCTGCTCGCACCTGTGCTCTGCTGCTCCTGTTGCGCACTGGCTTCGTTTCATTTGCAGTGTTTCATGGTAATACATGCAGCAACTTCATCATTGATGAGCGACACTACTTAATGCAGCAATGATATGGCAGTCAACGTGGAATTATTACTTTACTCTTGCTCTGGATTCAGTAAGGCTCGGGGTTTGTTTGAGCCTGGGTTTTGGTTGCTACCATATTGTGTTTGTGTCTGTGCTGGTTGAGTAATTCTGTGCTCAATTCAAGGTCACGGCACCTTCTCTGTGGTACTCTCCTGGAGGTCCCACCGCGCTCCTGTACCAGCAATCAGCCGGACAGTGCAGGATAACAACTTCCACCTGAATAGCAGCAAGATGAAGGAGTTGCTGGTGGACTTCAGCACAAAGCAGCAGAGGAGCTAGTACACACCCAAGATCAACAGGACTTCTTCAGGTGCTCACGAACTTGCCCTCCACAGAGCTATTCTAGAGTTGGAGCATCATGACTGGAAGCATCACTCCCTGGTTTGAATACAGCACCATCAGGACAAACAGTCACATCATCTAAACTGAGCTCTCATACCTGCATTATCTACAGCAAGAGGTGCTGGACCAATGCCAGAAATATATTAATATACCTCAACCATCCATCAATGGACTCTTAGCTCTCTTATGTTCAGGGAAGCACTACTGCTCCCTAAAATCCAATATAAATACAGAATGAGGAGGAGCTTTTTCCCACAGGCTGTTCAGGCCCTCAACCAGGACCAGATCTAGCACACTTATCCTTCTCATGCCAGGATCTAGAAGACTAATTCTTCCTCTGGACTGCCTTACTACCTCTCTACATCGCAACAAATCGCACATTTCTTTCATGCACAGAAAGCAGCAATAGGCTATTTATATTTCTGTACGTCTTACTTTCCTTTATATTTCTTCATTTTCTTAGAATAACTTCTATATTCTACATTTTTATATAGAGAGATACATATGTATATATGTATATACATTCACTGGCATCTTCTTTAGGTACACCTGTTCTCTCTGCTCATTATCTACTCAGCCAATCACATGGCAGCAACCCAATGCATTTAGGAGATGTAGAAATAGTCGAGATGGCCTGCTGAAGTTCAAACCATTCAAAAAGTGATTTAAGTAACTTTGAATGAGGCATGGTTGGTTGGTGCTAGACGGGATGGTCTGAGTATTTCAGAAACTGCTGATCTACTGGGATTTTCATGGACAGCCATCTCTAGGGTTTATAGAAAATGGTCCAAAAATGCAGTGAGTGGCATTTCTCTGGGCCAAAATGCATTGTTGAAGCCAGAGGTCAGAGGAGAATGGCCAGAATGGTTCAGTAACTAAAGTAACCATTTATTACAACCAAGGTATGCAGATGAGCATCTCTGAGTGCACAAGACATCGAACATTGAAGCAGGTGGGCTATAGAAGCAGAAGCTGGGTTCTTAAATATGACAACGAGTTCAATGTACACAAATGGCCTCCACAGTTACCAGGTCTCAATCCAACAGAGCACGTGTGGGATAAGATTCAGAGAGGATAAGAACAGGAGATTCGCAACAGGGATGTACAGTCAACAAATCTGCAGCAACAAGATGCTATCATGTCAAAATGGACCAAAATCTCGAAGGAATGTTTCCAACACCTTGTTGAACCTATGCCATGAAGAATTAGGGAAGTTCTGAAGGCAAACGCCGTCCAACCCAGTAATAGCAAGGGGTACCTGTACATCACAGGGCTGCCTGCATCACCTGAATCAGCCATAGAACAGAGGTGACCTGGTGTGCAGACAACAACATCTCCCAACGGAAAGACCAATAAACTAATGATCAACTTTCATAGAGCACAGAAGGATGAATGTGCCCAGAAGAGTGGATGATCCAGACTTCTCAAGGTAGTGAGGGTGTCTTATTTCAAGCTGACCTCACATGGTTCATTACCACCACTACACTTTTGAAGAAACTACCATAACAGCTGTTTTTCTGTGGATGTTAAAAAAGCAGGTCTACCAGCTGCTGGTGACTCTACCACTCCACCATGGAGAGCACTCTCCTCTTGTACTGCATCTCTGTGTGGTATCACAGCTGTACAGCAGTTGATAGGAAAGGTCTGCTCAAAAGCTTAATAACACTGCATTTCCAGCTCTGGAGGACATCTACTATACTCAGTGCTTCATTCAAGTGGTCAGCATCTGCAAAGACTCTACACACTATCGTCTGGTTGCTCTAGGACGTACATTGCTGCTAATGTTTAAATCTATTGACAATCCATTTGAACAATAGTTATAATTATAGTTATAACTTATATTTTAACTATATATTCAATGACAACTAGACTGGTTAATAGTTTCCTCCCTAGAGCCATAAGCAAACAAAATCAGTTCTCCAAGAACTCATAACTGTTGATCTACACTAGTTGCTCCTAAAGTGCTAGTATTAAAACTCAAATGTTGCGCAATAGTTTTTGCATTTTATATATGAATGTATTTCTTCTTTTTCATGTCATTCTACAAGGAAGTGCAAACTCCAATTTAGTTGCCTTTGTCCAATGATAAAAAATATATCTTGTTATATTCTAAATGCATATACTGTACTTTATGAATCAATATAGAGCAAAAACACCTACTTACTCATTTCCATATTGAAGAACTTTATTTAGAAATCAGGATGGTCTGAGAGGACTGTGGACTGAAGATTATAACAAACTGAATGAGCTGCCCTCCTGAGCTAATTCAGATTAAATGTCCTGCAGTGTTACGGACACTTCACCCAACATATGTTTCTAATCTGTACGACATTGACTGATATAATGAGCTCTGAATGAAAGCAGTTTAGAGTCAGCGAGGCAGAACATCTTACACGAAGTGGGAAGATGAGGGCAGCAGCTCTTTTCCCCCATGAATCCATTTCTATCACCTTATTTGCATTACTTGTCATTGCTTTGATTCCTCTGAATAAGGTTCCATTCATATATTTATATTCCATAGCTGAATGGATTTACTTCTGTGCTGCAAGCTGTTCTCGCACATTGTTTACTACCTTCATATTTTTGCTCAAAAACCCATTTGGGTCTTTAGTGTATGGATTCAGTAAAACTTATACAAGAGGAAAGTGACTTACTGTGGTTTAATACCGCATATTTTTTATGTTCATGCATTAGAAAAATCTTAAAAACATATTAATACACGCAAGCTCACACAGTGGAATCTCATAAAACACAATATGAGTGGTACAAGGACTTGAAACTTAAATGTTTACAACAAATAGCATTGGATTTAAACCTGCAAATTTAAGCTAAATGGTATAGAAACCTGTAAATGCTTCATGGGCATTTCTAGACTATTTGTTATACTGGGGCACACACAGAATTTAGAGGGGCATAGCTGTACCCCTCTGCTTGCCAATCCGTTATAAGGGCACAGCTGTGCATAATCTACAAGCCTATTAAACATTAAATAGATAAAGTTATTTAACACTAAAGTGGGTGTTACTCTGCTGTGGATAAGAAATCAAAAACTAATTAAAAAATTAAAGATTTTTAGAAATAGTTTTCATTTTGATTATGCTAACATAATTGATGCCTTTGCTAGTTTAATCAATACCATTTCTTTACTGGTCTAATATGTACTTTTGGTAGGTTATACAGCTGTGGCTAGAGAAAATATGAGTTTTCATTACTTTAGCTGTGGCGTGGCTGGAGCATTATGGGAAATGTAGTGCTTGTAGTCATTTTGCATTGTGTGTCCTGAAATGCTGCTTATCAATCCAGGATGAGACTGACATTTTACCACTGTGGGGTAAAAAATGTGTTCTCTTTTTTACCTCATATTTTACCGCAAACATTTCTTCATGATAGCACAAATAGCCTATAGCCCAACAAGCCAATCCAAGTAAAACCGTATTAGGAATTGATGTATATAAAACATCCAACATAGTAATGAAGGAAGGGAACAAGAAACTGATGTATATACATACAACCCCATTTCTAATGAAGTTGGGATGTTGTGTAAAACATAAGTAAAAACAGAATACCATGATTTGCAAATACTTTTCAACCCATATTCAATTGAATACACTACAAAAACAAGATATTTAATGTTCAAAGGGATAAACTTTATTGTTTTTTTGCAAATATTCACTCATTTTGAAATTGATACCTGCAACACGTTCCAAAACAGTTGGGACAGGGGCAACAAAAGACTGAGAAAGCTGAGGAATGCCTAAAAAACATCTGTTTGGAACATTCTACAGGTGAAAAGGGTTAATTAGAAACAGGTGAGTGTCATGATTGGGTATAAAGGGAGATTAAACTATTCAATGATAAGTAACAGAACTGAGCAATTCCACTATTGATAGACCTTGTGTTAGGTTTTTGTTTAGGTGTTTTTTAGGTGTTTACAAACTGTCAAGTCTTCATATAAATCGGTAGACAGGTTAAGAAATACGTTATTTAGTTAATTATACAAATGTACAGCTAGAGAGAATTGTTAACATGGCACTGCGTCAAGTACGCTGCTGTTCCCATAAGTCAAACTTGACAAGCCTGTATTGCCAAGTTTTTTTTTTTTGAAAATACAGAAATAAATAATTTTAAAAAACTATATTAAAAATAATACAAAAAGTCTTTTTTAGTTATTTGGAGCCACAGACAAAGAAATCAGAAGCACTGTCTTGTTATCTTTAAGAGTGCATAGAGACCATGTTGCCTGCTGATAAAGTTCATTTTTGAAAGCAGGAAAGAAAAGTTTGTTTCCACTAAATTTACATTCATAAATGTGGTGTTTAGCTAATAAAAATAATACATTTATTACAAAATTTGTCCCTCCATTCCCCTTTTCATAATCAAATATTTGAAAAAATACATATTGAAGGCTTGGATTGTAAAACTGTATCAGTTGTAAGTCCCTCTGGATATGGACGTCTGTGAAATGATGTGTATGTAAAGGTAAACAAAAAAGAAAAGTCAGCAATAAGATAAGTTTGAATAAACATCAAAAGATCATACACTGCCAAAAAAGATGAATAACATCTTCGGTTGCGTTGTTACAAAAAGAACAATCAGTCTCAATGTCAGGCTTGAGAAAATCTTTTGCTTCACAGAATCTATGGATTAATTTAAGCACAACCTCTGTTACTTTGTTAGAAAGTAGGTACCTAAGTTGCCAGGACCACACCTTCCACTAAAGTACAAAGGCTCTCATTTTTCGGTTAGTACACTAGTCTGAACTTTGCGTTGTTGATTGAGAAACACCAGTCATGGAAATCATTCACTCGTCGCATATTTTTCAGATGGAAAACAATGACCTGTACTGACCAGGAGCGCTTCCAGTGTAACAATGTTAAATGCAGCTTTTTTGTAAATGTTTTTAGTTTCAGTTAACGCTGGTGTGTTCGGCTTAAATGTACTTGTGTTCTTGACTTTTGTTTGGCTCATAAATGGTGTTGTGTTTTCACCAAATGCAGCATTTTTGGAAATGTTGTTGCGTTCTCAACTAAAGCAGTTATGATGTGACTCTCCGGGCCACAGAAGCCACATATTCATTTGCCAAGAAGGTTTTTGATGCAAAGCATATGCCCCAATATAATAGACATCATTTGGATGCCTAGACATCGAGAGTGCTGATGCAGCTCCTCAATCAGAATCTTTCCAGGCCATCTGAGTGTACATGGGGCATAAAATAAGCTTTTGGATTTTGAAAACTGGATGGAAGTTCCAAGGTGCTATCTCCTTTCATAGCCACCCAGGGGGTAGATGGAGTACACCGGCTGGAGGAGGGTGTTTCTCAGTTTGCAATTTTGTATGCAATTACCTTTTTTACCCAAAGTGCCAATCTATCATGAGGTAGTGGCACCCATTTACACTGGTCTACAAAGCACACAAAAAGCTTGTCAGTGGCCTGCCAATTTGTAGTCATGTCTACATAGCACCTTGGAATTCTTACTGATTGTCATGACTGGCAGAAAACAGAAGGCGAATGCAAATAGCCATTTCAACCAGCTTTATAATAATAAACAAAAGGAAAATGACAGAGCATATAACGTCAAACAGTCCTGAATTCAAAACCAGAAATAGGGTGATGTGAGATGAGGTGAGGTGAAAATAACTGAGAATACATAGCCAGGCTGCAGGAGGAGGGAATCCAATGATCGCAACGAAGGCAGAAGTTCAGAAACAGCAGGGTAAATGAACAGGATTAATAACAGAACGCTTAGAGTCAAGTCACGCTAGGATGCAGGGATGATGAAATAGAGTCTGGAATGGAAAGCTCATACAAATACGTGCAGAGACGAAGAAACGTTGCAAAGAAACAACGTTTAAGTAAGCATGGAAATAACGAACCAGGTCTCAAAAATCAGGAAGTTAGGAAATGGGATGATGGAGTGTATGTGGTGGGAGTGAAGCATGCTGGGCAATGTGTGACACAGTCATGACGTGATGTCATCCGAGTAGTCCACAGAGACTGACACATGCAGAGGTCTCTCGCATGTCCATGAATGACAATGTGATTGAGGGGATGGAAAAGCCCGGAGCCTTGGGTGACAGACCCAGAACCTTGGGATCACCTGGCAAGATTTGAAACACTTGAATGCAGTGTTGGGGTATTGGGGCTGAGCAGAAAGTGCTTGCATGCAGCATTGGGGCTGAGCAGAGACTGTGGATGCTGCAACAAGGAGCCTGAAGGCACCTGGGTGACATCAAGAGCATCATGGAGAGCCTAGCCAATGGCTGCTGGGATGCCATCCGGAGCAGCAGAGGTTGCCAGGACAGGGTCAGGAGTATCAGGGGCCACCAGGATAGTGTCAGAAGGAACAGGGGCTGCCTGGGCACGTCAGGAGGGACAGGCTTTGCTGGCATCTAAGCAGAAAGCTGTCAAAGCCTGTCAAAGCAAATAGCTGTCAAGGCTTTATTCCTGATGTTCACCCTTTTTTCGCAAACCAACCTGCTAGTCCTGAGCATTGCATTAGTCGTCTCTCTTCTGACAGGTCACACCTTCGTCTGGTTGAATGCTGTCTGGATTTGCCAAGGGGAGGAGATGAGTCTACCGCTGCCTCACTGGCTGGTCTGGCTTCTGGTACATGCTCAACAATATTTCATGTTATCCTTCACCTTGTTTATTGTCCTAATGGCTAAAAACAATGCTATATTCAGCTAGAGCCTTTATGTGTCCCTCAAACTTTGAGGGACCCGCCCCCGACTGTTGACATCACATATATGCAAATTAGCACCCAAAGTGCTCAATCTAGCCCAAAGTGTCCTTCCCAAAGCTGAGATAAAAGCTACGCCACTGAGCTCAGATATGCTGTGTCTTCAATTAGTATAGATGTCTATTTATTAGCTGTAAATCATGAGTAGAATATTTTATCTCAGTTACAAATACTGAACTTTCTTCCCTGATCAACTAATCTAAAGTCATTGTTACATTTACTTGATCCAATTCCTACATGTTTACTTAAAGAATTAATGCCTAATATAGTATAATGCCTGATATATTATTATGTTATTATTTAAAATTCGTCCCTTATCACTGACTATTTGCCCAAATCTTTACATGATTGCGGTTATTAAAATGCTGATTAAAAACCCCAACCTTAACCCTAGCATTGTGTCAAATTAGGTGACCAATTCTAATCTCCTTTCATCAAAACAGAGGTTAAGTTTATAAGAAGCTGTTTACCACAGCTGTGTGGTTACCTCCACTGAAACCCTGTATATATATATACTATATATATATATATATATATATATATATATATATATATATATATATATATATATATATGAAACATTTAATTCAGGATTTAAGCACTACCACAGTACCAAAACAGCGCTAATTAGGGTTCTTAATGACCTATTGATGTCCTCAGACAATGGATGCATCTCTTTTCTTCTTTAATTAGATTTAAGTGCAGCATTTGTGACACAAACCGTTCCATTTCAGCTTCGCCTTGTCTCTCACTTTTCCGCTACTTGTCTCCCAACTATTGATTTCACCTTTTCCTCATTTAGGTTTCCTAGTTAAACCCTCCCCTTCTGTCCTTCAGCTTGCTCGCTGTCCGTTCTACAGTTCTCCCACATTTGATCAGTCGTGTCTGTGTTTGCTTCCTGTCTCTCATCACATTATCTTTTGTTCTGATTACCACCTGTCATCTCTCTGTTCCTTCCACCACTCCATTCCTCTCTTCTTGGTTCTCATTCCTTCCATTTCCCACCGTTTCTTCCCTCATCTATCTGTTCTACCGCAAAACCTGGTTGTCAAGTCAAGTCAAGTCAGATTTATTTATATAGAGCTTTTTACAATGGAGCACTGTCTCAAAGCAGTTTGACAATTTTAGATTATCTTCTAACATCTAGAGCCAATCCCAAATTGAGCAAGCCTAGGGCAAGAGTGTCAAGGAAAAACTCCCTGTGCTGATCGGCTCTTCTCCCTGGCCCCCATCCTTACTCTCAGAAGAGTGCCCCATGCCTGAGAGTTTTGTTCTGTTTCCTAATTTGTACGCTGCAATAAACATCTAACTGGAATTTATGTGTTAAGCCTGAAGTCAACTTGCATTCACAGCACATACCTGACCAATTGCCATTATAGCTTCTGACATATTTACTAAACAGGTTAGAAAACAACGTAGGTGCTGAAATATTGGTGCTTTCATAGCTTGACAATTACCCATTTTTTTATGTAAATAATTTATGCTCACGAAAGTGAAGAATGGTGTCCTTCAGGGGTCGGTGTTGTGGCAACTTTTATTTTCACTGTACCGGCTCCCACAAAGCTCGATATTATGTATAACCCCAAATCAGAAAAAAATTGGGATGGCATGGAAAATTCAAATATTTTAAAGAATTGTAGTGCTCCTTACATGTACTATCACTTTTATTTCATTGCAGACAGTATGAATCCAGGATATTTAATGATTTTTCCAAAGAAAATACTGATTAATCTGACCACAATACACGTTTCCACTGTGTGATGGTCCATCTCAGATGCCTCTGAGCCCAGAGAAGTCGAAAAATGGATACTGTTTGCTCCGGACCATTTTTATAATTCATTACTAGCTCTAAATTGCCTGTCCCAACTTTTTTTGGAATGTGTTGCAGGCCTAAAATGCAGGAATGGATGTTTATTAAGAAATGAAATTAAGTTGAGCAGAAAAAGATTAAATATCTTGGATCCGTACTGTTTGCAATTAAATAAATGTCAAAGTAAATGTAAGCAATACTGCATCTTGTTAATATTTTGATTAGGGGTTGTAATTATTGAATTAGTTTCCACTGCTGTGCAGATGATTTGCAGTTGTATATATAAGCTGAACAACATGATGTCCTTACAATCAGTAAGATGTAGGCTTGTGTAAAGGAAATAAAAGACTGAATGTCTGTATTCTCACATCTGGCTCCACAGATATAGAATAACCAAGTACTGACTTGACCTAATATCTACAAGTCTCAGGCATGGCATTTCAACATTCCAGCCAGCCACACAAATCTGCATTGTCTACTTTGGTATTTTGTCCATAATCAAACCTGCTGTGAGGTTCTTGCTCTGAAACTGCACAGTATTTGTCAATGTCATATAAAAATAACTCATACACAATCATAATGCTTCTATGTTTCTGCTGATGAGATTGCCTTCAGAGTATCCAATCATTGGATAAGAGAGCAGTTACAGACCATGGGTGCCATATTACCTGAAATGCCAATTGCACACAAATATTTAGATTACCTGCATACTATAGGCATCCTGAAAAGAAGAACTTTGAACAGGTAGGTCCTCTTGCAATTTTATGGGTGCAATCCACAGCAAATCCATGCAGCCTTGGGAACTGGATATTGTTTTACACTGTATTACATATATCTCCAGATCCAGGTTGGCGTACACTAAGCAACCTTCACATTTGCAATAGCATGCTGGTAGTACTATCATACTGAATGATGCCATTCATTGTGCTTTTTTCTGGTATTCTCTTCATATCTCAGAGTCAGATCTAAGTTGGGAACGATCAGCAATGTTCACCCTTGCAATTGCACTTCCGCACATATGTGACCAAGAAGAATTTGGTCTCAATTGGTCATAATCCAACTTCTAATCTAACTATCTGTTCCAGCTAATCTAACTTCACTGTAACATCTGCTAACTTGCATTTATGGTATGAATGTTAGTGAAACTATTGTTTGTTTTTGTTTATTTAACACCACATCAGCATCAAAGGTTATTCATGACAGGAGCAAGGTTACATCGATACTAGTCAGACACTAGTTCATACTGGACCAATTTAGAACGACCGATGTGAACCTAAAGCATGTTTTTGGATGTGGGAGGAAACCGGAGTACCTGGAATAAACCCACATGGGGGACATACAAATTCCACACAGGCGGAGTCCGAGGTCAGGATCAAACTGAGGATCTCTGGAGTTTTGACTCAACCACTCTAACTGCTTACCCCACCGAGCCACACATAGTGAGACTTTTAGTAGGCTGACGCTTTGTCCATGATGTACTTCTACCTTGTGCCCAGTGATAAGCTCCCATGCAAGAATATATTTCTTACTTAAAAGGAACACATGATAATACACATGCATCTCAATTTCAGGGTTTTATGAATTAAATGGGTTCTTTTCTTAACTTCCACTTCATGAAGTAAAATTACAATACCAGGCATCATTACTTTGATGTAATTAGTCAGAAGGCTAGACAAGGGAAACCACATGAACATGCTGTTGCAGTCTGAGCAGATTTATCATTGGAATCATTGATACTTTAATAGACCCTGAATTCCCCTTCATCTCCAGATACAGATTAAAATATTAGCAGGCAGTAAGAATATGTCTAATATTAATGATGTCTAATTTTTATTATATCTAATATTTATAATCACCATGAAGGGAGGGAGAGGGCGGCTAAGAGCTCCAGTTAAGGAAAAACATCTGGTCATGTTTTTAATCATTAGAGACTGATGTATGCAATTTAAGTTTACTTTTTAAACAGAAGTGATTTAAAATCACGTGTTAACATATGTAAACAAACTAAATAAGAGGGATATCAAATACCAACCCTGAGTTCTAAACACAGAACAAAAACAGTTCTCAGCTGGACCTGTCATAGTCACAATTACAATATTTCCTCGTCCTTTAAAATACAGTGCTGCTTGAAAGTTTGTGAACCCTACAACAACTCACTAATATGTAATATTGGACCATTTTCCTCAAGAAATAAATGACCAAGTATAATATTTTTGTCCCATTTGTTTAACTGGGTTCTCTTTATCTATGTTTAGGAAAATCTGATGATGTTTTAGGTCATATTTATGCTGAAATATAGAAAATTCTAAAGGGAAACTTTCAAGCACCACTGTAACTGTAGATTCCACTTGCTTCAGAGCAATAAATGCCATGATGATGTTTTGCTTTGCAAAATGCACCTGCCTACTCTGAATTCACTGGATATGAAGCCTGTGCATCTGGGTGTGCCTCAAAATGATGCGTTCAAAACCATTTCTTTAATCTTTTTAACACAAACAAGTTTGATCCATAGACTTCCAGGGTCTACAAAGTACAATACTGCAGACAGATGTTTGATTATTTTATGCACTGAAATATTGGATACCACCCAGATTAATTAATAGTATAGAGATTTTTGTAAAAAATAATTAATCTTTAACATATTTTAATGAAAATGAAGGGAAAGCAGGCTTCCCTGGTTTCCCCGGTTGTCTTTAAGTAATCAGCCGTTCTCCAGATGCTTTCAATGTATACTTGTATCTTGTAGCAGTGAACAGAACATTAGAAACATCTTTCACATGTTGCAGATGCTGAAATGCTTGTGTTCATTAACCGACAATGTCTTAACATGGGGAAAATAATGTAACAAGTCCACACTGCCAGCAGATGGACATACAGTGGTGCTTGAAAGTTTGTGAACCCTTTAGAATTTTCTATATTTCTGCATAAATATGATCTAAAACATCATCAGATTTTCACACAAGTCCTAAAAGTAGATAAAGAGAACCCAGTTAAACAACTGAGACAAAATATTATACTTGGTCATTTATTTATTGAGGAAAATTATCCAATATTACATATTATTGACTGGCAAAAGTATGTGAACGTCTAGGATTAGCAGTTAATTTGAAAGTGAAATTAGAGTCAGGTGTTTTCTATCAATGGGATGACAATCAGGTGTGAGTGGGCACCCTGTTTTATTTAAAGAACAGGGATCTATCAAAGTCTGCTCTTCACAACATGTTTGTGGAAGTGTATCATGGCACAAACAAAGGAGATTTCTGAGAACTTCATAAAAAAATTTCGTTGATGCTCATCAAGCTGGAAAAGGTTACCAAACCATCTCTAAAGAGTTTGGACTCCATCAATCCACAGTCAGACAGATTGTGGACAAATAGAGGGAATTCAAGACCATTGTTACCCTCCCCAGGAGTGGTCGACCAACAAAGATCACTCCAAGAGCAAGGCGTGTCATAGTTGGTGAGGTCAAAAGGACACCAGGGTAACTTCTAAGCAACTTGGCTAATGTTAATGTTCGAGTCCACCATCAGAAGAAGACTGAACAACAATGGTGTGCATGGCATTGTTGCAAGGAGAAAGCCACTGCTCTCCAAAAAGAACATTGTTGCAGTTTGCTAAAGATCACGTGGACAAGCCAGAAGGCTATTGGAAGAAAGTTTTGTGGACAGATGAAACCAAAATAGAACTTTTTGGTTTAAAAGAAAAGTGTTATATTTTGAGAAAGGAAAACACCGCATTCCAGCATAAGAATCTTATCCCATTTGTGGAGCATGGTGGTGGTAGTATCATGGTTTGGGTCTATTTTGCTGCATTTGGGCCAGAACGGCTTGCCATCATTGATGGAACAATGAATTCTGAATTATATCAGAGAATTCTAAAGAAAAATGTCAGGACATCTGTCCATGAACTGAATCTCAAGAGAAGGTGGGTCATGCAGCAAGACAATGACCCTAAGCACACAAGTCATTCTACCAAATGTGAGGAAACCTTCGAACATTCCAGAGCTGAAGCTGTTCTGTACGGAGGAATGGGCTGAAATTCCTCCAAGCCGGTGTGCAGGACTGATCAACAGTTACAGGAAACATTTAGTTGCAGTTATTGCCAGACACTGAAAGCAAAGGTTCACATACTTTTGCTAGTTACTAATATGCAATATTGGATCATTTTCCTCAATAAATAAATGACCAAGTGTAAGATTTTGTCTCATTTGTTTAACTGGGTTCTCTTTATCTACTTTTAGGACTTGTGTGAAAATCTGATGATGTTTTAGGTGTTATTTACGCAGAAATATAGAAAATTCTAAAGGGTTCACAAACTTTCAAGCACCACTGTAGGTAATGGAGGGAGAGCAAATATTTGTCTATACAAGTAAAACAGAATTGTCCAAACTTCCCCTGAGATACCAACCTTCATTATCAGTACTTCATCCATACTGATCCTTCTCAACCTTTCATGAGCCTTCAGCAAAGTTAACCACCAGATTGACTGCGCTCTACCTTATGGCAGAGGCTTTCTTCTTGCCTCTCAATGGAGAGGTTCCACATCTGCACCCTGCACACTCTCTACTTGAGCTCCACAGAGTTCATTGCTGGGTCATCTTTTTTCTCTCTTGCTGAAAACACATCCTCTATTCCAACCATTGCTATTCGGATGGCACACAACTCATCCTTTACTTTCCTCCGTCAGATACTCAGGTTTTAACTTTAACTTCTAGAGGTCATTTTATCATGGACTTTAGCTCCTCACCTGTAGCTAAACCCCAGAAAGGCTGAACTGCTATACACTAAACCCTGGGGACCTCATTAGGGTACATGGCATGATGGAGGGCATTTTAAATCAAAATATGCCTCTGTGACAAAACTACAATGGGTACTCACTGGACCAGGGCAACAATCCAACACAATCCAGGTCAACACAAAAATGGTTTACTGAACATAAAATTAAGTTTCTGCCATGTCTTTCTCAGTCACTCACTCACATTGAATTTTCGGAATGTGGAAGGAAAAATTCATAAACCTTCAAGCAAAACTGTAAGTAGACAATAAAACATCTACACACAGGAATTGGCAGTACACTGGATGTTACTAAAGGACTTCCATCACCAAAAGTCTTCTAGAGCTGTTTTTGAGATGTGGTGAGTCTAGGAGCAGCAGCTGCTCAGCTGAGCCCATAACGATAAAATGCTTAGCTTGGTTGACCTGCATAATGGTGTCCATTAAATGGTGTAACTCTAATAATCAAAGGCAGACACTTAATTAACAGAACAGGCGTCTTTGATATAACCTCCCACTGAGAACTTTCACAATGCAGAAAATATGCATCTGTCCCTACAGAAAATAAGAATGTGGTGACTGCATGCTTTCTTCTGTTGCTGCCAGCATCCTGCAGGTAAATGCTTTGTAATGCACTTTAATTACAGCTGTGGAACTGCTTACCTTGCTTATCTGTCTGCATTAGGTGTCACTTCACACTTAGATACTACTAGTGATATTTAATGTGTAGCAGCATAAAACATCAAGTGATCCTACGGATAGCACAATTGGTTTAGCTTCATTTCCCTTTCAAATGTCATAAAATTAACGTATTAAATGCAGCGTCCATGGGACGCAAAGGTAAAATAAATATCTTGGTGTAAATATGTTCTGACATGGAATCAGGCTGCAGCTTCATCAGGCAAGAACCTGTTTGCATTGCTGCCAGGCTCCCACTGCAGGTTTTGAGGGTGAAGGTTGGCGGGAATTTTGTTCCTCTGACAAATGCCAGTGAGACTAACATACTTCAAGGTGAGTTTGGGACTTTTGTGGCTAGGTGGCAGATGTGATATTCAGCACCTCATGGGTGTAGAAACAACCAGCAGAAACTACTGAAGTTCTAAATTCGTTCCACTAAAATGATTTTAAACCCTTAGGTGAAGTTGAGTCAAAGACATACTGCATAAAAATGAATTTGGTATATTAAAAAAAACGTAATCCTTTTCTCCAGGGAAGTAAACGTAAATAAGTAATACGTAAATGTGTTTTCACTCAGTGATAAGCTTCAGTGAAAATATATTAATCTTTAATGGAAATGCTATAACCAGCATTTCAATTTTTCATGCAGTAATTAGCTATGTTACAGCCTGAATTATTTATTAACTAGCTAAATCATAGTAATATTTTAATAAAACATAATTATAAACATTAGAAATTTGTCTTTTGAGCTTTGGTATTTTCCCTCTTTTTCCATGTCTGAGAGTTTGTATTTGCAACTCTCTTTCTTTTCAGTTCTTTAACATTTAGTCATTTAGCAGCCACCCTTTATTCAGGGCGATTTACAACAGTACATCCAGGCAAATGTGGGTCAAGGGCCTTACTCAAAGACCCAACAGCTGTAGCTTGGCACAGGTGTGATTTGTACCCTGGACGCTGAGGTCCACAGTCCAGCATGTTACCAGCTTTGCCACCACAGTCCCATATTAAAAATAAAATCTTGTGTCAAAGTTTGGGCACACACCAGTCTACATTTTATGAAAAGTGAACAAAAGTTACCAAAACCTCTGAATGAAGCAATAGAAATAGATAGATAGATATACAGCACTGTGCAAAAGTCTTAGGCATTCTATATTTTTCATATTATTTTCTGCTTATTTTTTAATTTTATAAGTTTCAGTGGTCACTGTACTTTGTACCTCTATAATTACAGAATGTAGTCCATCTGTTTCTATACATATTTTGTTAATCCCCTTTACGCTGTTCTTTACTGGTCAGGACCCTCACAGATCAGTTACTATTTCATTGGTGGATCATTCTGAGCAGTGCAGTGACACTGATGTGGTGGTGGTGTGTTTGTGTGTTGAGCTGGTACAACTGGATCATGCACATCAGTGCTGCTGGAGTTTTAAAACACAGTTAACTCACTGTCCACTCTTTATTAGAGACATCTTATTGCTCCACCTTATAGATGTAAAGTCAGAGACAGTAGCTCATCTTTTGCTGCACAGTTTGTGTTAGTCAACCTCTAATCCTTCTGTGTTCACAAGACACTGTGACACTGCCAACAGAATGTTGCCTACAGGATCTGGTGGCTGGACATTTTTGACTGGTGGACTTGTATGAGTCGAGCCACATGGCTCGTTTAAGCCAAAACGCGATTCACGATTCATGATTCACAATTTACGATTCAGTACACAGTGATTCAGCTTCCCAATAACCCTTAGAGAAGATCTCTGCTATTTCTTCACCGTTTTTCTTTAATTTTACATCTACAGTACTGTATTCTTACTCCAAATAAGTCTTCATGGGTCCTAAAAAAGTTAGTTTACAAGAGTCAACCACAAGCAAAACAGGAATTGAATGCTCCAGACCACATGCTGCAGTTAACTTAACAACTAGGAGTTCATCAATTGATTAAGTGAGAAAAATTTCACTTTCAATCCATTACTCACTAAACTACATGAGATTTTGCAACACTTTATTATAAAATAAGCTTTGTGTTCATTGTGTTGGTCAAATGTATGTTAATGGAAGTGTTGTAAACATTAACATACTTATCATTTCTTATCATAGTATCCTTTCCATATCTACGGTATTATACAATTTATTTATTTTCATATTTACATTTATCGTATTAAAGATATATGACCTTCATGTTATGGACATGTCCTTGAAGAATGACTCATAAATAATATGACTAGCAATCTTTTCCATCCTTACAAGGACAAGAGGTAGTCAGCAAGGTCCAAAACATTCTCATGAGCAAATAAGTTCTCATAAAAGCTATATTTAAGATTAATGGTTTAGTTTTATAGCACCAAGATCGCAAATGTGCTTTGCTCCAGTGGAGGAAGAATGCAATCAAACGTTGAACTGAGTACATATGAGAACAGGGGGAGTGAGCCTGTTTGTGAGGGCTTCATAATAATATGTCCCCTTCATCTCCTCTACTGACAAAGCACTCATTTAAAAGTTGTCTGGTGGAGGATGAGTGGAAGATCAGTACTCCTATAGATTGAGCTATGGACCATTTTCAGTGGTGGCTATCAGATGGGTATAGCAACTACATATAAAAATATTATAGAAGCCATTCTCCTTCCAAACTTAGCTACCAAATTACAAGGCTATACACACACACACACACACACACACACACACACACACACACCACTATCTATACCACTTTGTAATGTTCTTACAATACTTAAAGGATGTTTTGGCACAGAGGTTACCAAGCGATGAAGTGTTTCAAGTTGTGCAAACAGTTGTGCAAAGGGTTATTGCTGATGCATTTTTCATCTCCACATTCTCTATTTGGGTAAAGTCAGGATATCCTAACTTGTCCCATAGACAGTGGTGCTTCAAAGTTTGTGAACCCTTTATAATTTTCTATACTTCTGCATAAATATGACCTAAAACATCATCAGATTTTCACACAAGTCCTAAAAGTACATAAAGAGAACCCAGTTAAACAAATGAGACAAAAATATTATACTTTGTCATTTACTTATTGAAGAAAATGATCCAATATTACATATTAGTGAGTGGCAAAAGTATGTGAACCTCTAGGATTAGCTGTTAATTTGAAGGGGAAATTAGAGTCAGGTGTTTTCAATCAATGGGATGACAATCAGTTGTGAGTGGGCACCCTGTTTTAATTAAAGAACAGAGATCTATCAAAGTCTGCTCTTCACAACACATGTTTGTGGAAGTGAATTATGGCACGAACAAAAGAAATTTCTGAAGATCACAGAAAAACAGTAGTTTATGCACATCAGGCTGGAAATGGTTACAAAACCATCTCTAAAAAGTTTGGACTCCACCAATCAACAGTCAGACAGATTGTGTGCAAATGGAGGAGACCATTGTTACCCTCCCCAGGAGTGGTCGACCAACAAAGATCACTCCAAGAGCAAGGCGTGTAATAGTTGGCGAGGTCACAAAGGACCCCAGGGTAACTTCTAAGCAACTGAACGCCTCTCTCACATTGGCTAATGTTAATGTTCATGAGTCCACTATCAGAAAAACACTCAGCAACAATGGTGTGCATGGCAGGGTTGCAAGGAGAAAGCCACTGCTCTCCAAAAAGAACATTGCTGCTCATCTGCAGTTTGCTATAGATCATGTGGACAAGCCAGAAGTTATTGGAAGAATGTTTTGTGGACGGATGAAACCAAAATAGAACTTTTTGATTTAAAAAGAAAAATGTTATGTGTGGAGAAAGGAAAACACTGCATAAGAACCTTATCGCATCTGTGAAACATGGTGGTGGTAGTTTCATGATTTGGGCCTGTTTTGCTGCATCTTGGCCAGGACAGCTTACCATCATTGATGGAACAATGAATTCTGAATTATATCAGAAAAAAAGTCAGGACATCTGTCCATAAACTGAATCTCAAGAGAAGGTGGGTCATGCAGCAAGACAATGACCTTAAGCACACAAGTCGTTCTACCAAAGACTGGTTAAAGAAGAATAAAGTTAATGTTTGGAATGGACAAGACAAAGTCCTGACCTTAATCCAGTTGAAATGTTGTGTAAGGACCTGAAGTGAGCAGTTAATGTGAGGAAACCCACCAACATCCCAGAGTTGAAGTTGTTCTGTACGGAGGAATGGGCTAAAATTCCTCCAAGCCGGTGTGCAGGACTGATCAACAGTTACAGGAAACGTTTAGTTGCAGTTATTGCTGCACAGAGGGGTCACACCAGATACTGAAAGCAAAGGTTCACATAACTTTTTCCACTCACTTATATGTAATACTGGATCATTTTCCTCAATAAATAGATGACCAAGTATAATATTTTGTCTCATTTGTTTAACTGGGTTCTCTTTATCTACTTTTAAGACTTGTGTGAAAATCTGATGATGTTTTAGGTTCCATATTTGTGTTTTAGGTTCCATATTTATGCAGAAATATAGAAAAGTAGAGAATGTCCCAAATAGAGAATGTGTGGAGAATTTGGAAATGAAAAATGCGACAACAACAACCCCATACTGTTTGCACAACTTGAAACACTCCATCATCTTTTAAGTATTGTGAGAAGGAATGGCAACATTACAAACATTTACCGTTCCAGTTTTTTTTAAAATACGCTACAGGCCTGAAATGCAGGGATGGATGGGTATTAACAAATTATGTATTATATAATAATATATAATAACAAATAATATATATTACAAATTTAATTATGTTGACCATCCAAAAGATCAGAGAATAGAGACTACAGATATTTGTAAAGCTCTTGAGACCATGTTCTACTATAAACAGCGCTATAGGAAACATTATATATAGATGGTCAAAAGTCCACTAATTTAGTGATAGGACGATTTGACTTTAAGTGTATGCCATTATTATAACCAAAAGGGGAACATACCAAATATGAATAAATTCTGATTCTTCTTACTTTTCACTAAAGATGTTATGCAGGTACGATGATTTGTAATGAAGACCATTGTATTAGATTTGAGAAAATGCAAGACAGAAGCAATTTTACTAGTGGTCTCACACCATTGGCCTCCACTGTGTATATATATATATATATATATATATATATATATATATATATATATATATATATATATATATATATATATATATATTTATATATATATATGTATGTATGTATATGTAAATAATTCACCCAGACAGACATTTGGATTGCTGTAAAACTTGGCATGCATTTATGTCTCAGGCAGATATGTAAATGATTAGAGGTATGGTCTGATTAGATACTGGGACTGGCCACAAGAGGGCATAAAAGTGCTTTTCCCGCTGTCTATAAAAAAGCTCAACTTTTGGGTAGTGTGCCTCTTGGTTAGAGTTTGTTGAGTGCTAGACATTCCTCTACGACACACTCAAAGACATTTTGCCCAGTTGACAGACTGTGAGAGAGGGAGCATCGTCAGACTCAGAGTAGCTGGATGGTCGTTTCAACAAATTGCCACCATCTTGGCCATTCTGACCTAGCTGCTAGGAGGTGTTGGGAGCAGTGGTTCTGTGGGGGCATGCAAACAGGCTCCAGACGGCCAAAACAGACCACCAGTAAAGAGGATTGTTTGATCCATCAACAAGCATGAGCAGCTCCCACAGTTTTGTTATCCACCATCCAGTCACAGGTGGTATTTTCACTACACACAACCATCTCTGCCCGGATCATTTCCAGGTGCATAGCAGGAGGGAATTTTTTGTCACAGTGCCCATTATGTGTCCTGCAAGTGCCAGCCACAGTCACCTTCATTTGCAGTTCTGTCATGAGCGAGAAACACGGACTGCTCCGGACTGGAGTCATATAGTTTTTAGCGATCAATCCTGGTTCTGTTTGGGATGTGACGACAATCGGGTTTGAGTATGGAGGCCTCGTGGTGAGTGCTTCAATCCTGTCTTTGTTGTTTGCTTTCACAACTGCTAGTGTGATGATCTGGGGAGCCATCACATACAACAGCTGGTCACCCCTAGTAGTGATATGAGGGGCATTAATAGCTCAGTGCGGCCTGTGGCCACTTGTATTCCCTGCCATGGCAGGGCTTCCAACTGGCATTTCCCATCAATGTATTTGCCATATTGCAACACTTCCTTGACCTGCACAGTCACCAGATGCCAAGTAACTGCATGCCAAGCTATGCAGCAATCCGACATTTCTATCTGGGTGCATAATTTTTTTTGTCAATGAGTGAACAGCAGTTCTAAAAACCTATAACATTCATACAGATATACAGCATAAGATATGCATCTTCCTTCATTTTTACTTACTTGTATTTTATGAACTGTTTAGAAACGACAGTTCAAAACCAAAACCATTTCCAAACATAATGCAAAGAAATGTAACATATTCAGTCATTGCTTATCAGCTTTAACCAGATCTAATCAAACTGATGAACCACTACTACTTTGGAACACACAGAGGAAAACAGTTTAATCTTTACAGCCAGACTGCATATTCTGGCTATGCAGCAATTACTTGAGGAATAAGAGTCAAGCTGACCTTTTAGTGATAAAAATGCTTGTCTCATAATTTTGGATTCAGACTCCCTATTGTGGACTGCATAGACGTAATCAGTCTGTTGTTCTCTATTCTCTGAATATTCTAGCCTGAAATATGTAACTCTTCCATGCTTGTGAAGGAAGTTAATCATGTCTACTGCATAACCTTTTATTAAACAGAAGGTGCTTAAATATCACAGGACAGCTCAGACAGTGTTTCCGTAGGTGGAGGTAATGAATTACTTTGTGGTTCAAGATGTGGGCAGAAAGTGTTTAATATGACAAAAAAGTGATTATTACTTCTAATAAGGTCCAGCATAAGGGTTAAATACTTCACCTTGTCCTCTTCTTGTTTTCTTTGGAGTGAATGCTATTAGATTGCAGACCTTTATATATGGTTAGTATGTATGTGCACAGGAGATTAAGCCTATTCTTAATATATTAGTTTAAGAAAATTATTTCTACTGTCATATGACAGTGTTACTTGTCCCCTTTTTCTAAACCCTCTATTTAATCATTTAACAAAGACACAGGCATTCATGCCTTGTGTGATGCTTGACCAAACAAGAAGACACCACAGGGTCTCAAATTCGGTTCTGTGGGGTGATGAGGAGGCAGCAGCTCCACCCGGCACCTATTATACAGAATATGTATTTTAGTACTGGGATAGATGAGATGTGTTTTGTGAGATTCCATTGTTTGTCAGTCTATAAGGACTTAATTTGCTTTTCTACTTTTCTAATTTATTACAAAAGTAATAAATTATATATCTATATGATTTCACAGAGTTGTACATATGTCACTTTTCTAGTGACAACTTCAGCTAAACCCAGATATCAGCAACAAATATACTACATAAATAAGTCAGAAACATTTTTATTGTATCCTTAATTATAAAAATAGTTTTAAAAAGCCCATATATGGCATGTTACTCATAAGAGTATCAGCATTTACCAATTTGGAAGATGTAAAGATTTTACAAATGGATTTAAACACAATGTAGCTTTAAATTAAATATTTGTGAGACTTTATTAACCATAGGTCTATGAGTGATTCTGTTCTCATTTTAAAACTATGCATAAATTAGACTTGCAAGTGGTTCTTGGGCACACGTTAAAGGCTGATCAACCTTGGCTGGGTTGGTCATATTAAAATACCCATAACAACAAATGACCCCAGGTTACAACACCTGATAATTAGTATGGACAGGAACCTCGAAGCTACAGCAAAGGGCACAGCCAACCAGAGGCTCCATACAGTGGTTCTTGAATATTTGTGAAACCATATTTCCCATATTTCTGAATATGAATTTTCCATATTTCTGCATAAATCTGATTTTCTTTCAAGTCTTAAAACTAGATAAAGAATTAAATTAAATTAATGAAATATTATACTTGGCCATTTATTTATTGAAGAAATGATTCAATATTAAATATCTTAAATATCTATTTTAGCCCATTCCTTTGTACAGAGGAGCTTATGCTTTTAGGACTTTTTGGAGATGTGATGATGTTTTATGTCATACAGTGCCTTGCAAAAGTATTCGGCCCCCTTGAACTTTTCAACCATTTCAGGCTTTAAGCATAAAGATATGAAATTGTAATTTTTTGTGAAGAATCAACAACAAGTGGGACACAATCGTGAAGTGGAACAAAATTTATTGGATATTTTAAACTTTTTTTAGAAATAAAAAACTGAAAAGTGGGGCATGCAAAATTATTCGGCCCCCTTGCGTTAATACTTTGTAGCGTCGTCTTTTGCTGCAATTACAGCTGCAAGTCGCTTGGGGTATGTCTCTATCAGTTTTGCACATCAAGAGAATGAAATTTTTGCCCATTCTTTCTCGCAAAACAGCTCGAGCTCAGTGAGGTTGGATGGAGAGCGTTTGTGAACAGCAGTTTTCAGCTCTTTTTACAGATTCTCGATTGGATTCAGGTCTGGACTTTGACTTGACCATTCTAACACCTGTTCTAACAACGTTTCGCATTGTGGCCAAAAAGTTCGTCTGACCAGAGCACCTTCTTCCACATGTTTGGTGTGTCTCCCAGGTGGCTTGTGGCAAACTTTTTATGGATATCTTTGAGAAATGGCTTTGTATTTATGTGGAATTGTAGAATTTTCTAAAGAGTTCACAAACTGTCAATAACCACTGCACATTTTGGAGGGCATTTGTACCAGTGAGATGCAACAATGTGGCCAGTCAGTGACTTCCTGACCTTATGCACCTGATGCAATAATTCCCAAAGAACACATTTCAGTCATGTCAGTGACACTGTTATACTGAAAATGGTTCATCACCTAAACAGTATTCAGTCAGTGATGGTCTGCTGTGTTCCCTCTACACTGATAAATGGAGCAGAGGGGCGCTGACAGCAGCAGATGGCCCAAAGTCATTAACTGTTACCTACAAAGTTGAACCCTACAAAACCTGACAACAAGTAAGACGGGGCTGTGTCTAAAAAAAACTGTAAAGACAGTGACACACAATCTGTGGTTTTTGTGCAAATTAGAAAACGAAGATGGCTAGGAGGTTCAGCTACCCTGAGAAAAACCTATTTAACACACATTTTATTCTAGAAGCTGAGAAATTAGTTAATCAACCTGCTAGGAAAAACAAAGATACGAGTTAAAAAAGTGAACAGAAAAGACGTAGTGAAGCCTGTATTGTGTGGAACTTTATATCCAGCTGTCAATCAGTGAATTGGGAATCGGGAACATGACTGAGTTGTCAAACTGCAATTAGCCTGTGCCAGTGGGACTTGGGTTACATTGTATTTACAATATTTGCAATTTATTATAACAAGATGTGTCATTATATATAAAACAGTACGACCCCAAATCAAAAAGTAGTTGAGACAGTATGGAAAATACATATAAAAAACACAATGTGTCTTACATTTCATTTGACTTTTATCCCATTGCAGACAGTATGAACCTGAGATATTATACTTCATTTCGTTTGTTAAAAACATCCATTCATGCATTTCAGGCCTGCAATTTTAATTTAAATTTAAAAACTTAATAATGATGTGACTTCAAAAAGGTGAGTGACTGATGTGCAAAGATGGCCACAGCATCTCCAGTTTCTCAACAAATGCATGAGAAAATTATTGAAATGTTCAAAAGTTAAATACAGTGTAATTCAGGGAAGGACTGGAAGGGATTTACATGTTTCTCCCTCTACAGTGCATAATATAATTAAACGATTCAAGAAATTTCAGTGCTTAAAGGACTTCTCTATGCTCAGAGGCATCTGGGATGAACCATTACACAGTGGAAACATGTTTTGTGGTCAGACCAATCAGTATTCCAGGTATGTTTGGAAAGAATGAATGCTGTGTGCTTTGGACTAAAGATGAAAAGGACCGTCCAGAATGTTATCAACAACAAGTACAAAAGTCAGACTCTGTCATGGTATGGGGTTGGGTCAGTGCTCTTGGTAAAGGTCATTTACACTTCTGTGATGGCAGCATTAATGCAGAAAAGTACATTGAGATCTTAGAGCAACATAAACTGTCTTCAAGATGTCATCTTTTCCAGGAAAGTTCATGCATTTTTCAACAGGACAATGCAAAACCACATGCTGCACACATTACAAAGGCAGGGCTGAGGAAGAAGAGGGTACTGGTACTGGACTGGCCTTCCTGCAGTCCTGACCTGTCCCCAATAGAGAATGTGTGGAGAATTTTTAAATGAAAAATGCGACAATGATGATCCCGTATTGTTGCACGCCTTAAGACGTGTTTAGAGGAAGAAACATGGTACAAAACACCTGAAACATTAAATCGCTTAGTATTCTCTGTTCCAAAATGTATTCTGAGTGTGGTGAAAAGAATGGCAACATTACAGAGTGGTACATTTTTTACGATCCTAACTTTATTTGGAATGTGTTGCAGGCCTGAAATGTAGGATTGGATTTGTTTATTAACAAATGAAATGAAGTTGATCAGACAAAACCTGAAATATCTCAGGTTCATACTGTCTGCAATGAAATAAAAGTCAAAGTAAAAGTTAGAAACACTGTGTGTTTTTTATATGCATTTTCCATACTGTTCCAACTTTTTTCTGATTTGGGGTTATATATACAGTACATATAATGCATTTGGAAAGTCTTCATACCTTTTCACTTCTCACACATTTTGTTATGTTGTGGAGAATAAAAGATGAATTAAGTTGTCTCCCTTCATTCTGCATTCAATACACCATAATGAGAAAGCAAAAATAGAATTCTAGAATTTTTTGCAAACTTATTAAAAAGGTAAAACTAACATTTCATATGGACATAAGTAGTTCAGACCATTTGCTATGACATTTGAAATTTAGCTCTAGGGGTCTCCTATTTCTCTTGATCATCTTTGAGATGTTTCTACACCTTCCACTGACACGTGTCTATATACGTTCTCACAGCTAATAGTGCATATCACAGCAAAAACCAAGCCATGAGGAGGAAAGAACTGCCTGTAGAGCTCAAAGACAGGATTGTGTGGAGGTACAGATCTGGAGAAGGCCCCAAAAGATTTCTGCTGCACTGAAAATTCCCAAGCACAGTGGCACCCATAATTTTTCAACGGAATATCCTGTGTGCAGAAGGGGGAAACTTCCAGAAGGTCAACCATCACTGTAGCAGTCCTCCAATCTGGGCTTTATGGCAGAGTGGCCAGACAGAAGCCTCTCCTCATAAAAAGACACATGAAATTTCACCTGGAGTAGGCTAAACAAAGCACCTAAAGGACTCTCAGACTGTGAGAAACAACATTCTCTGGTCTGATAAAAAGATTGAACACTCTGCAATAAAGCCCACATTGGCGAGTGCTACAGTGATGGTTGACCTGCTGGAAATTTGTCCCATCTTCACATGGGATCTTTGATGCCTGACCATTGGATTCTTGGTCACCTCTTTTATCAAGGCCCTTGAGACAATGCTCCACTGTAAAAAGTGCTATATAAATAAATTTGACTTGACTTAACTCTTGGGAACTTTCATTGCAGCAGCTTTTTTGTAGCCTTCTACAAATCTGTACCTCCACAAAATCCTTTTTCTGAGCTCTACAGGCAGTTCTTTCCTCCTCACAGCTTGGTTTTACTCTGATATGCATAGGATAGGATAGGATACCATGCGGAACCTGTTTGTCTCCAATGCCCAACCGTATCTCATCTTGTGTCCAGGCTGAAAAATTCCTGCTGTGAGGCAGTGGTGTTACCCACTGAGCCACCGCATGACCCACTGTTTGGAGAAGTCTGGCCAGAAATAGTCTTCTTAGTAGAATTACAGCCAAAACGCCATACCTTTGATGTGGAATCAAGGCAAAGTGTCTCAACTATGCACAAAAATATAGGAACTGGGGTCCATAGGAAATGGCAGCAGGTACTCTGGATTGATAGTCAAAATTTGAAATATTTGACTACAATATAAGGCAGTTTATTTGCCAAACGGCTGGAGAGTGGTACAATAATGAGTGTCTGCAGACACCAGTGAATCATGGTGGAGGTTCCTTGAAAGTTTGGGGCTGCATTTCATAAAATGGAGTTGAGGATTTGGCCGGAATTAATTATGTCCTCTATGCTGAGAAATACAGGCAGATACTTATTGATCATGCAATACCATCAGGGAGGCATCTGATTGCCTCCAAATTTATGCTTCTGGATAACGACCCCAAACATACAGCCAACATCATCTATCTTCAGAAATGTCTTCAGCATAAAGAAAAACAAGGAGCAGTGGAAGTGATGATATGGCCCTGATCTCAACATCATCAAGTCTGTCTGGGATAACAAGATACAGAAGGATTTAAACAAGACTACATCCACAGAAGACCTAAAATTCAAGTAAAAATTCAAGTCTATCCTGGATAAACTTGATGAGCAGAGCTGCTTCACATGCCACTCAAACTCACTACAGGCATTTCTTATAATGCCCCAGCGTCTTTCCAAAAGCTTGAGCAGCTAACATTCTCAGTCATAGTCTGACAGTCTGAGTCATTTTCTTTCGGTAATAGACATCTGCAAATATGTAAAAGAAAGTCAGCCATGCTGCAGTCAAGGAAATGATAGCTTATACAGGTATATACAGATATATACCACTTACCAAGAATATGTATTAGACCACTAAAAGCAAAGGCATCAGTTAGGTTAGCATAAACAAAATTGATGCAATGAATTAAAAAATATTTAATCTTCATTTGTTCTTCATTTCTCATCCATGGTTAAGAGTTGTATATTTTAAACACAGTGGTGCCCCTATGATTGATTAGCAAGTAGAGGGGTACAGCTGTCTAGAAATGCCCCTGCTGTTGACTGTTTCACTTTCAAACACCTGGCCAAAGCAATGTAAGCATGACCACCGAGTCATGCCGAGACACTCTATAAGAAGGTTTTGCCTACCCATAAAGAAATAAAATAGTATCTACATTCCTCCATACATAACAGTGTCAAATCTGGGATGTCAGTTTCCTCCCAGGAAGTGATTCTTCAACATTTCTTATCGATGTTTAATGTCAGGACTTTCACTTGGCCATTCCAAAACATTAACTTTAGTCTTCTTTTTGGTATTTTTTGGCAATATGACTTGTGTGCTTAGGGCTGTTGTTTTGCTGCTTGACTCACTTTCTCTTGAGATTCAGTTCATGGGCAGATATTCTCACATTATCCTTTATAATTTGCTGGTATACTTCATAGTTTATTGTCCCATCTATCATGGCAAATCACCCTGGCCCAGATGCAACAAAACAGGCCCAAGCCATGATACCACCACCATGTTTCACAGATAGGATAAGGTTTTGTTGGAATGCATTGGTTTTTTGACTTCATCTGCAAAACATTTCTTGAATAGCCTTCTGGATGGTCCACATGCCACAGAGGATCTCAAGCTTATCAACAAATGTGTAAGAAAATTATTTAAATATTTAAAAACAACGTTTTTCAAAGAAAGACTGGCAGGATTTACACCTTTCAGTCCTAACTTTTTCTGATTTGGCTTGTTTTGCATTGTCTTGTTGAAAAATGCACGGATGTCCTTAGAAAAGATGTCGTCTTGAAGGCAGCTTATGTTGGGCTGTTTTCTGAATTGAGGTTGTGTGATCCCAGGGACTATTACATGCCTTGTTCTTGGAGTGATCTTTGTTGGTAAACAGCTCCTGAGATGGGTAACAATGGCGTTAAACTTCCTCAATTTGTACACAGTCTTACAGGCACTGGTGGAGTCCAAACACTTCTGGTTCTGAACTATTTTTATTTAATAATTATAATTGTTTGTTTCTATTTTTTCTGCAATGGAGTGAGTAAAACAGGATGCGCCAGTGTGTGTTTTCCTAATGTGCCCTGTAAACTATGCAAACATACACATTTAGTGCTGTAAAGGATTGGCATAATAGCTAATGGAGTGCATTTTTTTTTTTTATTACAAAATAATGTTTGTATTATTTTTAATGAATAATACACATAATTCCAGTTCTGCTCATGGCTGAGTGGGCATTACTTATGCAAATGGAAGCAGTAAGGTTGTTAAAGGATTATCTGTGGACTGTCTCTGTAAATACTTTACAGTGCTATAAATATGAAGCAGGACAATAAATGGTTTCTTTCTTGTTTTTATTACTGTGGTTTGGCAGTGGTCCTGTTTGTCTAAAGAAAAGCTCCTCTGGGCATTGGTTCCTCATAAAAGAACTTGAAGTCTTCCATTTGTAACAGTGCAGGAGTGCTGTTGTCGCCCAAAGCCTTTTGGTCCTGGGAGAGATGAGGTGCTCTAATGATATTCCCCACAGTGCTGTAGAAAGAGCCACACCAGACTGTACATTAACATCCATCTCTCTGTCCCCCTGCTGCCCCTCACTGCCTGCTTGATGGATAAAACTCTCAGTGTGATTAAATTTTCTTGAGGGATGAAGAGGAGTGAGGATTTGTTTATGGGACTCAGCGAGATGTACTGGACAGGAAACTGACAAATGTCTGGGAGTTCTGGTAGGAACAGAAATACTAAACAGGAATTTAATTTTCTTGAGGGATGAAGAGGAGTGAGGATTTGTTTATGGGACTCAGCGAGATGTACTGGACAGGAAACTGACAAATGTCTGGGAGTTCTGGTAGGAACAGAAATACTAAACAGGAATTTGCAGCTTTCAACAATAATAAACTATAGAATTTATACTGAAAGTTGGAAAATCCATCAGTTTCAATACTTTGTACTCTCAAACATACTTTCATACTTCTCAAATAGCTTGACTACTGTCTTATACAAAAGTCTGTGCACCCTAGTCAAAGTTTGTGAATTCTGTCATGCAACTGTCTGCTGTGGGAACTCTGAGACTCAAAGGTACAGAAAGGTGAACACAGACAGACACACAACCAACATCATGTACAAGACCAAGTGTCAAGATGGAACCTTGATGAAAGGGTCAATACCCACAGAGAATTGGATAGAACCTACAAGGCACAAGGAACATTCCATAAGAACCTTACCTAACCTGTAAATCATAGTGGTGGTATAATCATAGTTTTTGCCTGTTTTGCTGCATCTAGGCCAGGACAAATTGCCACCATGTATGGAACAATGAATTCTGACTTATACCAGCAAATTCTAAACAAACCATTAGTATATCTGTCCATGAACAGAATATCAGGAGAAAGTGGCTCATGCAACAAGACAACAACCCTAAGCATACAAGTCATTTTACAAAAAATAAAAAATAAAATGAATAAATTCAAGAATAATAAGTTCTAAGAAGTTCATTTGAAGAAATCCACCAACATCCCAGAGCTGAAGCTGTTGTGTGCAGAGGAAAGGTATTCAAATCCTCCAAACTGATGTCCAGGACTGACCAACAGATACTGAAATGTTCAGTTGCGATTATTGCTGCACATGGGGTCACACCTTATACCGATAGCAAATTTTCACATACTTTTGCAACTCATAGATATTTAATATTTGGATAATTTTCTTCAATAAAGTACAAGGTATCCACTTTAAAAAATTTATGCTTACCAGCCGACGTATAAGATACTGTTTTGAAATTTGTACACAGCACAAGAAGCCCAGGTTTTATCCACATTACATTGATTCGATGTGAGCCCTGTGGGTGATGCAACAAACTTCAATGCACATATAAACAATGTTGAAGAGGGACTTACATTATAGACTCCCTATATAATAGTTTTATCTCATTTATTCAGTTGGATTATCTACTTGCAGGACTTTGCTGAAAATCTAATGCTGTTTAGGTCATATTTATGCAGAAATATAGAACATTCTAAAGGGATTACAAACTTTCAAGCACCACTGTATGGCATATTTTAAGAAGTAAACCCAAATGTATATCCAAATGCTATAATAAGAATGCCATGTTAAACAGGTGCACATGCAAAAACTGGCATGAGCATTAGATGCCCAGACAGGGTACATATGTAAAGAATGAAAAGGCTTTATACAAGGTGGCAAGGTAGTTTAATACAAATAATTGAATCCCTTTGTTTAAGGAGCTGTTGCTCTCAAAGCTAACCTGGTTTATTAAATAATTCTTAACCAGTTACTGGATATTGGATCACACTCATGAAGTGCTTGGAGATCATGCAGAACTTGTATTTTCAAGTCCAACACTTCAGAGCACAACAGTGATATCATCTGAAAGAATGGATTCTCTTTAACAATCTGATGCGTTTTACATTTGTTTCACTTCAGTGGATGGTTCATAATCTATGAAGCTGTTAACAGAATGTTAGCAAATGGACACACATTACATTTGCAATTCTCTAAAAGCTAAGCATTTACACCAAGTAATGGCCCTGTGATTCTTCATGTGGTAGACATCTACTGCCTGTGTGTGTCTAGCCAGCTAAAATAGAGAAAGAGAGGATATAGTAATATTATCAATACGAATGTGAATTGCCATGATTTCTAACCTAAAGCAGTAAGGACCTAATGAAGCTGAGAAGAAAAGAACATAATGATGTGAGAGGTGGCCTGCATGATGTACCTGACTTTCTTTAGGGTGGCTGGGGACACAATTAATATTACTTTAATAGGTTCTTTGCCTCCCAGGTCTTTATATCAGCTAGGCAGCCCAGAGGAGAGGAGCCAGCCTGTAGAATCACAGCAGACGAAGAACTGAAATACATGAGAAATAGATGAATCAGACATAAACCCTATAGAAACATATTGCTGTCTGCTTATGAGAGATGATCTAAGTACTGTATGACTGAGGCCATAAGGTTTTTAAATCGATGCAGCATAATGTCATGAGACACTCTCAAAAGCGGCAGTAAGATCCATAATAAAGATCCAGCAACCCACAATTTGCTGTAGCCAAAAGCCATTTATCAAGAATGTATGTATGTATACAGGTTTGGTAATGTGAGTAACTGAAGAATGGACAAGATATCTGACCAATCTGATTTTCACTACAGGGGCTAGCTCATACCAGTGTAACCTCATTCCGACACCCCGAAGAACGTGGTACATATTCGTCATTCATAAATAAACGTCAGTTTCTCTGCACCTGCTAATTTGGCTTAGATAATGTCAAATGACGATTTGTGGGGAAAATAATTGCAATTGCAATAATTCAGCAATAATGCAGCCAAACGTAGCTACAAATTAATAGAGCATTTTCGGGCAAAGGGGCGGCGTATAGAGTTTATCTTCAAATAACAGACAGATAAGTTTGGTGTTTTCTTAATGTTTTGGCTGCCTTGTCATACTGTGTACATAAGAAATGATTTATCCTACTATGGCTGTACTTGTAGGATTCGTGGATTATTTTCCAACAAGCTACACAGAAAATTAAGCTATGAACAATAGGAAAATGTTCTGCTCTTTTGTACATGCTACTTTTGTCATTTGTAGTTTTGATCTGTATTTGTGGGATGTGGATCTGTATTTTATTAAAATTAATTATATATATGTGTGTGTGTATATATATATATGTATTAAAAATACTATATCCGCTACTTCTATAATAGGTACTTTTATTATTAGGACTTTGGTAGCCTAGCGGTTAAAGTACTGGACTCTGGACCAGAAGGTCTAGGGTTCAAATCCCACCTCTGCCAAGCTGCCACTGTTGGGTCCTTGAGCAAGACCCTTAACCCACAATTGCTTGGATTGTAAGACTGTACCAATTGTAAGACGCTCTGGATAAGGGCGTCTGCTAAATGCTGTAAATGTAAATGTATTAGAATAATATGTAAGTACTAACAGATTAATATAAAAAGCATTACAGTTAAACTGATAATGATTTAAAGACTGGATTGTCATGTTTATTATTTCTTAGTATGGACAAACAAACCACTGAACATGATAAAAAGAGTGAGATGGCGAGGAAGCAATTCACTCATAAAAAAAAAAATCGGATTAGAAGATTAAATTCGGTGTCTTTATCTCTTTGACGTGTTACCCTCACTCTTCCCCTTTCCCGCATTCATTTTTCAACTAAAGTGATTACACACCAGACCTTTACACTCCACTTCTCTGTAGCTCTGTATTGAGCATGCTCACACTCCCACCTGACACCACATTCTTTCATTCGCATAATCTCACCCACATGCTAAGAGGTTTATAATGGTATGCCATTAAAAACACTCCCTCTAGACTCATGGAGTGCCTATTAATCTACATCAGTTGAACTCAGATTAACCCTTTATGCATTAACACATCATCACTAATACAACATTTTCACAAACTTAGGCCCTAAATCATCAATTCTGGACATGTTCACTACCTTTGTACACCAAATAATTCAAAATGACACCCAAAAACATGGGTATTTGTATAGAGTGTGTCCCTCTATTGCTGCTACAATCTTCTGATAAGCCTTTCACTAGATTTATGTAACATGGTTGTATCATAGGGCTCACTGATGATATTCTATTTCATCCAGACGTGTTTGTTGGAGTTCAGGGCTCTGTGCAAGCCAGTCAAGTTCTTGATCCAAGTTGGCAAACCCTATCTTTATAGACTTTGTTTCAGAAGGGTGAATTAAGTTAGGTGCTCAGATGACACAGTTGCAATTTGCTAACCTACCACCATGCCAGACATCATACTGCATAGTTGATACATTCTGATCTAGCTGAAGCTCATTTAAAGAGACTTCAACTCCCACAAATAATCAAATCTAAAGGTTATAATAGTATTGTAATAGTATTACAAGTATTACATATGGATAAAATTTTATTTTTGACAGGTAGCTCCAGGAAATATTCCACCAACCCAGAAAAGCTCAAACATAGTAAATCATATACAGTATGTTACCACAACAGTAATAGGTTTTATGGGTTTTTTTATTTATTGGTTTGATTTTGTAAATGTTTCCAGGCCATCCAAAGAGGTTGGGTTCCCTATTGAGTACTGGTCTTCTCAAGGGTCCTTCCTCTTCTATCTAGGGTGGTTTACCTTTCCATTGTTGCTTTAGGCTGTTTATTGTGAGTTTTAGATTTCAATAAAGCTGCTTTGAAACCATGTTCTATTGTGAGAAGTGCTATAACACTACATAAGAAACTTTAGATGGTAGGGACATAGCCAAGAAAAATAGAGGGCAACAACCCCCAACCCATAAACCCCCCTAAAAAAAAAAGAGGGGGTCAAGAGTGAGGCATTGGAGGGTGCGGTAGATACACAGACTTGGACACTAGAAGATACTCCAACTTGGGTGCTAGAAGATTCTCAGACTTAGACACTTTGGAAGATGCTCAGACATGAAAACCTTGGACAGGAGCTTGATTGGGACTTAGTCAGTCAGGAGGTTTGACCAGGGCACACAGTGAGTAGCTAGACCATTGGCACGTGGCGTAAAGCTTGAGCCGGGGTGCCGGCGTAGAGCTTGAGTCTGGAAACTTGAACTTGGAAGCATATGGCTGGAGGCAATTGAAGGCTAGCAAAGAACCAACAGATGGAAACAGAAAATGGGTAGGGACTTTTGCCCCAAAAAAAACAAGTTCTCCCCATTGATTTGCATTCAATACCTAATAATGTGAAAGTAAAAACAGAATTTTAGAATTTTTTGCAAATATATTAAAAAGGAAAAGTATTCAGAACCTTTGCTATGGGAGCTCTTGTGGCCTCACATTTCTCTTAATAATTTTTGAGATGTTTCTACACCTTGATTGGAGTCCACATTTGGTAAATTCGGATGCTTGGACATTATTTGGAAAGACACACACCTGTCTATATAAGGTCTCACAACTAACAGTGCATATCAGAGCAAAAAACATGCCATGAGGAGGAAAGAACTGCCAGTATAGCTCAGAAACAGGATTGTGTGGAGGCACAGATCTGGGGAAGGCTACAAAAAAAATTCTGCTGCACTGAAACGTCCCTATAGCACAGTGGCCTCCATAATTTTAAAATGGAGAAGTTTGGAACAACCAGGACTGGCCGCTTAACCAAACTAAGTAATCGAGGGAGAAGGGTAAGGCACCTAAGAGAGGTGATCATGGCAGAGTGGCCAGGCAGAAGCCTCTCCTCAGTAAAAGACATGAAAGCCCAACTGAAGGTTTTAGGTGTTTTTCTGTCAACTACAGGATGGCTTTCATGTATCTTTTACTGAGGAGAGTCTTCTGCCTGGTTATCCTTCTGGATAGCCCTTGGTTATCCTTCTGGAAGTTTCTGCACACAGGAAATTTGGAGCTCTGCCAGAGTGGCAAAAGGCACACATAATGACACATAATCACACTATCATTGCCATGCTTGATTGCTGGTATGAGGTTTTCACTATAAAATGCAGTGTTTCTTTGTTTGCCAGACAAGAAAGTCAGTGTTTGATTAATCTATCCATTTAATATTGTATACATTTATATACTTCATATATATTAATTTATGTTCTGCACATACTGTATAAAACACCAGATGCTAAGCATAAGAAAAGAAGGCTTACACCTAGATATTGTGTCCCAACCCAATAAACTCAGTTGCTAATTGAAAAGTTGATAAAAGGCATGAGGGAATCTATCAAACCATAATGAATTATAATGGTTATCTTCTTGTCAGGGTCTCACACAGCCCATTGCAATCAATGCATTATCAGAATCAGATGAATAAATGCATCAAATTAACAATATAAACAGACAGACAGACTGACAGACAGACAGATGAAGCTTATTTTATCTCCAAAGGGAAATTTAGGTGTTGCAGCAGCAATGCACATAATGTGCAAGTGAATTTAATGAATGCATTTGCAGCATTTGCAATAATGGTATGAGGAATACAACTCCTATGATTTAACCTATGATCCATGTGTGTTAAGTAAAACATAGATTAGTCTGTCTGCTCAGTAACTGAAAATAACACAACACACCCATCTAAGATAAGATACCAAACAATATTAAATAATACTGTAAAATCAACACCAGTACCCTGAGGCATTGTATGCATTAATGACAGCATATATTTGTTTATTAAAAAAATCCCAAGCTGCAAGGTCATCATAATAAAACAGGAGTCTATGGCTGAACTTCAAACAAATTAACCATGAAAGTGAAAGGAATATGGAACCATAAGGCCCAAGGGAAAGAAAATATATTATAGTAGAAAGAGAGCTACTTCAGTTAGAGGTAAAATAATTTATGTACCAGAATGGACTGCAGTAATGAATGTGAATATCATAAATTTTAATATAACCTCTCATCTCAGGTAGCAAGATAACCCTCACAGCTTCAGCACAATGTAACACCTCCTTTATTATGGCATTTTGTACGATTCACATTTCTCACATTAACCATACTGCTTAGAGGTTCCCACGCAACATACTGCAACATACACCAAATTTCTTGTTCCTTCTAATAGTTGCACTCAGGGTGTAAGGGTCAACTAAAAGTCAGATGACAATGAGTATTTATTCATAAGGGGTCCAGATGGTGTGAATAAGAACTTCAGCTCACTCCCATGAAAACTACTGTAAATGCTACAGCTTAATTCTACAGACCAGAAATTACTGCTATTTGACAAATTGATCAAAAACAAGCTAAAGTTTCCTTATTACAGTATGCAGTATAGTACAGTATAGACCCATTCTTACACTTAGAACTTAGAACAGTTGATCAACTAGAACTGAATAACCATTCCTCCCAGTGAGTGCAGCATAAGGTACTGAATGTTAGCAGGGATACTACATTTCTGAAACTCATCTTCTATCAAAAACTGGGATCTACCACTATCTTCCTGTAAATGCTTGCCAGGTGGAGTGTAAACTACATAAATATATGCTGCAACCAGTTCTATTCCAAAAAAGATCTCAAGGATCTCTTGAAATTAGAAATTAGTTTACATTTCATCTGAGCCATGTAACCTGTGAACTTATATGAGGAACACAGTTTCAACTGCAGTTCTTGTTGTCTGGTAAAGTCTGTTTACCAGACATTTGCAGGTTTACTGCCTTTCTCAACTCCCCTTGCAGGAATACTTGTGGAACTAATGTTAGTCTCACAGTGTTGACTAATCAGTATTCTTGTTTAGCTCCCCCTCTAGTTTTCCTAAATGGTATGTTTAGATGCTTAAGTATTTGCAACTGCATCTTTTTTTTTTACTACACTGGCATTTAGCCTTTAAAAAACAGGTAGTTTTGTGAAATAAATGCCAAACCCTCTCCTTGGTGTCCAGTCAGTGAAAATAGCAAGTCACACCTGGGAATAACAGGTTGACTCATTGATGCTTGTAAGTCTATGAGCTTTTTCTAATTGCTGTTCCACTCATGCTGCGCCAGTGCTGTCTTATGAAGCTTTTTTAATTAAGGTGACAACTCATAATGTCCCACTTTCTCATTTAACAGTGATTATAAAAGCTCAAAATTGAAGACACTGCTAAGATAGAAACAAAAGATAGACTAAAAGCAGCTGTTGAAGTATGAGCTTTGTATGTCTATGGGCAGGTCAAGAAGTACAGTTTCTTCCAATGGCTTTGTGCAGTCCACAGATAATTCGGTACGCCCTGTGAAGTTTTGTTATGAATGAAATCATTAGCAACCAGTGTGACGACAGAAGCTGAATTTCACTACGTTTCTATCACAATTACCTACTAATTAAAGGATGTCTGTTGTGTCCCTCACTGAGGTGTACTTCCTTTTTATCAATTCTGCCCTAATTTGTTCATAACCCTTCTAGGAAGTCTTAAATAGATTGCTACTATCACACATGCTTTCTAACCTGGACCATTTTGGTAAAGACCAGCTACAGTGACAAGTTTATTGATTACATAGCAAGACAAAGACTTAAGTGTCATTAGCATGCAATCAAACCTCATCCACGCTAATGAGGTATAGCTGGAAACTGAAAAAAATATATAAATACAGAACTTTTAAAAAAAAAAACGTATCAGAGTTAACACTGATAAGCTGACGAACCAAATGTCTGGCTCTATTCTAAATGTTTGACTATACAAGGTTGACTATACTAAATCAGTATATCAAATAATCAATTCTAAAGCAGCAACCAAATGAACAACAGTATGGCAGAATAATTACCTCATTCAGAACCTGTCAGTAATTACTTGTCTACCTTTGAACCACACCTTGTACATCACTTGACTTCAGCCAGGGTCACAATTTATCTACATCAATGATTGCTGGGGGTAACTAGCGTTGTGCCTTCAAGGGCAATGAAGAGAGTGTTAAGATGAGTTAAGAGCTTCATCTCAGATGATTCCAGGGACTGCTGGAAATAAAACATATATTAACCTTCAGGATTTCCCCATGTGACGGCATAATCTGCCAATCATTTATTTGGTTTATGTGAGTGATACAAAATATCTTAGTAACATGATAATTAGTACCAGAATATTTATTTGCTGAATCTTTTCTTAGAAGTTAACTTGAAGGTGAAGAGTCAGTTTGGGATCAGTGGGATGACAACTGTTTGTGGAAATGTATCATGGTACAAACAATGCTATGGAGAATACAATAACAGAGGTGGTATATAATAAAATAGAGGTAGAATATAATAAAATAGAATGGTAACCCACTCTGATGTGGTGATGGTATGTTAGTGTGTATTGAGCTGGTATCCTTGGATCAGACATAGAAGTGCTGGTGGAATTTGAAAACACTGTGCACTCACTATCCACTTTATTCGAGACATTCACATTTTTTGAGTCACCACCTTGTAGATATAAAGTCTGAGACAGTAGCTCATCTGTTGCACAGTTTGTGTTAGACATCCTCTAATCCTTCCTCAGTGCTCAAAGAATGTGGCCTACTGACTGGACATTTTTGGTTGGTTGACTGTTTTCAGTCCGGCAGAGACACTGAGGTTGTTTAAATCTTCAGCAACATTGTGGACACTTATCTACTTGTATCAGTGCAACTCACTCTAACACATGACCACCACCACCACAATAGTGTCACTGCAGTACTGATAATTATCCACCATCCAAATAGTACCTGCTCTGTGCTGGTCCTGTGGGGGTCCGGACCATTGGAGAACAAAGTAAAGGGGACTAACAAAGTATGTAGTGAAACCGATGGACTACAGTCTGTAATTGTAGAACTACAAAGTGCAGTGACGACTAAAACTTAAATAAAACATAGATAGTAGGTGGAGTTTTGATTATACTGTACAGGAACCAGGTAGTGTGATGTGGTCAGTTGATGCCAGACCCATCACCAGTGATACATCCAATGTAATTGTGCATATATGAAATGCTCTATAAAGTTATGTATCAGAAATCATGAAAGGTAACATTATGTAAAACCTGTTGTATCCTCATAGATGAAGGTCTTAATAGGAGGGGCTGATTGTGTATAAGGGTCAGAGGGAGGTAGTTGAGGATGAACTCTGCACACTTGCTGTTTTAGGTGGTGTTGCACCTAACGTGGCTTCTAGGATCCCGTGTCTTATTAAGATCATACACGCTTACTCAACAGGTAGCTATAGTCCTTCCCCACAGAAAATAATATAAATTGAAAAACTATTATACATTTCAACCACTTTCTGGAATGAGGTATATTTGGCACACAGTGGTAATACTTAATAATATTTAGTTTCCTTATAATTTAACTTTAATAATTCAAAGCACCAACAGACTGGTTACAGCGGTTGCATTTACATTTCAGATGGAAAATGCAATTAGTTTTTTGAATGTAGACAAGATATTTTGCTAATTAGATATCATCATTGTAATTGCTTCCATTCCACACATTGCACCAGTACCTCACTCTGATTGTTGTCAGTGTGCCTTTGAATGCAATCAGCTGTGACAGTTGTTTCTCAATATCAATAAAATCTGCAAAGGCACATGTGAATAACCATGATAGGAATATAAATGCACATAGAAACTGTTTCACGTTTTATTTTGCAATGGGGTACTTGTGTAAAGAAGAGCTCTAGCTAGAGGAAAATATTTTCAGACACACACATGGAAAGGTCATTAAAGTTTAGCATCTCAAAGTAATGATATCATTAAAGAAGCTTTAATCTTGTTCAAGTTTGGGAGAAAAGGGAAAACTTTGTTGTTCTTTGGTCTTTACTGAAAGTGGTGAGACTGTGGGTAAGGTACTGGACTATGGACCACAAGGTCCAGGGTTCAAATCCCACCTCTGCCAAGCTGCCACTGTTGGGTCCTTGAGCAAGACCCTTAACCCACAATTGCTTGGGCTGTAAGACTGTACCAATTGTAAGTCGCTCTGGATAAGGACGTCTGCTAAATGCTGTAAATGTAAATGGAGAATTTTTAGCTTGATGAAGACATTATAGCTAAAACAAACCTCATGGACATGTGTAAATAGATAAAATATCTTCATATTTTCATATTTGCTCAAAGGAATCATCACCTTATCATGGTACATTGACTTACACTGCTTCTTGACCCCTTGACTGGTTAACTGGTATAATGTACTATAATGAATAGTGTGCTCATGCCAAACAGAGTGAAGGGTTGGGACAACAGAAAGTGTCATTCCCTGGCGTTGTGCTCCAGGTTAGGGGTTGGGTTGAAAGCTGATAATCCTCTCCCATAAAACTGCATTATTACATAAACCAGAAGCAGGGTAAATTTGTTTGTATACTGTACAATACCACTTTGTATACTGCTGATATGACTACTAATGCTGCTATTATTTTCCATAATTTGCTGCTATTACTTTATTTGAGAGATGCCATGCGGAATTTCATTGTACTTGTGTATTGTGACAAACATTCTATTCTATTCTTTCACCATTCATTCTAACACTGCACAGAAGAGGTATCATTGTGCAGACAGCAAAAGAAATGACCAGCAGAGACATCAACATCATGGTTATTAGTGAATAACACTGAACAGGACAAAGAATAGTGCAACTTGCAGATGGAGAAACCTTCATTTACTCTTGAATTGATGATGACAACCACAGAGAAATGGTATGCATACTAATGTCATAGTATAAATGGTGATTATTAAGTATAAATTGGCATGGCAAGAAAGAAGACCAGCAGTGAAAGAAGATAAAGAAGTAGCTGGTGACTTTCAGGTGATGGAGAGGGTGTACACAGAAGATGCAGCAGTCCTGGACAGACCACAGAAGAAGAAGAATCCATGGATCAGTGAAAAATCATGGATTCTTGTAGACAAAGGAAAGAATGCACTAGGGAGATCTTGGGAAAACCTTCAGAAAGACTAAAAAGGCATCTAAGGCTGAATTATGGCGAGAAGGACAACAAGGTGAAGAGGAGTATGAAGGCAGACAAATGTAATTAATAGAGAACAATGCAAGTAAAGCTGAAGTATCTGCAAAAAGACACACATGAACACACTATATGGACTCAAAAAAGACACGGTCTAGTGAAAGAAGTATGCACAACATAGCAGTACTTAACAAGAATGGAAACCATGCCAATGAAAAAGTAGCCCCAATAACTGCATAAGCATATAATCCATTCCATCATGGCAGAGTTACTGAAGGCAGACAAAATTTTCAGTAAAGAAAAAACATCAACTGCTGAGGAAAATATGGAAGCATAAGAAGATCACAAAGAGGTAGACACATGAGCATATAATCAAGTTAGCATAGAATGGAAGAGGCATTACCCTAGTCTCCATTGTAAGAAAAAATGCACAGTGGGATTATTATTTATTTGAAGTTGAGCCAACTGGACACTCAGGATGGAACTGGCAGGTCTGCATTCTGAGGAACGCTCTACCTGAAAAGGCAGGCAAAAGACCTCTAATATTTTGTATCCAATTGCCAACTTTGCGAGCACCACAGTCAGTTGAGGGGAGATGATCCCTCATCCTCATTAGCAGCCACTTGAGTTTGAAGCTCCTGGGTCACTGCTGTGGTGTTTTATCATAATAGACCTCTGCACCTCCCAAGCACATCAGCATTTCACATTATTATTATTTTTTAACATTTCTTGTAATAGTTTATACTTTCTCAACATCTCCAACAGCGTGCATAACCCCTCCATTGATGTAGGAGCCACTGTACAACCTTTAGCTGATAACAGCTCCTTTTCACTGGCAAGATTTCCTTTTATCTAGAAAGATTTCAAAATATTCCAAAGAATGTTACTGAAGACGCACAGTTAAGTATTCAAGTGTGCTCAAAAATGCTTATTGCAGTTTAGGTTAGGTGACTGGTAGTCCATGGTAGTCCTCGATCTTTTTTGGTCTTCAAATAAGATGTGTTTTTGGTTATTATCATGTTGCAGCATGAATCCTCCTAAACAAGATCCAAAGACCATTTTCACTAATGGTCTCAGATTTATGGGAGTGATGGTTTATTCCTTACAGACAGAAGAGCCTATTTTTTTTATTTATACACAATAAAACAAAATGACAAAATGGGAAATTGAGTTTGTGTTTTAAAAAATAAATCATCCTTTCAACCAAGCTTTGAACAAAAACCAGTAGAACCAAACCTCATGATTATTATAATTATGAATCTCAGCTGCACAAATGATTTATATGTGTAAACTGATTGCATGAAGAGGCCTGCGTTGAATATTTCTACAGTTTAGTAAATCATCAGTTGTTGTTTAGCAAACCTGCAATTACAAAGCCAGAAAGTTATGAGGGACCAGAAAGTTCTGGGTTCAAGCCCCAGCTCTGCCCAGTTGTCAAAGTTAGTACCTTGAGCAAGGTCCTTAACCCATATCTGCTTGGATTGTACATTGTATGATTGCATCAGTTGTAAGTGGCTTGCCATAAGTGTATGTAATCCAACTAAATGTAAATGTACATTTTAAACACATGTACTGACGCAAATGGTACACAACACAGATGTAGGAACCAAGTGCAAGTTTATTGTGTGATAATCAGTCAGGCAAAAACAGGGCCCTAATCCAGAAACTTAAGATCAACATGACCAAATCCAAGAATGACAGGCAAATAACGATATCCACCAAACAGGCACAGATTCAGTAACCAGAAAGACATACAGACATACACTGCTCTGAAATGGCTAGCTAGGCTAAATCAAGGCTAGGCTGGAAGTGGGCTCAGGGAGGCTAGTATTCCAGTGACAGTGACCTCTCTCAGTGTGACATAAGAGGGGGACCTCTTGGTTTGGGAGTTAGACAGTCCTGGTGTTCTTTGTGGAAGTCTTCTATTAAGGAGGGTCCAGAATATCCTCAGCTGACACCCACGATCATTCCTCCGGACTGCTCTATCTCTGTAATGTGTACTACAGCTGAGTCTGTCATACTTCTAGTGTATATTGGGTTCTCAGTCCAACTACCTGTATATTAAATATAAAGTACAGCCTACTCTTTTACAGAGTAAACTTTACATGCATATTTAATACAGAATAATTAGTATATGGTTTTTGAAAGGAAGGGAAGGCTTTAAAATAGCCATGCACATCTAACAACATGACATGTAGGGCACTGGAATAATTTTAAGTTACATATTTGATCGATTTGCACTATAATTTCCTTTAATCGGCATACCATGAGTGATACAAAGAGACAACATAAGGCAACCTACTGTCATTAATGACTGATGCGTATGGAAGTTCTTCCACAAATTCAATGTAGAGCTTTTCTTTTCCTTGTGCTGCTTTCCACTTTCTCTTGAATCTCCAAACCTGACCAAAAACTTAATAAGTTTCTTCAGCAAGTCATCGCATTCTTGTCACTATTGTTGCCCTCTCTTTCTTTTACAACTTGACACACTGAGGTATGAACCATGATCTTCTGTTTTAACTTGCAAATGCACTGTTCTGGTTGTGAACCTATGTGTTGTTTGTCAAAATGCTCCAAATGGTTCAAAATGTTGTTCACAAACTGACATTTGACCGATTCGTTGTTGGTGGAAAAAAGTGTGTTTGTGTTCTAATACAGCTTCCTTACTTACTGAACTTGTGTGTGCTTTCTCCCAGACCTTCTCACTTTTTCCAACCATGCTTTTGCCACATATACTGCTGTGAGCACTGGAAAGAGGAGAGCCCCGTGGATGAGTTTCATAGTGAATTTTCGTCTTATTCTGAAGAGGGTAGTCCAATTGTCTTGCAACCTGCTACAATATGACCTAAGAAATCTCCCAGTTTCTTGGTTAAGTCTTTCTACTTGACCACACACTTGGCGCGCATTTAACAGCTTGGCCGATCATAGATCATCATGGATATCGAGCTCACTCTAGACAATGCCTCCACTCTTCCAGTGCCAATTTTATTTCCAATAATTCTTGGTTACCCACATCATAATGAATTTCTGCGCACTGAATTTCTGCAAGACGTATACACATGGATGAAGGTTGGTGGCAATCCTAATAGTTATGACAGGACTGCCCCAACCCCTACATCTGACACATCCACTTCAACTTTTGAAGGGTTTGGGATTTCGTAAGATGGGAGCTGAAGTGAAACAATGCTTTAAATCCTCAAAGGTGCAAATTGCCTGATCGTTACATTGTGAATTCTTTCCCTTACCTATCAGGGGTCCAGCTACCATACTAAATCAACAAATGTAAAAGTTCAGTAAAAGTTATCAAACCCTATAAGTTGTTGGAATTCTTTCACTGCCATTCACACACTGCCATTCTATGCACACGCTCTCCGGACCAACCCCATAACCTATGAACTTAATTTATTTCACATGGAACTCACATTTTTCTTCTTTTACATATAGCTTATTCTGTAATACATGTTGCAATACTAAGTTGGACACGTTTGGCTGAGTAGCTGGGTGATGTGATGAGTATCGAGTCTTATGTTTTTGATCTTAACATTAAAGTCATAAAACATGAGTGTGACTTTCATGTTATGTTTTTAGTTTATCTGGTGACAGTATTAAAAAGAAATCTAGGATTATTCTTACATGTTTCTATGATTGAGGAAAAATATGCAACTTTACCTTTAGTAAGGGAATGCTTATACACTGCCATGCTATCCCTCCAAGCAATCTTAAATACCTCCAATTTACTATGTCACCATTTATGTTCTAATCCCCAAGTTGTTTGCTTTAAGGTATAGGTGTGGTCTTTATACCATGGTGCTAGCCTTTTTTGCCTAATGCATTTGACCCTAGCAGGATCAACTATATCCAGTGTTGAAAGAAACATGTATTCTGGTAGTCTGGTAGGTTATTAATAAACACAGCTGGAGGACCACCCACATGCCCTGCTGCAAGAGCGCTGGCAGAGTGGTGGCACTAACTACACCTGTGGCGACAACTACTGATATACTAATGGACTTCTTAAAACAGTAAATGCTCCATATTACTATATCTCTTTCCCTATATAAGATTATGGGCTGGTGCTCACATAACCATGGGAGCTCTAAAATAATTGGGTTAAAATAATTGAGTCTATCACTAGAAACAAAATCCATTCAATATGAAATAATCCCACCTTCATTAAAAGTTCTGGCATGGAATTTTGAGACCCTCCCTCTTTTCAAGAGTCAATCATCCACTGACCTTAACACCAATTTGGAATGAATGTCCCTCACTGTAATGTTCAGCCTTTTCTCCAATTCTTTGGTTTATGAAATTTCCTGCCGGTCCCGAGTCTACAAGGGTTAAATGACATAGCGTTCCAAGCCACACACCAACACTGTGTAAATGCATACATGAATTTAACATAAATAAGACCACTGGACTCAATGCGAATGGTTTGGTGATCCCAGGTCATTCAGGGCAGGTGGCTCGCTGGCATCCACTGCCTCCACAAAAAACACACAGACGTTCTCGACTTCTGTCTTCTCTTTTTGCTGGGCTTAGACTTGCATGTGCCACCTCCATGGGCTCAGGTGTGTCAGATTCAGGCATTAGGAGAAACCTTGAGGCTGATGAAGGCGAGTTCAATAGTGACTAGCACAGCGTGATCCAGAGATTGGGCTTCCTGGCGACACACTAGTTCTGAGCAGATGTCTCATCCAAGTCCTCGCTTGAATATGGTCAGCAGAGTTGGTTCACTTCAGCTTTAGCCAGTAACTCTTGCAGGAGACTGCAAAATTCATCCATCTTGTGCTTCCGGTACAATAGGAGATCTTCTAAGCCTGCTGGTTCCATGGAGGCTAACACTCAAGTCACAGTGACCTCTTTCAGGGTGGTGGTGAAATGTGAGACATATACATGCATTCATCAGCCACTTTATCAGGTACCCTTTGCTAGTACTGGGTTGAACCCTTTTTTGCCTTCAGAACTGCCCAAATTCTTCATTGCATAGATTAAATGGAAAAAAAAATTCTCAGGATTTTTGACATATCATCATGCAGTTGCGGCAGATTTGTTGACTGCACATCTATGATTCGAATCTCCCATTCCACCACATCCCAAATGTGCTTCATTGTGTTCAAGAAACCAATGACTTCAGCTTTGTGACATGACACATTATGCTGCTAGAGGTAGCCATCAGAATATGGGGCAAGGTTTGGCAAGAAAATATCCCCCATATCATTACACCACAAGCCTTACCAGTTGATACAAGACAGGGTGGATTCATGTGTTCATGTTGTTTACACTACTGTAAATTCTGACCCTACCATCTGAATGTCACAGCACAAATTGAGACTAACAGACTGGGCAACATTTTTCCAATGTTCTATTGTCTAATTTTGGTGAGCCTTTGCCAACTGTAGCCTAAGTTGCCTGTTCTTATCTGAAAGGAGTGGTACCCGGTGTGGTATCGGCCTAGTATTTGATGTTGTCATGCCGTATTATGTTTTACCATCTGGAAGACTAATTAATGAATCAGGCTTTGGCAAATGAGAGGAGATTGCTACAGCTGGTCACCATAATGCCAGCTGAATGTTTAGTGTAGGAGGAATAATAAAATTGTTTCAGTTTATTTTCCAGTGTGGAGAAAACTTAATCCTGCAGCATAAAACTATGTTGTGTGCTTAGAACGTTGTGGCAGCAGTGTGCAGAATGGACTTTGTGTCCAGTGGTTTGTTGAGTTTAGTGTAGAAGAACTTCACTGGCCATCACCGAGCCCTGATCTCAACCTATTCAACTTTGATAGACTGGAAACTCAGCTGAAAGCAAGGCCTAACATCAGTCTATAACAATACAAATACTTTTGCCTTGAATGTAAAACCAACTCCACCTGAATGAACATAATTTTAAATATGATATCCAAGCGGCGTGCAAAGGAAACGGCAGTGCCATTGCTATTGGCCCCAGAAAATGACAACAAGCCTTAAAAACCACAATGTAATTAAAATGCAGAGCTCTGAATTTTCAGGCTTTCAGATTTCTCACTAAGCTTCTACTGACCGCTCCACCACACAATAGAAAGTCATTAAAGAAAGCTGTGGCACAGAATGCATTATTCATTAAAAGGCGTTCAAATGCCATTGTGACTGCTCTTTACACTGACTGTGGGCTGGCTATACCAGTGACTGAAATGGTGCTGGATGCTGATGAATCACCTTGTTTTAGTGTGTTTGAATAATCACCAAAAGACAATACCACACATACAGCTGGAAACTGGTATATAAATATACATTAGTGAAATATTATTATTTTTCACTCAAATCAGAACACATTTCTAATTATCTGTACATTGGTCAGCAATACATATGACAAACTTCTAAACATTTCTAAAAATCTGAATAACTAGGGTTTAAGTTCCAGCACTGCCAGTATTGGGCTCTTAAAGCCCTTAACCCACAAGTGCTTGGATTGTACTTTGTAAGACTGTATCAGTTGTAAGTCAGTTTGGATAAGAGTATCTGCCAAATTACTAATGCTAACTACCATCTAATATTCAGAATGTATTTTTGCCCAAACCTGGTGTATGTGTGTATATATATATATATATATATATATATATATATATATATATATATATATATATACACACACACACACACACACACACACATAATTTGGTCTTTTAACTTTGTTATTGTCTATCATTTCATATTGAGGAGTAAGCTTGTTTAAACAAATCTTTAACAAATCTTGTTTAAAAATCTTAAATTTACTTTAATTTTATGTTTTAAAGAAAATAATTATTTTATTGGTCCTGCAAAGACACTTTATAGTGAAAATGAGAGGTGGGAGATATTTCTGTTTTTACTATTGGCCAGAAGTTACATTTCAATTTTTGTTCAGATGTTTTTGCCTTGGACTGTGAATATTTGTAGATATTTCAATTAACAGTGCAAATTAAACTGGCACAAATGTGACCAAACTCACAAAGAAGCAGTCTTTTGTTCACACAGTGCTCCCATCTGTTGAGACTACATCCAGCAGGATAACATGCCATGTCACAAAGCTCAAATCACCTCAAACTTGTTTCTTGAACATGATAACGAGTTCACTGTATTCAAATGGCCTCCACAGTCACAATATCTCAAACCAATAGAGCACGTTTGGGATGTTGTGGAACAGGAGATTCGCATCATAGATGTGCAGCCAACAAATCTGCTGCAACTGCAGCACCTTGTTCAATCTATTCCATGTAGAACTAACGTAGTTCTGATACTGGCAAGGTGTACCTTGGCCAGTGTGTGTGAGTGTGTGTGTGTAACAGTTTTACAGGATTTTTAAAATTCATTTGAAGTATTCTACATTAGTATATCAATGGAGAAACTTAAATTTACAAACATTATTTTGCAACCTAATCCAAATCAATATATGCCGTGACCACCCTTAGTTTAAGCAGCATCAGTTCTCTTAGGTACATTGTCAAGCAGTTTTTCAAATTTTTCAGGTGGTGATGTTTCCCAAGCCTCTTGGAGAACCTGCCATAGTTCCTTCCAGACTTTACTTGTCTCACTTGCTTCTATCTCACAATAGAATCCCGACTGAATGATGTTGAGTTCAGGGCATCTGTTGTATTACTCATTGTCTTTCCTTTTACTATAAATAGTAATTTGGGGTCATTGTCATGCTTGAGAATGAACCTGGGACCAATTAGATGCCTCCCTGATGGAAGTGCATAATGGATAAGAATATACCTGAATTTTAATTAGTGTAGGGACACCAAATCCATTTGCAGTAATACAACCCCAATACTGCAGGGAACCTCCACCATGTCACCCCTGTTGTTTGTGTGTTTATTAGGTATATTTTATACCAGCGTCCCAGATCTGAGCTGATAGCTGACATCTTTCGATTTGGAAGAGGAGTAAGCCTGAATTTCTTCAAATCTACTGCACTCACTCTTTCCTGTTTGTTTGTGCTTGTGCAAAAGACTTTGGACAGATTGTCTGGAAACACCTGTCTGCTGCGAAATTCCTTTTCCAAAAGAGCTATTCCACATTACTCTCATTCTGCTTCATGGCCTGTGTCTGCCTTTAAAGTCCACCTTCCAACAGGGTTTTGGGACTAAATCAAATTGAAAATGTTTCCACTACAGTTGCACCTGTCGTCACTCAACAGGTTCTGCCTGGCATCTAGATATAATGAGAGATTTCTGCACCAGATCTATCACAGTTTGCCTCCATGAGATCTAGTGCCATGCTATTATGCAATGCCATCTGTCAGCAGTCACAGTGCACACACTGGAGGTTCTTTGTCCCATAGTCAACTTTCTACGCCTTTTTCATAGCATCTAAATCCAAACTGCTTACTTGTTTTATTTAAAGATGTCTCTCTCTCTCGCTTTCTCTCTCTCTCTCTCTCTCTCTCTCTCTCTCTCTCTCTTTCTCTGTCTCTCTCTCTAAATAATTTTTGCCCCACTGTGTGTGTATATACAGTGTGTGTATATATATATATATATATATATATATATATATATATATATATATATATATATATATATATATATATATACACACACACACACAGGAAACTGTGGAACTGGAGTACTCACAATAAACCCACAATAAACTGGGGAACTCTATAATTAAAGCAAATATTTTATTAAAGAATTTAAAAAAATGCCCAGGGTTTTCAGAACAACTACAGTACCGAAGTAACTACAGTACAGAAGATTATATCCCATTGAAAAAAGTGACGATTTTAATGGGATATGATTTTCTATAGCCACTTATGCATCAAACAGTTCTAAGGACTAATTTGGGAGGAGCTATCTCCCGTGGAGCTGCCAACATTTGTTCCAGAGGTTGTTTTGGTTTGCATTCGCACAGGCAGTAGGAACAAAGCGTGATGCTGAATTGACATGCAGATTTCACTTATACGACTCCATCGCATATAAGTTCGGTAAGTCATGGACCTTACTGCCAGTCTATGAGTACGTGTTTTATCCCATGGTACACGTAAAGATCTGTTGATTATATGGCTGCTGGTGTATTCTTAAGTCTGGGCAAATCACCACATACTTACCTCACTTAGGGTTCCCTGCCTTGAAGTAGGAGCTAAAAATTCCTATGGACTTCTAAGAATTTCAATCATCGCCAGTTCTCCAAGGTCGCCAAGGGGCCACAGTTCTAAGAACTATGAAAAGTTCCTGCGAAATGTTGCAAAAACACCTTATAGATACTGTAGAGCTTCTCCAGATGTGTTAATGCTGTGTATATAGTCAAAGACTGTTTATGTGGTAGACAATATGTAGTCCATGTGTTGGACAATATGCTTAAAATGTTTGCTAAAACAATAAAGAGTGTTAATGAGTATCAGTACCATAGTTTTCTAGGGCATAGGGATAATGGTGGAGTCATAATGGTGGGGGCAGTAGACCATGACAAGGACTGACAATTTGTCATCACAAGCTAAACTGGTTTCTCTTAGAGCCTTTCTGTCTCTGGATTTGAAGGCTGTACTATTCAGATTTCTGATTAATGTCACTGAAGTACACACTGGTACTGCATAAGTCAGTGCAGTGCTCAGTCTGTTCTCTACAAATGGCTCCCCAGAGTTCATTACTAGTGCAGCACTTATCTTGCACTAGTACTGAATGAAATGTATGCTGTGACATTGTGCTATTAAACAGTGATGAGCAGTAATTTGAGTTTTGTAGTAGATGACTGTAGCCATGCTAATGTAAGCATAAGCAGGTTGAACTCAAAAGGCTAAAAGCTGAAGTATTGGATCTTTCAAACCCCCTGCATTACACTTTCAGATAACAGGGATGAGGTGGAGTGGCATGGGCAAAGTACATACTCTGGGTCCCAAAATTTGGTGCTACAGCCCTGCTCTGACACATTCTATACAGTGCTGCTCTGTTGTCCTGATGGTTGTCCAGTTTACTTACTGCGCACTGTCCTTTGATTTTTGTTCTTTGAGTGATTTATATTATTTTTTTTGTCACAAAAAAAAACACACACACACACAAAAACACAGTGTGTATTACATTTACTTTGCTTTTTATTTCATTGCAGACGAATGAACACAAGATACTTCATGTTTTGTCTGGTCATCTCCATTTCATTTGGCAATTTAGGGCTAGTAATGAGGTAAACCAAATTAAAAATTCTGTAATTTCAAACAGTTGATGTCAACATGTGATTGTAATCATGATTTCGTACAAAAGCAGTATCCACAAAAGGCTCAGTCTTTGAGGAGCAAAGATTTGCAGAGGATCTCCAGTTTATCAACAACTGTATAAGAAAATTATTGTTTAAAAAATGTTCCTCAAAGGATTTGCAGATTTCTAACTTTACAGTGCAAAATGTCATTAAACAAATCAAGGAATCTGGAGGAATTTCAGCCCATAATGGGCAAGGGTGCAAGCCTACACCGAAGACCTGTGATGTCTGATCCCTCAGATGTCACTGCATCATGAATCATTGATTCATAATGGCAATATTTTGGCAAACCTTTGCCAAGCACTACAAAATGGAGTTATAGTCACACTTAAAACTGTGCAAAAAAGAAACCTTATGTTAACCATGTCCAGAAGCAGCATTAACTTATGTGGGCTCGGAGGCATCTAGGATGGACCTTCACACAGTGGAAACGTGTATTGTGGTCAGATGAATCAGTATTCCAGATCTGTTTGGAAGAAATGGATGCCGTGTGCTCCAGATCAAAGACAAGCAAACTATATATGGAGAATAAATACATAGTTATATTTAAATATATACAAAATAAAGATACAAAATAAAATATATATGGAATATATGAAGAAATTACAACAAAATAATATTGACTAAAATACTGTTGCATTTGACTGATGTGATGACTAAACCTCAAAAAATCAGATGGTATTCCTAAACTGATGATCAAGCTTCATTATTTTATAATTTGCTGTATTTAAGTAATTTATTGTCCTTGTGGAGGGCTACTCTGGCAGTGCTACTAGCAGGTAAAAATTAAAAGCTCATTCCTGTGCTACTAATGGCTCTGCACATACAGGTCATGCTCCTGGTACTTTAAAATCCAATTTATTTAATCGCAGGAACACCTGAACATTGTTATTTCTCTGAGAGAAAGAAAGTGGGAGTGGGAGAGAGAGAGAGAGAGAGAGAGAGAGAGAGAGAGAGAGAGAGAGAGAAATAAATAAATCCCATGTATAAACACAGGCTCAACATTCATTATATTCATTCATTTATTTATTTTTATTCCAATTCAGGATTGCAGACAGATAGAGCCTAACGGCACCACTTAACTCAAGAAGGGAATCAACACTAGACATGGTACCAGGACATCTTATTCCTCACACACACACAAACGTACTTAATGAGTGACAATACTTGACCAAACATCATTCAGAAGTCCATAATTCACTTGACAGCTCCCTACCTTACCGGTTGTGTGCTTGCTTGTCTGGAACAGAGATTGTTCTAGCTCGGTTGATGTGTTTAGAGACTTTTTTGTGCAAATGACTCATGTCTGTGTGGATGACATTCAGCTCCTTATTTGTAATACTCTGTAAATGGTGTTTGTAAGTGTAAGTGCCTGTCCCATTTGAAGTAGTACTCCTTTGTTTGTTCCTCCACTATCTGTAAGTCTCTCTAACCTATAACTATATAAACTGGTTCACATTCAATAGTTGAGTCTCTGTTTCATCTGGCTGATCTTGTTGTTCACAATACTGTACCAGTGCATTTTTGTATTTCTGTCAATCAAAAGTATCAGGTCCATCATGCGATCTTTAGTGTTACAGTTTTCCCTTAGACAGCGTCACAACAGTACATTCCTGTATTTTCTAATTATTTTGAATTTTCATAAATGAAAAAGATTTTGCATATGTAAAACAGTTTAGGCTTCGGTCACGGTGGCATTGGGGATGCTGTGTAGATGGTAACAAATGGTGTTTTCAGTGGAATCTCTGATGCATTTACATACAGTGGGGCAAAAAAGTATTTAGTCAGCCACTGATTGTGCAAGTTCTCCTACTTAGAAAGATGAGAGAGGTCTGTAATTTTCATAGGTACACTTCAACTATGAGAGACAAAACGAGAAAAAAAATCCAGGAAATCACATTGTATGATTTTTAAAGAATTTAATTGTAAATTATGGCGGAAAATAAGTATTTGGTCAATAAATTTGGTTCAACTCTATACTTTGTAACATAACCTTTGTTGGCAATGACAGAGGTCAAACGTTTCCTGGAAGTCTTCACCAGGTTGGCACACACTGTAGCTGGTATTTTGGCCCATTCCTCCATGCAGATCTCCTCTAGAGCAGTGATGTTTTGGGGCAACACGGACTTTCAACTCCCTCCACAAATTTTCTATGGGGTTGAGGTCTGGAGACTGCGGAGCGACTCCTTCGTTTCCCGAGCGGTGTGTTTGGGATCATTGTCATGCTGGAAGACCCAGCCATGTTCCATCTTCAATGCCCTCACTGATGGAAGGAGCTTTTGGCTTAAAAGCTCATGATACATGGCCCCGTTCATTCTTCCCTTAACACGGATCAGTCATCCTGTCCCCTTTGCAGAAAAACAGCCCCAAAGCATGATGTTTTCACCCCCATGCTTCACAGTAGGTTTGGCGCAACTTAGAATTCTTCTTTCTCCAAACACGACGAGTTGAGTTTTTACCAAAAAGTTCTATTTTGGTTTCATCTGACCACATGATATTCTCCCAATCCTCATCTGGATCATCAATATGCTCTGTGGACAGGTGTCTTTTATAGAAATAACAAGGTCAATAGGTGCCATTAATACAGGTAGCGAGTGGAGGACAGAAGAGCTTTTTAAAGAAGAAGTTACAGGTCTGTGAGAGCTAGAAATCTTACTTATTTGTGGTTGACCAAATACTTATTTTCCACCATGATTTACAATTAAATTCTTTAAAAATCCCACAATGTGATTTCCTGGATTTTTTTTTCTCAATTTGTCTTTCATAGTTGAAGTGTACCTATGATGAAAATTACAGACCTCTCTCATCTTTCTAAGTAGGAGAACTTGCACAATCAGTGGCTGACTAAATACCTTTTTGCCCCACTGTAGATCCAAATCCAATCAAACATTTGTGGGATGTGCTGGAAAAACAAGATAAGATTTGCAGTGGCTCTGCCTACCAATGTTCAGGACTGACAGTGTCTGCCACTAATGTCTTAGTGTCAGACAGCACTGGGCACTATCACAGGTCTTATAGAGACCATGGCTCTGTGATGTTTTGGCAACAGAATATTAGGCAGGTGGTTATAATGTTTTGGTTCATCTTGTTTGTGCTCATCAACCAGGCATGTACAGTCAGAACATGAGGCATGGTTACAACAACTTTGAATGACTAGAGTGTTGAGTTGAAGTCAACTGGATGACTTCTTGGCTCTTGAAGAAGTTTTACCTCTCATCTGAAAGGCTTATTCAGTTAATACAGTCCCAGGTATTTAACCCTAATGGGTTTGCCAGCTTGGGGATGGTCCTGAGAGTCATTGACCCACCCTCTCAATACATGAGTAGTTAGGATAACAGGAGCCAAGGTGAGACCCATTAGTGAATTGTTTCCCCACGCTGGCATCCTTTGAGTCATTATAGTGACATGGGTCTAGGTGTGAATGGGGGTTAAACCTTCTGGGAAAGGATCTCAAAACTGTTTTGTAGGTGGCTGATATCTGGTGTCCTAAACTACCTCCTCTGTTAAACAATGGTTGTTCCAAAAAAAAAAAAAATTGCACACATGATGATAATAATGCAGATACAAGCAAATTAAGAGCTAATAAAAAAAACTAACAAATACTAACAGAGAACATGCCAACACCACTACACAATGTCACTACACAAACATAAAAAGCTAACAATACAAGGACAGGAAGCTAATATCCAACAAGGAGACAAGAAGCTAACAAAAGACATATGCTATCATGAAACATGGAACAGAGCAACAAAGGAACACACCAGTCAACCAGAATGTCAAGAAACAGGATCACACAGACACCAGAGGAATAAAGAATGCAAAGCCCAAGAACAAAAGGAACAAGGTGCGTGCAAGGAAATGCCCGTAAGGGAGGTGCACAGGACTGAAGGCTTAAACAGGTGGGGCTCAATTACAGCCTGCTATGCGAGTCAAAAACGGTCAGAGGAGGGCTACGTAGGATGATGTGGCTAATAGGCAAACATTGTTGACAAGTGAATCCACACTCCTCACTGGCAGCGGCCAAGCCAAGACTCAAAGCCAGGTCTCTGGAGCTGTGAAATGACAGCATTAAAACCTAAACTGAAATGAACATAACTGGACTTGGCAAATAATATTGAAGTGTGATTAAAACTCAATATAGTTCATTAAATTATTCACACATAAAATAACATAAACTATGATTGCATAAGTACTCATGCCCATTGCTGTGAAAACATTAAATGTAGTTCTGATGCACTCAGTTGACATCAGAAGTTCTCTACTGAATTGAAAAGGGTCCACCTGTGTGGAATTAAAGTGCCATATGATCTCTATATAAATACACCTTGTTCTGGAAGGTAGCAGAGATCATCATATAACACAACGTAACAAACATCTAAAAGTCCAAAGAGTTATTAAAGTCAACTCTGGGAAAAGTATAGAAAAGTATCAAACAGAGTGTGGTTCTAAAAAGATATGCCAAACATAAACATTTCACTGTGCAATTTTAAATACATTATTAAGAAATGGAAAGGATATGGCACACCAACAACAACGACAAGTCCATTCATCCAAAGTCAGCGACCAATTAAGAAGGGCAACAATCAGAGAAGCAAACAATATGTTCAAGGTTACTCTGAAGGAGCTGGAGAGATCTGCAGCTGAGATGGGAAACGCTGTACACATCATCCCTTTTTTCTGGACACTCCTCAAAGAGCAGCAGTAAGAAAGCATTCTTGAAAAAAAGCCATTTGAAATCATGATAAAGCACACATGTTCATTATTGGTCTCAGTTTTTTTCACCCCACTCTAGGTGTGAGTCAAATTGTATTCAACCCAGCTAAGTATCAAAACATTAAAAAATATGGAAAAGTTTATAGGGGGTTAGTCAATACTTATTTAAAGAACTGTAATGTACCATTTTATTCAAGTGTAATGTACATTTTGTTTATCAAAATTTAAATTTGTCCATACGATAATACCAGTGGCGGCTCCTCTATAGGGGGCTTTGGGGCACCGCCCATATCAAGTTACATGGTAAATTATATATAACCCATAATATACTCACTGACAAAAAACATAAAGCACACAGATAGAAATGTTGGATTGCTGCAAAACTCAGCATGCAGTTATGTCTTAGGCAGATATATAAATGATTACAGGTGTGGTCTGATTAGATGTTGGGTCTTGCCACAAGAGGGTGTAAAATTGTTTCCCCTCACCCTATAAAAAGGCTCTCAGAGTCTACTTTTGGGTGGTGTACCTCTTGGTGAGATCATTAACTGCTCGACGTGCCTCTACAATGCACTTGAAGACATTTTGCTCAGTTGACAGACTTTGAGAGGAGGCATATCATTGGACTGAGAGAAGCAAGATGGTCATTTTGACCAACCGTGCGCCATCTAGGCCATTCTGACCTAGCTTTTATGTGGAGTTAGAAGCAGTGGTTCTGTGAGGGCACATACACACTGCAAGCAGGCGCTGGACTGCCCAGACAGACCACCAGCAGAGAGAATTGTTTGATCCACCAGTAACACGAGTAGCTCCCACAGTTTCTTTGTCCACCATCCAGAAACAGGTGGCACCTTCACTACAGACCCCAGTCTCTGCCCAGCCCATTTCCAGGTGCTTAGCAGAAGGGAATTTGTTTTCATGACACCTTCTGCACGTTCTGCCATTGACATCATCTTCGTTTGCAGTGGTGTCATGAACAACAAACCTTGATTGCTATGGATTGGAACTGTATTGTCTTTAGCAAAGAATACAGGTTCTGTTTGGGATCTGATGGCGGTCGGGATCAACTATAGAGGCCTCATAGTGAGCGCTTCAATCCTGCCTTTGCTGTGGAGTGACAATCCCTGGTATGTGTAAGTATTACACAAAGATTTTACTTTGCGGAAAAGTCCTTGTTTAAGTTAGAAATGATTAGGGTTAGACTTGAAGCTGCAGACAGCTTTGTTGGCGGAAAGGATTTTTTCACTTTACAGTCTTGATTACACTTGAGAGGCCTTGAGATAATCTGTATGGTGCTGCATCCAAATACACCCTAACAGCCTTTGAAATATATCTGCAATGTTACGACTTTCATGAAATATAACAGGATACCACCATATAATTTAGAGCAACAAAAATAACTCCTGAAGTTTATCGCAGTAAGCATTAACATTGCTTCAAGCACTGAGCAAATCCAGCCATTTCAGCTTCATAGCAGAACTGGGACAGTTTGCTCTCCTGTGCACAGAACTCTCAATATGTTAAATCTAGTCATATCAGGACAACAACGAGCTGCTCTGTTTCCCAGATAGTGAGCAGTTTATTACAGACATATACTGTAATGCGATTATTTGTGACACACACACTCTCCGTCATAAAAATAAAGAAATCAATGAATATAATGAATGTTGAGGCTGTGTTTATAGATGGGATTCTCTCTCTCTCTCTCTCTCAGAAGTAACCCCTATACAGGGCACCTGTCCATTTCTGGTCCATAATCACCATAATCATGTCCATAACCTTCATGCATCATGTTGCTAAACTTCAAGAAAAGCCTCTATTTTTGGTGCAAGTACACCTGAGACTCATTTAAAACCTGTATTTAAGTCTACAGTTGGGTTTGGCGAATGGCAAGTACTGTATTGTAGCAAAGACGTACTGAAAAAGTACTGTATGTTTTCATGTACATCCATGCATTTTTAAACACAACAATGGAAGACCAAATACTGCACACATTACAAATGCATAAATTTGAGGGTAGAGGTACTGGACTGGCCTGCCTGCCTGCAGAGAGCGTGTGGAGAAACTAAAAATGTAGCAATGATATCTCCATACTGTTACACACCTTATGTTTACAAGAAGAATGAGACAAAATAACACCTGAAACACTTCATCGGTTGGAAATCCTCAGTGCTAAAAAGTCTTTTAAGTGTTGTAGGAAGGACTGGCAACAATAAAAAGTGGCAGATTATTTGCTGTCCCAACATATTAGGCATGGGTTGCAGGTCTGAAATGCAGGAATGGATGTTTATTAACAAATGCAATGACGTTGACCAGACAAAACACAATGTGAGGGCAATGAGAGGACTGTGGGCCTAGATAGTTGTAAAGCTGCTTTGAGACAATGCTCGGTAGTAAAACGTGCTATATAAATAAATTTGACTTTGGCCTGACTAACGTTGAACATAGTGCTGTGCATAACATAAAATAAGCAGATAAAATAAAGACACCAAGCACAATCACCAGTAGCAAATACTTTTTAAAAATACAACTGCAAAACTGGCAGTAAGGTGTTCCACAATCTTGGGGCATAGACAGAAAAAGCACAGTCACCTCTAAGCTTCAAACATATCCTCGGAATGACCAACATGTCCTGTAAAGGACACCTCAGTTATCACTGCATGGTTGACTATGTAAGTAAATTAGTGATACACGTAGGGGGAGCTGATCCAATAAGTGCTAATAGAACAAACAAAAGCATATTAAACTGAATCCTGGACTGAACTTAAATGAATTTAGGAGGAGCTTTCACCACAGGATTGATTTGTCTATCAAATATGTGATTAGAAGCAAAGAAAATACCAAGGTTTTCACCACCATCTTCACACAGGAAAACAAGTGTCCAAGATTAATGGAGACACTATTGATAAGATGAGAAAAATCAAATGCAATCACCTCTGACTGCCGTCTCTTAATGTCTTCAACTCAATTGTTGAGAGACACTGCAGAACAGTTATCATTAGGAAGGTAGAGGATGTCATCCACATAACAATTAAAACTATCATTATTATAATTAATAGTTTGACCTAAAGGTAAGTTGTTGCAAGAGAAAGATGGCAATGGACCTCATAAAAGTCACTTGGGTTGAGGAGGAAAAGTGTTGCCAGTGTTTACTGTAAATTTTCTGGTCCTAACCACTTGATTCCAAATCCCTGTACACTCAACCACTGTTCTGTTAATATGTTGTTGAAAAGCGTATTGAAAGCAGGCCTGTGCTTCAGTATCATAAGGATGGTGCAATTTCCTGAATCATTTGAAAGCAACCAATCATTTGTCAATCATTTGTCACAACCCTGAGAGTTGAGAGTAGACCTCATTTTCAAAAAGTTTGGCAAGAAATGGCAATTTAGAAGTAGCCCAGTAGTTGCTGAGAATTGTAGCATAAAAGGTAGGTTTTTTAAGTAGATGGTTGACAACTGTTTAAAACTATCAGGAAAAGTACCGGTGGACAGGGAGGTATACACTGAAGGTTCTATGATATTGAATGCTCCTTTTCTTCAGCTGATCACGAATAACCAATCAAATGGTGAAGTCACAGGCTTAGTGCTTAGTACTATATCTTTTTCTTCTTCTTCTTCTTCGTCTTCTTCTTTTGGCTTCTCCCTTTATCAGGGGTCACCACAGCGAGTTAAACGTTTCCACCTCACCCTGTCCTCCACATCCTCTACTCTCACCCCAAGTCCCTGCATATCTTCATTTACCACTACCAAATAACTCCTCTTTGGTCTTCCTCTCCGTCTCTTGCCTGGCAGCTCCATCTCCAACATCCTCCTACCAATATATCCACTATCCCTCCTCTGCACATGTCCAAACCATCTCAGTCTTCCCTCTCGAATTTTGTCACCCAATTTTCCAACCTGTGAGGTCCCTATGATGATATCATTCCTAATCCTGTCCACCCTAGACACTCCTAAAGAGAACCTCAACATCTTAAGTTGTGCCACCTCCAGCTCTGCTTCCTGTCTCTTTGTCAGTGCCACTGTCTCTAAGCCATACAACAAGGCTGGTCTCACTACTCTCTTATAAATCTTTCCTTTCACTTTTGCTGTGACCCTTTTGTCACACAGCACTCCTGACACTCTTCTCCACCCACTCCATCCTGCCTGTACTCTCTTCTTTACCTCCTTTCCGCAATCCCCATTTCCTTGGACAGTTGATCCCAAGTACCTGAACTCCTGGACCTTTGTGACCACTGATCCCTGTAGCCTGACTGTTCCACCTGCCTCCCTTTCATTTACACACAGGTATTCTTCTGTCTTACTACAGTTGACTTTCATTCCTCTCCTTTCCAGATTATACCTCCACCTCTCCAAGTTCTCTTCTACCTGCTCATTGTTCTCACTACAGATCACAATGTCGTCTGCAAACATCATAGTCCACGGCGATTCCTGTCTGACCTCATCTGTTAGTCGGTTAATGAAAAGATTAATGGTGTTAAACAAAACTTTTGGTCTATGACAGTTCTTTTCAGTAATTTTTGAAACATATTCTTCCCTGGCAGATTTGACAGCTAATGGCTTGTCAAGCTTTATCAAGCTTAATTTTAAGTCTGTCTTCTTTCTTTTCCTTTTGGCTGTTCTCCATTCTTGTCTAATACTAAACGTTGTAGCATTTAACCAAGGCTGGATATTAATTTTGATTTTGTGAGCCTCACAGCGGCACCAAAATCCAAGACAGCTGAACAAACGACCAATCATTGGGTCATAAGCAACCAAATTATTAACACTTTTATGAGCCTAACCCTGGGCAGGGGTCAAATTCAAAGTATCTAAATAAACATGGCAGAACTGTGAATGAATCAATATAAATTGATGAATCAATATAGCACTTTGAGTGTTAAACCTTTGAACAAACATAGGTTTAGCACGGCATCTAAGATGCTCTTTAAAACCCACATCAAGAGCTTCACCTCTACCCATTGCCTGAGGTAAACTAAAAAATCTACAGTCTGTAACGCAGATTTCCAGGATGGGGGTCGAGTCATTGGTTACAGCCCAGGTCTTGGTCATAAACAAAAAAATACAGAGTCAATAAATTAATATATAGAGTACTGTGCTATGGTCTTGGGATTCCTAATTTGATTTGTGTTTTTATTGCTTTCTCCAAATATATTAGGCATGATGGTGGAGTGGTGCTATTGCCTCACAGCTCCAGTATCAGTTTGATCTCTGGCTGTTGGTATGGAGTTTGCATTTTCTCCCTGTATCTGTGCGGGTTTCCTCCCACATTCCAAAGACACGTATTAATGTAAGACTACTACTGCACAGTTATTGTAGGTTGTTTAGTGTAGTTCCTGTGTGTATGCATGTGTATGTGCACACTTTCACATGCAGTCGGCACCCCCAGCAACTTCCTGGGTGCGTAGTATTGTAGCATCAGCAAGGCTGAAGTAGCAGCATTGGAAGCAGGAAAATGGCTCATAATGCAGTTCTTTATTGACAGCCAAAATCACAGACAAATTACCAGCCCTAAACTATTTGTCAATCAGACACGGGGGACTCAAGGGCACTACAATATATTCAGGTGTCTACAAAATGTACACCATGTAAGTAGTATACACACAAAAGAGACACAGAAATGGTGAAATACACAGATACAGAGAGAATGTGATATATTCGTTACAAGTGCGGACTGCTAGCAGATGGTCAGAATATAAATATGAAGGTTGAATGAAGAGCGGGCAGTGAAACATGACATTCTGAAGAGGAGATCATGACTCAGGGTGAAGCATGGAGGGTAAAGAGTCAAACAGTAAATGAAATGAGCTCTCTGCATCTGTGCCTGTGAGGATAATGAGAATTCAGTAGTGCTTTGTAAATTCAACATACAGGCTGGATATATCATGTATATGGTGTTTTATTTGCAGCAAGCATAAGTGTGAGACATGGAAAATAAAGTGAAAGTAAGCTACCTAGCAGTGGGGTTACATTGACTTGGCTAACTTCCATTTACTTGTGTTCAGTGACACTGATAAATGAGGAACAAGATGCCAAAAAGGAGATCATTTTTCTCTGTCGGTCTCCAAGAGCCTAATTTGATGTTGATAGTTTTGGAAAATGAATTGAATATTAGCAACCTGAAAACCCATGCAGAGTTCGGTAATGCTGTGTAACATCAGTAATATAAATTTTGACCAATAAGCCTGAGGCAGCAATATGGGGGGCGTAAATGCAAATTTAGTATCTATAAGATATATTTAGTACAGTATATACTAAGTATATTAGTATAACTGTACCTTTACCTTTTATGTAAAACGAATTTTAAGAAATTTTAAGAAAGAAAGAAAAAAGAAAGAGAGAAAGAAGTTAAATGAACTTCCCTGGGTCAAATAAATTGCAATTAAAATATTACTTGAAGATTACTTGAAATTTCTTAATTACAACCCCAAATAAGAAAATAAAAGTTGGCATGGAAAATGCAAATAAAAAATATATTCAGTGTTTCAACATTTACTTTGACTTTTATTTCATTGCAGACAGTATGAACCCAAGAAAGATCCATTCCTGCATTTCAGGCCTGCAACACATTCCCAAAAATGTTGGGACAGGGCAATTTAGGACTAGTATTGAATTAAATAACTAAATAATGATGGACTGTGGTAGCCTAGTGGTTAAGATGGACTCTGGACCAGAAGCTCCAGGGTTCAAATCCTACCTCTGCCCAGCTGCCATTTACATTACATTTACAGCATTTAGCAGACGCCCTTATCCAGGGGGACTTACAAGTTATACAGTCTTACAATCCAAGCAATTGTGGGTTAAGGGTTTTGCTCAAGGACCCAACAGTGGCAGCTTGGCAGAGGTGGGATTTAAACCCTGGACCTTCTGGTCCATAGTCCAGTACATTACCCGTCTAGGCTACCACAGCTGCCACTGTTGGGTCCTTGAGCAAGACCCTCAATTGCTTGGATTGTAAGATTGTACCCACTGTAAGTCGCTCTGGATAAGGGCGTCTGCTAAATGCTATAAATGTAAATGTAAATGTAAATTATGTAATTTCAAATAGGTAATGTCAACAGGTATTATCAGCAACAAGCCCAAGAGCCAGAGTCTTTTCATACACTTCTGTGATGGCAGCATTAATTCAGAAAACTACACAAACAAGACAATAATACACTGCAAAATAAGTCAGATCAGAAAAAAAGTTGGGATTGAAATATTTATGTCCCTTCCAGTTGTCACAGTTTGCTCATCTTTTTACGAAGGTTTCATGAATGAGGCCCATTGTACCAGTCTGTTGTACTGAAGCAGAAGCTTACATAGCTCTCTGTTTACAAGTCAACCCATGTGCCTGTCAACACCTCTGGTCAGGAATCAGAAATTAGGTTATTACTTGAGGTTGCTGGGATTATTCTAGCTTGGATTTTCTGGTAGCTTCATGTGAGCCGCTGCTCCTTCCTATTGAGAGCAGTCAGCTGTCATGGTTTGGGCATCTCACAGTGATCCCCCCTGCTTGGCTCATGCTAGAGCTGTTCCAGACATACCCCAGTGGCCAGAGACCACCATGATTCAGTGGAGGGATTATATCTCTCAATTGTCTTAGGAACTAATGGGGAGCCTAGTGGAAGAGCTAGAATCTGTGGCTGGGGATAGATAATTCTGGGCTGACCTTCTCAGTCTTTTGTGAAAAGAAGAAGGAAGTAGAGTGAATTTAACAGAGAAGCAAGAACACAACAAACTGGCTGTATAGGGGAAGTGAAAGAAAAATAGAGAATACTGACTGATACACAATTAATGTTTGATTGACTCTTAAGAACTTAATTGCCTTTTTTGGGGTGGAGGCAGGGGAGTCTTGATCCTATCCTGGAATTCACAAGGTACAGGTGAACATCTACCATTGATGGGAATCCGGTCCATCACAGGACTGGGTAGAGGTCACTGCTGAAGTGTTGTAAACATGGTAGAAGAACACTGAAGGTTTGGGTGTGTTAAGGACTGAAGCTATGCAAAATTTGGTTCTTCATGACAATGATTCTAGCATAAAAGAAAAACAACGGAGACATGTTCAAAGAAAAAGGTGAAAGTTCATATCTCCAAACTTGAATATGATAGAAAATCTGTGGATAGATTTGATGAAAGCTGTGCATGCCAGAAAGCCCATCGATCTGGTAGAACTGGAGCAAATATGCCACCAAGGATGGACTAAAATTACACAGGACAGGATAAAAAAGTTGCTCAGAGAATACCCAGGATACCCAAGGGTGGACATACAAAATATAACACTGTACTTCATAAAAGGAGGATGCACACTTGTGAACTGACAAAATTTCATTTATGTCACTATAGCTTTTCTGTTAAATACTTTTTGACCATATTTCTTACTTTTATGATGAAGAGACATTTGAGAAATGTTAAGTCCATTAAAATAACTTTCTTTGTCTAACACCTTTTGTTATTTCAAGAGGGGTTAAAATATTTGCTTTCAACTGTATGTAAACCGTTTCAGTGAGGCAGCAGGTTGTGTTTGTGCTACAGAGATTCAAGGTCCTGAGCTTGAATTTCACCTTCAGTCACTTCTTGTCTGAAGGTTGTCACGTTCTTTTGTGGAGATCTCCTGGTTTTCCTTCCTCTTCCCACAACTTGCCAGTAGAAAGAATGGATCATTTTAAGGCATCCTTGTGCAGAAATATAATTTAATAAAAAAGACAACATATACAGTATGAAACAAAAATGAGATTCAGCCTATTCTGCCATGTAAGTAGGCTACTGTCATTCTGACACATCAGAATATGCAGATAAAATTTAATTATAACTTTTGTAAAATATAACATTGAATAATATATAGCCTAAAAACATGCTTAATTATAATTATTCAGTGGTGCTTGAAAATTTTCTATATTTCTGAATAAATATGACCTAAAATATCATCAGATTTTCACAGAAGTCCTAAAAGTAGATAAAGAGAACCCAGTTAAACAAATGAGACAAAAATATTATACTTGGTCATTTATTTATTGAGGAAAATGATCCAATATTACATATTAGTGAGTGGCAAAAGTATGTGAACCTCTAGGATTAGCAGTTAATTTGAAGGTGAAATTACAGTCAGGTGTTCTCAATCAATGGTGTGAGTTGTCACCCTTTAAACAATAGGGATCTATCAAAGTTTGCTCTTCAGAACACACGTTTGTGGAAGTGTATCATGGAAAGAACAAAGGAGATTTCTGAGGACCCCAGAAAAAGAGTTGTTGATGCTCTTCAGGCTGGAAAAGGTTACAAAACCATCTTGAAACAGTTTGGACTCCACCAATCCACAGTCAGACAGATTGTGTACAAATGGAGAAAAATGGACATTATTACCCTCCCAGGAGTGGTTGACCAACAAAGATCACACCAAGAGCAAGGCGTGTGAAGGTTGGCGAGGTCACAAAGGAACCCAGGGTAACTTCTAAGCAACTGAAGGCCTCTCTCACATTGGCTAATGTTAATGTTCATGGGTCCACCATCAGAAGAACACTGAACAACAAAGGTGTGCATGGCCATTCTATCCATTTTTATAACTAAATATCAAAACATCATACTAATAATTCCAGACACAGTAAAGTAAAGCAAGTGGGTGAAAATGCACACTTGCAGTTCTAATGACAGACTATTCAAAATAAAACGTGTTCATTTATCAGATACTGAATGAGAACAACATTAGCTTGTTTTTCCCGGTTAGCCAATCAGAGTGCAGATTTATGTAGGCATGTAATTATAGAAAACAAGTTCAGTTTATAATTAACCTTACCTCAGACAGACACACTGGAATCAGTCGACAACAATTTCTGAATCCACCTTACCTCGAGACCAAGACTGAGACAAGATGGAGACATTTACATTTTACATTTACAGCATTTAGCAGACGCCCTTATCCAGAGCGACTTACAATTGGTGCAATCTTACAATCCAAGCAATTGTGGGTTAAGGGTCTTGCTCAAGGACCCAACAGTGGCAGCTTGGCAGAGGTGGGATTTGAACCCTGGACCTTCTGGGCCAGAGTCCAGTACCTTACCCGCTAGGCTACCACAGACCGCTTGTTTATGATCTCGTTAAGAACTTGCATACTTCTGACGCCTATGGGCTTAATGGACAGTTCAAACTGCAACAGTGCAGTACAATAAACAATGGGAACATCTGGTGAGAAGTCTAGGCTGACCTTCTCAGTTTGTTGCCACTGCGATCCTCAGTGGGAGAAGTAGGTACAAACTGTGACTGAGAAGAACTATGCATTCACTGAGCAGGTACAGTCTGGACAGGGTGTCAGTCTGTCACAGTCTTCCATAACCATGGCACCCAAACTCAGAGGTGGAAGAAGTACACAAGTTCTTTACTTAAGTAAAAGTACTACTAGTCTGTTAAAAAATACTAAGTAAAAACTGAAGTATGACTTAAATATTTTACTCAAGTAGAAGTAGAAAAGTTCATGCTACTAAATGTACAGAGAAAATATTTCTAGAAAACAGTAAAAATATTTCTTCTGTAGCCCACGAGTCTGCACATGTCTGCACAAGTCAATGCCTCTCTTTCAGATTAATCATCTGACTATCTCTATAATCTCTCATAGATGTATCATATAAATGCCTGTAAAGACATACCTGCTCTACAAGAGCTCCATCAAAATCGTGCAGCGCGGACAGCCAACAAAAAGAGAAGAACCAACGCTGTTTTATCATTTTTGGCACACTGCTATAGATGCAATGCATCAAGTATAAACCAAGGATTCTGATTGGTGCTCCATTAGATGCCTGACTAGAATTGACTAAATAAAAGAAGTACTCACTGCACTTGCTTAAACTTGTATGAGTTGAGCCCATATACTGTATATACTATGGACGGTACATCACTGTTGACACCCATTGTGAATTTTTGGCAACCTGGGTGCTGACATATTGGATGCGCTTGCACAGTAGATGCAAATTGCAGCCAGAGCAAGACTGCAGGAGGGACATAATCAAACTCTCATATTCTTAAGTACAGTAATAAACTACTTGTACTTCGTTACTTACCACCTCTGCCCGAACTTCATTGAAAGCCCAGTCCAAGGTTTGAAATCAAGCCCTCAAAAGAGAGTGGACATAGTGCTACGGTTGACTCATTACTGTGACCTTATCCTCAATTGTGGATATAGTGAGTGAAAACTGAGTGAAAATTTGCAATGTGTGTAAGGTAATGTTTAATGCAAACCTTTTGCTCATGTGGGATCATTGGAAGAGTGATGGCCCTGGGGGGGGGAAGCTGTTCTTCTTTCTATAGTTTCAAGCATAAGTGATCCTGTAACATCTGTTGTGTGTCAGAAGTGCAAAAAGATATTGGCAGGGGTGAATAGGGTCTACATAACATGGGAATTATATATGATAATTTGTTCAGTTCTCGTTTTATTACATTAATTATATGAAATGTAAATGTAATACAAATTTAGCCCAAATGCCATCTCTTTATTATTGTTTCCCTGTTTGAAATTCTGTACTGTTTCAGCCTAATATATGTAGCATTGTTATTTATTCAGTTAATTTCGAAGCAAACGAATGGCTCAAATAATGCAGTGTAATCTGCAGCTTTGGATGGCACAATAAGCTAATGAGCTGTGCTACAATGTGTCATTAAGTCAATAAACCCTGTTGTTGTTTGTCATTAGGAGGAATAGCAAAAATCTGGAGAGAAACATAGTATTTTGGTGACTATTTACGTCACTGCTGCTCAAAATGATAATGAGAATATGTTCCTCTGTTTTATTATTCTTTGGGACATCTGTTCAACTGATATTAGGCATTAATAAGAAATTCAGTGCATACATTAAAGTGTCTAAATACATATTAACTCCATGGATTTTCTGTCTATTGCATCATGTATGTTTTACTTAACTACATTTTGTAGTTGGAGGTGGAAATGGGGCTCGAGGGGAAGTGTGGAAGAGGATGGACAAATAATTATTTGGATTAAATATTGAATTCTTTATATGTTTATAGTATGAACAGCAGGTGTGAAGGGTGGAGCTGGATAGACGTAGACTAATCACGCATTCTGCCTTTAGGTGCAGCTTTCTGCGCATCGTCTGCTGCAGGAGCATCAGATGTGCATGTCAGGATCTTGTGTTAAAGATCCTGGATCACTGTTAAACTTGCACATCTGACATCTCCACGATCAGCCGCTGGAAGGCTGTACGTTACTATCCACTCCATGGCATGGATTGCATTCTTCTGAGACTGCCTGCCAAACAAAATCATCTCAGACTTCCTGGTCATGTTCTATGTTCAAGTTTCTCCCTTGTGACTGGTAAATGTCTGAGACCGTCAACTATATGGGCTCATTCGCACTCTCCACGGTCATCTGTGGGATGGTTAAGGGAACTGCCCAATCTACAGGATGGATTGCATCTCCTGTGTCTGCCCATAGTATGGAATCCACTCAAACTCTGTTCTTGCTCAAGTTCAAGGTTTCAATGCACTCAAGTCAGCACCCCCAAGACCCAGCCACATACACATTAGTAAGTATTTTTTGCCTTTCTGCTCCCTGTTATGTTTCTCCTGAGTCCCCTGTTCCCAAGTCATTGTTCTGTACTGTTTTTATGTCAGACTGTTAGGGTCCTGGTTGCAAAAATGAAAGTGCTTGTTTTCTGTGAACCCTATCAGATCCTCCCAGCAACTCCCTTCCACCTTGTTCAGGTAGCGTTGCTGGAGGCAAGGAATGGAAGATGATTGGGTGTGGAGTTGGAGGAGGGCTGGGACTGCTGGCATGCAGCATTGGAGAGGGGCTGGGGCCAGGTGGCAAGAAGCTGAGAGGCACTGGCTGCGAGGAGCCAGGAGGCACTGATGTCAAGAAGTCTAGTGTGCCATGCAACATGTAGAGCATCAGGGAGTGCCTGGGCAGTGTCAGGGTATGCCTGGGTGGCTTCAAAGAGGTCAGGGACTGCCAAGATGGCAAAAGTAGTGTCCGGGTTGCATTTTTACACACGTATGGCATTTTTTCTACTTAATAAATCAACCCCAACTCTTTTAATTTATTACTGGGTTTTATAATATTATTAAAATTACCCCAAAAGCAATACAATATTTCTACTGAAGGTGGAATTAGTGGTATTAGTGCTGTAAAATACTAATTCACTTGTTTCACCTGTTATGTCTTTAAATGGTCAGCAGCACCATGATGTTACATGCACTGAAACTAAATGGTATTGGAGCTGTAAAATGCAAACCTGATTCTTTCGATCTTTTTTCCCACTTACTACATCTCACATCAGGTAATAACATCAGTTCTGCAAAATAGTCTGGTAACTGTACTTTACTAATGACTGAATTACTGCATTATAATCCTCGTGGTTGTTCTATTACTTTACATGTAGGCCCACCTATAGGCATATGTAGTTAGCCAGAAATAGATGAGGTAAATATACTGAGATTACACAGAATCAGGGCTGGAAAATGTTCCCTTTGTGTTACCTGTTAACAGATTACTGTTAATGGTATATGAGCATTTATTTCAGTTTACCTTTCAAAATGTGGAAAAGATATCTGATTTTCTCTACACCACACACAATTAATAGCATAATTTTGACATAATAACAAAGTAGGGAGCAAACAACAAAAGAGCACCCTATCTAGCAAAATAAGTGCAAACACCCTAGATGGTAATTAATCGTTAGACTTATTATTCAGTATCTACAGTCCTATGCATTATTCTCTAACAACTATGAAATTTATTTTTAAGTTCTGTAGTTATGAAGAAGAAACACGTTTAGGGTTTAATAGATTAACATATGCTTAGTGATATTTTATTAATTTTTTTTTTTTCTTCCTTGTGAACTTGTCTACTTGTGTTCCATTTTAAATCTTCAAGGAAAGATAAACATGTTGTATAAATATATATGTGGTGTGTTTTTTTTTTTTCATTTCTGATCTAGTTTCTAAGCATTTTCTCAGATCTGTGCTTTGTAATAGAGAAACAGTATTTTATTAACAAGTAACACAAAGGGAATATGGACTATCATACAGCAATTTAGTCCTAGTGCAGTTACCTAGACTATTTTGCAGAATTGATGTTGTTATTACCTGATGTGAGACATAGTAAGTGGGAAAAAAGATGAAAAGAAGCAAGTTTGGTTCCATTTAGTTTCAGTGTAATTACAGCCTGTAACATTATGCTGCCCCTGACCATGTAAAGACATGACAGGTAAGGAACAAAGCAGAAGCAAGTGAATTAGTATTTTACTGCACTAATACCATATAATTTCAATAGAAATAATTGGGGTGATTTATAAGTGCATATAATGCTGTAAGATCTGGCTAATATATGGCATCCGACATGCCATATTCCTGCAAATCTAAAGAATAGGCTACAGCGAGTTTAATTGTTTAGTATTACTCAGTTATTTTTACTTTGATAGTTACTGATTTATTTTGTTTAGTTTATTTTGTATCAACCAAAAACATATTTCTATTGATGGGCAATTAAAGTTTGTTACTATTATGTTTCGATTTTATTATCAACTAGTTACCCCTACAGTTACTGACTTAGAAAATACAAAAATTTATATGGCTTTTTTAACGTATGTACTATGAATTTTTTTAGCTAAGTACTACTTGTTACCATGATTTAGCCATTTTATTACTGCTTGTACCTCTACAATCACTGCTTCATTATTTTGTAACAACTAGGAAATTGACATTTAATTTATTGATAATTACAACATGTTACCATGATATTACCATATTATTACCCACTTATTACCGGTCTGTAAAGTAAAAAGTGCTACATCTATCCTCTCCCCTCTGTGCCTTCTGAGCTTTGAACAGTTGTGTGAAGCACTGACATACACTGACTTAGACCTCCATAATGTCTATAATCTCATGTGCATAAAGAAGGGGGATGAGTTGGAGATGGCCTTTAGCAACACCCTGGGGCACTATGAATACCTAGTCATGCTGTTTGGGTTAGCCAATACTCCTGCTGTTTTCCAGATGTTCATTAACAACATTTTATGTTACTTCCTGGGTAAATTTGTTCTGATTTATGTAGATGATATTTAATCTACTCCCTCAGGCCACCTACAAAGTCCAGGTCCATCAGGTACACTTCCACTTGCAGGAGAGCCAGCTGTGCATAAAGGCTGAGAAATGGACGATTGACTATGTTACTACACCGTTCTTGGGGTATATCATCTCCTTGGATGGTATTCGCATGGACCCAGCCAAGATTCAGGGTGTCTTTATTTGGTCTTAGTCAGTGCAGAAACTTTCACATCTAGGCTTTCTTTAGATGGTTTATCCAGTCCTTTAGCTTGGTTGCACTTGCTTTGAGTTCCTTGCTTAAAGGGAAGCCCAAGCAGCTTCAGTGGTCCCCAGGTATGGGGTTATACCATTCTGATGTTAGGGGGTAGAGTTGACTCGCTGTTCGGCTTGGGCAAACTTGAGGTGCGATCACGCATGCGTCAGCGCTCATTGGTGCTGTGTGCGCAGTTGGCAACATCTGTAGGCCGAGCTATTTAAGTGCACGTTTGAGCCCAGCCGGTTGTCGTATCCTGACCTTAATAGGCCCTCAAACAGCCTCGCACTCACTCGGTTGCACTGTTGCACGTTTTCAGGGACACTGGTAGGCCTTCCCCTTTGTACAGGGGGGCGTCATGTAAAGTGGCAAGGCTCGAGGTATGACAGGGACCTTAGATTAATTCTGGCAGGGTCATATTCTGGTGTGGCAGGCTTCCTGCTTCCTGCAGGCTCTCTCGGAGCTCTCCCCGACATGTGCGCGTCTTTTTTCTATCACCCCTCCTCTTCACAATTGGGGAATTGGCGCATTCGTAGAACTCTGTACTGCTGTTCTGTCTCATCCTACGTATTTTTTGCCATACGGATCGTGCTTTTGTGTTGGTCTTTTTTTTTTATTCGTGCCAGAACCGTGATTTCGCTTTGCCTTGACAAAGTCTCCATTTGGGCAACCGACGCTATGCGCAAGTGTGGACCCGATATGCCTTTTGTGTAGTGGAGCTGTGCCATAAGTGTAGCTCAGCTTGGGTGTTCTGAGTGGTACGGCATTTCCTTTTGTCATTTTTTTTTTTTGCGCCCACCACGGTGCTTTAAAGTACACGCATGGCCTGGCATTCCCCGGCCGCTCTGCGTGGCACTTGTTATAGCAACGGACCCTGATGTGAGCGATCAGGGTTTGATCCTCAGCTGCCAGCTTAATCAGGTGCAGCTTCGTTTTTCGTTATTCTATTCAGTTTCTCATTATTTAGTCATAATTTTGGTTAACCATTTTTATCTGGAGCTAACTGCAATTGGGTCCTAAAACCCCTTTTAACTTTTGTTTTCACAGTTCGTCTGCTTTTTATTATTGCAAACTGTAATATGTACCTGTTTCAGTGCTTGTCACCTGGGAGAATCCCACACTCTGCAGCTTGTATTGATGCCCTAATATGACCACTGATACTCACTATTTCCCTGCCTTATTCTCTGTGTGTGTCTCTAACAAGTCCCCTAAGACCCTCTCTCTTCGTCACCCTGCCCCAGGCTTGACAACTTTTCAGTGTATATTGGGTTACCAGCCACCATTCTCCCTTTGGGACCCCACTCCATCTAATGCACTCTCCAAAGATGATTGGTTGCAGCATAGTGAAGAGATCTGGTCCCTGTCCACTAGCGAATTGAAACTGCCATACAATGACACAAGCAGCTAGTACCACATGGCTCACAAAAATGTACAATGGCCCTTTCCACATCATCAATCCCTTCAATGATGTAACCCATAAGCTCCAACTCCCACCTAGGTTATGCATCACTCCTTTGTTCCAAGTGTCCCTGCTCAAATCCTATGTTGCAGGTTCATTGGATTCTGCATGCCACGTAGCCATACCCACTCTCGTATTGAGGGTGGCTCTGTATACTCAGTGAGGCAGCTCCTAGAATCCTGCCACAGGGCATTTGCAATATCTGGTGGACTGGGAGGTTTTTGTCAAAAATACCATTACTGGGTTGACTCATCGGTCATCCTGGAGTCTGAGCTCATCATAGTCATTATTTAAGCCCAATTCATTGACTTCACTCTCTAAAGTATTTGTTCCACAAGCATGTACTGAGCACTTGGTTACACAATTTTGTTTCCTCCTCAGGCATTTGCTTAAATTTTTTTTCTAACTGCTCCTCCCATTCCTCTTTCCCCATCGTCATTCACTTTAATTTGTTTTTGCCCCTTTTGCTTACTTATTCCTCCTTTTGTGTCCTCCCAGGCCTTGCAGCCTCCATAATTGCACACTGCAATCTGCCACATCTCACAGACGCTGCTTCCCTCTGTGTACTGGGACACCCATATCCTACATAAGTACCAGGGGTGTTTTCCTCTTGACTTTTTCTGCTCCAGGTTTCAGTGTATTTTTGGGTTGCTGTTAATAAATTCTTTATATTAACCTGCATTTTCACCTTCTGGGATCTGTGTGTGTGTGCGGTTGATTCCTGACACTGTACATACTGTACAATGTAAGGTGTAATGTAGTCTAGTAGTAGGTATTATTATCAGAGTCGTTACCTTTTGCAACATTAACAACCTAAACAGTAAAGTAAATACATCTTTTTCAGTTGTATTTACACATTATGTAACCCACAGCATCAAAATCAAAATAGCATTTAAAATTCTGATAAACCTGAACTAGTAATGAACCTGGTTTGAATAAGATCAGCCCCTTTAGGGTAACAATTATAAATTTGCTCAGGCACAATCTTACAGATCACACACCATGCTAATTGTTCAACACCTGTCATTAACTGTAGTGGCATTATTTTTTGTTCCCGGGAACACCTGCCAACTTCACCAGCAGTTCATGGCTGTTTACTTTGCATTCATCTCTGCCATTCATGGTCAGAAATGAGCCCACTGTTGGAAGTGGGGTTCGATAAGTAGGTGTTGCTACAACACTGGGTTCCAGCAGGAAAAAGTCACTCCTGATTGGTTGTTAGGTCTGTTGAGGATCCTGGACCATTGTAGTGTGGGTAGTAGTTAAATAATAATAATAATAATAATAATAATAATAATAATAATAATAATAGTAATTTCGTTAACTTTGTTAATAACTTTTTGTTTTCAGAACTGCCATGTTATTGTTACATGAATATTGTAATTCAAAATGGGTAAATAAAGCTGGAAAAAGATATTTTAATGCGTTGTGATTTCAAGCTGTAAGACAAAAAAAGAGATTATTTCAAAGGGCATGCTAAAATCCCTGGAGCACTAAAGGATATTATGGCTGATGTTACATTTAATTAGTTATTATGCAGAAGCATAGTGTAAGTTTCCCTTGACCCATTAAACTGGGAAAAATATGCTTAATCCCCTCTCTGTGGACACTCTCTGCAAGGGCCTCTTGTTCTGAATGAAGTGACAGTATTCCAGGACAAAAGTTTTATTGGGTCCATTTTAATAACAACATACAAACTCTATATTTAGTATAATAAGCAGATCATCGAAAAGAATAATTTATTTTAATTTTGGTTCTCTGTCTTCAATATCAAAACCTACTCAATATTGCTGTATTGTTCTTTTTTCAACCCATGTTGGATTTCACGCATTCATATAAAATGCATTCCTATTTAAAATGTAAATTTTATGTGAAATGAAATGATTAATATAATTATGCACAATGTGGTTTTTAGTGACAGGCTCGTTAAAACAGCAGACAGATTATAATAACTCCATGTGTTACTCTCTCCCAATAAGATTAACTCCATTACTGTGGTGGCACTCTTGAATAAAATATATGAGGTACCTGTAATGTGCACATTACCACATTATCCCTATTGGAGTGTGTAATTGTTGTGGTTAAATGCGTTAAACAACCTTGTTGATGTGACATTTCAAGTCATGGTTCATGTGATACATGTGATAATGGGACTGCCAGAGTAATGCACACATACTCTAAATTATTTTGGAAATACATTGGGTTATACTAAATTACTTGCTTATTTTTACTCATCTGCACTATTTGAGCACTTTATTAGTAACACTATACTAATACTGGGTATGGCCATTGTAACAACTACCTGAACAAGTACCTGAGTGCTTACTGTCATGGTCTTTCCTTTAAAGTCAAAGGATTGGCTATTATTTGTAATGAACAGCATTGTATTAAATTCAAGACAAATGCAAAAAAAGTTTTTTAAAGGATTTTTTTTATTTCAAACAACATGTGCAAGCTGTTATTCTCTGTGCCATTGTTAAATTATGCAGTAACCTCTAGTATGCTATTCGGTGGAATCTGCTGTCACAAAGTAATGAGTAATGCTTTATAACAAGCAGTTTCCAAAGTTGTTTAGAACCCTCACAAACTCTGTTCCCTATATGCAATTGGTGTTCTAAATAAGCATCTTAATTTTAAGATTAATAAATATAATAACATACAGGATATATAAACATATGCAAATAACAGCTTTGGTAGAGCAAACTTGATAAGAGCAAATTATCCACACCATTTATGCTCAAAGCAAAATAAACGGAACCTATGTTAAAGTATTTAAATTGCTTAAATGATGTCCGGTGATAAGCACACTGAACAATTTTATATGAATCCCTTGTTCTAGCACAAATAATGATGATTCAGTGATAATACTGTTTAAAAAAGCACAGCTTTGGTTTTGGAGCAGGAAATGACTGAATGGTAAACTGAGCAATGGTGGACACCTGAATGAACAGTAATCATTTTGTCAGTGTTTCATTTACAGTGACTGTCTAGCTTTATTTCAGCTCCAAAGTATGATCCCAGTAAAAACTACCACAGCATGAAAGTCTAGATGAACTAAGCATGACCTGACACAGTGCTTAATTGCCACATGGTTACAAGAAGCTTCAGTGACGCCCAGTACAATGAATGGGAAATCATTTATAGCTTAACTGAACATTGTTTAGGATTTTCTTTCCCTTAAATGGAGCTCTGTCAACAATGAGTTTTTAATGGTTTGACCTTTGAAAATGTATATCTTTGAAAGTTTAAAGGAATGCTTTAATGATGAAGATGTAGTCTACAAGGTTCAAGTGTTATATTGTCCTATGGAGAGGAAAACGGTAATATACAGTCTGTTAGGTCAGTTCTCAGACTTGTGCTTGTGAAATAAATGGTTGTTGTGGGTGTTGGGTTGGGGTGAGGGATATTGGGTGAGTCGTTCACAATCCTAATAGCCTGGGAGTAAAGGTTTTTTGTAGCATGGTTGTCCTTGATTCCACACTCCTTTATCACCTGCCAGATGGGAGAAGGGTGAAGAGATTGTGCTGGTGGTGGGTTTTGTCTTTCATGATCTTGTGTGACCTTCTCAGAACCCTGGTGTTATAAATGTTTTCTAATGGTGAAAGGGCCAAACCTGATATTTTCTCTCTCAGCTGTCCTAACCACCTGCTACAGAGACATATGTTGCTCTGCTGAGCAGTTTCCAAGCCAGACTATAATGGAGCTGGTAAAAGTATTTGGTAATAATGCACAAGTATAAGCTGGTCAGAATTCTAGCTGTAGCTGTATTGTGTTATGAGGCCAGGTGAGAAATTCATAGTCCAAGGGTATGGAGATTTTCAATTAGTTTCCATGGAATGAAGGTGTTGTTGAATGGAAATTTTGTTGATTGCCAAGATGTAATCAATGAACAGTACCTACCCACATGTAGCTGTCTTTGGTGGCCAGATGGTCTAGAGCCTCATGTATGGCAATGCAGACAGCATCTTCGGCGGATCTGTTTTGTTCGTAAGCAATTTAGAGCAGGTCCAGAGTATATGTTTGTACATGGGCCAAGATGGATTCTTCAAGTACTTCATCCCAATTAAAGTTTATAAGACAAACCACTTTTTTGGGAGAGTCACAGTGTTGGTTGCTTTAAAGAAGGTGGGAATTAGGGAATGTGAATATGGGTGTTTCTCAATATTCATACTATGGATTTGGCAAGTCTACTTGTGAGTACACATTCTCAAGGACAGGAGGACGCAGTTGGTTATTCTACAATTGGAACAGCAGCGTACTTGGCTATGTAGACTTGACAGTTTTCACACCTAGATAAACACCTACAACATATTTTCTGTCCATGGTGGAAGAAGTGGTCAGATCTTTTACTTACCATTGATTAGTTTCATCTTCATGTAACAACAAACCGATCGCATTTAAGTAAAAATAGCAACCTTTCCTAACATAAGCAAGCACCAAACATCTCTGATTTTAGAAGGAAAATTGATTCTGAACTTCAACAATTTATATCAGACAATTCATATTTACAATACGTTTCACAAGTACAAACAAGAAGTCATTTTAAGAAACGGCCTATGTCTGAAAGGACATCAGCTAGCTTGGTTCCAGTGACCTGAGCACTAGTTCAGGTGTATGATGTGGGTCTGCCACTTTCTGTGGGTTAACTCTTCTTGTAGATGGGACTGTAAGAGTTGGCCCCTGTGTCTCCTCACTCACTGAAATCCTCTTCTGTGGGTCAGTGTGGAGAGTTTGGAAAAGAGCATAGAGGTCTTTCAGCTCATATGGTAGAGTAGCATGAAAGTAGACTTCATTTATTAATAATCATCCAGTATTTCTATTTTATGGGATTTTAGAGACAGCTTGGTTGTACTAAAATAGAAATACTGTAATATAATAAGACTATAATAAATTCAAATGCTACACTAAACTACCCAATACTTTAGACAATTAAGAATATTGCAAAGCCTGGATGTACATCATGTTTTCTTGCAGTCCTAAATGTACGCAATTATAAAATAGGAGAACATTACATTGAGAAAAAAGCTCAAAAGTTTAAGAGAAGGGAAAAGAGCAAAATCATAGTTCAAGTGAAATTTTAACATAAAGCAAAATATCTGCTTCCGGAGCCTCATATGACCTATCCAATGCTGAAAAATAAATTACAGTTTGTTACCATGGAAGTACTTAATTCTTTTTTCATGCAAATAACATCTTTTGAAACACTGGAGCACAAACTGTGTCCACTGCTGTTTTTGTGACATTCGACATACACACACTTTTACCAAATCAGACAATTAAGGGAGTAATCATAATGCATTTTTCTGAGGGAAGTGTTAGGTTGTAAAGTTTCACTGGGCTCATTTTTGGGAAATGGTCATCACCATGTGCCACTCAGTAAAACAGTTTTAATAACTATATGCAGGGGATCAGGTTATGAAATATACCATGACCATAAATTGTAAACCTGCACATTAAAACAGCTAGTGTTTACAAGCAGAATAAAATGTTTTTGGATGTTAAAGCACATCCGACAGGGGTTTGAAAGAACTTCCACTGGATGTTCCCAGTGTCCCAAGGATACATCTCCCATGTGCTGCAACTGTGCCACCGATCCAATGGCATAGATAGAAATGTCAGATTGCTGCAAAACTTGGCCTGTACTTATGTATCAGGCAGATATGTAAATGATTACAGGTGTGGTCTGATTAGACACTGGGTCTTGCCACAAGAGGGCATAAAATTGCTTTTTCCTCTGCTCTATAAAAAGGCTTTCAGGGGATATTTTTGGGTAGTGTACCTCTGGGTGAGAGATCATTCACTGCTAGACATGCCTCTATGACACATTTACCCACAGCTGGTCCTGTAGATCCTCCACACTCATAGTTTGCTGAAGCTGGCATCCCAGCTGGTCCCATAAATGCTCAAATTGGTGATAAATCTGGTGACCGGGCAGACCAAGGATGTGCTGCAATCTGGCAGAGACATTCCTGGGAAACTCTTGCTTTCTGTGGGCGAGCATTATCCTGCTGATGCTAGTTGGAATAGTTGAAACATGTCACTGAGTTAGTGTGCCTCGTATCACTACTATGGGTGACCAACTGTTGTATGCGATGGCTCCCCAGATCACCACACCAGTAGTTGGGGCAGTGTGTTGCTCCACAACAAAGCCAGGATTGAAGCGCTCACCACAATACCTCAATACTTGAACCTGGCCATCGTGTGATCACAAACAGAACTTGTATTTGTTGCTAAATACAATATGGTTCCAGCCCATAGTAGTCCAGGTTTCTCATTCATGACACAAACGCAAATGATGGTGATGCTGGCCGGCTGTCTATGGCAGAACATGTAATGGACACCGTGACAAAAAAAAAATTCTTCTTCTAAATGCCTGGAAATTGTCCGGGCAGAGACAGGGGTGTGTAGTGAAGAGCCCACCTGTGTCTGGATGGTGGATAACAAAACTGTGGGAGTTGCTCGTGTTTGTTGGTGGATCAAACCATACTCTCTACTGGTTGTCGGTCTGAATCGTCCAGAGTCTGTTCGCCATGTGTGTGTGCCCTCATGGAACCACTGCTCCCAACATCTCCTAACAACTAGGCCAGAATGGCCTAGACGCCGGGCAGTTGGTCAAAACAACCATCCAGCTTCTCTCAGTCTAATGATGCAGCCCCTGTAAAGGTCTGTTAACTGGGCAAAATATCTTCAAGTGTGTCATAGAGGCATGTCTTCCAGTCAATGATCCCTCACCAAGAGATACACTACCCAAAAGTAGCCTCTGCAAGCCTTTTTATATACAGCAGGGTAAGCACTATTATGCCCTCTTGTGGCAAATCTGTCTCTGACATAACTGCATGCCAAGCTATGTAGCAAGCCAATGTTTCTATCTAGGTGCTTTATGAGTATATAATGTTTCACAGTCAAAAATGATGTTGGAACCAGCAGGACTAAAAAACTTTTTTTTTCAGATCTGTATGCACACTTACAGCTCTTAAAAGTGCTTGGTGGCAGCAGTGAACCAAACTGTATGCATATAATTCCATTAAGGTCATAGACACGCATAATACTGTTAGCAGCATTAACATTTAAACACCTACTGTAATTACTTTGACATGCATATCTTAAACAATAAACAAACTAACATAAGAACATTTCAGTTAATAAACACTAACTAACAAACATAACACAACAAGAATTGTACGGCATGCTGGGAGTCCAGAGGGGCTTGCCATGCCCCCAGCCTTTCTAATGCAGGGCAACACTTGCCTGAGATTAAACTCCCATTGGTAGTCACCACATTGCTTCATTTAAAATTTGCATATATCCAAAACTGAGTAGTCTCTCAAGAGACATTAATCCCCTTGTTCATTTACTTTAGGATTGTTCTTGGCTGAGGCTGTACACATGTTTGGATTAAAGTGCAAGATAAACTCATAAAGTAACTAAATGTATGTACATTTATAAATACACACATAAATTAACTTAGGAATCCAGTTTGGCTTTATTAAATAAAATATGACCTCAATTAAGGTTCTAAAATAAGTCATAGTTGTACACCAGCCTGTCCCGGTGTGCTTACAAATGACTGAGTGACTAGAGATGTCCGATGTATCCTGAACAAAATTGTATGTCTGAAAGCTCAGGGAACTCAAAACAGCCATCTATCAGAACTCTAAAACTGACAGCAATCCATGGCGCTGCCTTCACCACTTAAGGGCAGTGGGCATGCATGTCACAGTGCTATACTGCTTCAATGGAAGATGTAGAAGCACTTACAATGCCAGCTTGTATCATACCTGCTACATTGCCCAGAATCCACATTGGCAGATAGAGCTACCAGATGTCAGCTGACAGATTATTTAAGCAAGCCAAACGTCAGCTGTATATTTCCAAGATATTCTGGTAGTTGGTATGCTGTGGGTTTTTTATCTCAATGTATGAAAAGATTGAAGAAATGAAAAGAAATTAAGGCTATAAGAATAGTAACTAAATTAAGAGGGAGTCGGTATAAACAGAAAACTGGAGTTAAACATTTTGTACAGGGAGAGAATAATAGCTTGAAAATAACATGAGTTTAAAAATCAGGTGGATACCCTTTTACCTTAACAACAAGGTGCTCTATTAGATTGAGATCTGGTAACTGTGAAGGCCATTTGATTACAGGGAACTCAATATCATGTACAAGAAACCAGTTTGAGATGATTTGAGCTTTGTAACATGGTTTGTTGTCCTGCTGGAAGTAGCCATCAGAAGATGGATATACTGTGGTCATAAAAGAATAGACAAAATGGTCAGCAACTATACTCAGTTAGGCTGTGGCATTTAAATGATGCTTAATTGGTAATAAGGGACAAGGTGTGCCAAGAAAATATTCCCCACACCATTATGCCACCACCACCACCAGCCTGAATTGTTGATACAAGGGAGGATGGACCCATGATTTCATGTAGTTAATGCCAAATCCTGACCCAAATCGAGACTCTTCTATTTGATCTTCTGTTGTGCAGTTTTGTTGAGCCTGTGTGAATTGTAGCCTCTAGTTGCCTGTCATTAGCTGCCAGGAGTGGCACCCAGTGTGGTCTTCTGCTGCTGTAGTCCATCTGCTTAAGGATTGAATGTGCTATGGGTTCAGAGATACTCATAGTGCATACCTCAGTTGTAGTGAGTGGCCATTTGAGTTACAGTTGTTTTTGTATCAGCTCAAACCAGTCTGACTATTCTCCTCTGATTTCTGGCATTAACAATACATTTTCACCCAGATAACCTCTGCTCCTGCTGCAGCTGCAACTGCTGTTGGCTGTGTATGAAAATCCCAGTAGATCTGCAGCTTCTGAAATACTCAGACCATCCCATCTATCACCAACAACCATGCCACATTCAAAGTTGATATTAGTTGAAACCAGAAGACTGGAACAAGCATGTAGGGTTAACGTTGCAGTATGGTTGGAGAATGTTTATTATGATTTGAGTTTGAGAGTTTGAAAACCCTAGAGTTTTCCAAAGGTCTGCAATATGCTATATATGGACTATACAACTTTGCTGAAACAGAAAATTTGGCCTAAGACTTTTGCCCAGTAGTGTACATTGTACTGGCAACATTTTTGCCTTGGTTGGTAAAAAGTGAACTATGAAACTGCAAGACCATACATCTCCAATGTTCATCACACTGTCTTTGCTGAAGCAACATCCTGCCTTCATAATTTTCTCAGAGCTTTGTAGCTGACTCTTCAAATCCCTTATTAACTTTGACTGCTGTCACTGCTTCCTGTCTTCCTGTTACCACTTACCCTCCAATTAGGTCAGTTCCTCAAGGTGTCAGTTCTACTCCCTATGAAGAACACAGCACCTGACAGCCTCCCTCTTCATGTGTGTGTTCCACAAACTAAACTTAGCAACAGATTATTGCTCACAGGCATATTTGTAGCCTACATACTCTCAGGAAACTCTCATTGTCATTCTCCCAATATATCAGCTCTCAGTAGAAGGACAAAAAGTTACCTGGATGTGGTTTTGAATGGCAACTGTGACTAACTTCTCCTATTTCTGCTTTGTAGACACCCTTCACAGTGTCAGAGAACAAATATAAAAGCACTGGATATTATGGCATTTTTAATTAGCACTTGTTTCCTCATGCTCCAACTTCCAGAACATACAAAGAACATACAGTTTTGAAATGTATACTTACAAAACATCTCCTTGCACTTCACAAACTTGTATTGAAGCAGTAAGGGGGAAATATATTAAACATCATCACATGTAACTCCACATTTTATTTCCAGAAGCACCTCCTTAAATGTAAGCCCAATTTTTAAAACAGTGGATGCTCAGTGGGAGTCCTTAGAAACAATGGTCGAAGTGACCATTGCACAGGAGCGTGAAGATGGAGAGATGACAACCGCAGATGATGACAACAGGTGACAACACAAAAGAAAAAAACAAGAGGCTTAAGTAAAATCTAGAAGTCATCAGCCAATCTGATCCACTGAATGCAGCAAGAAGCATTAAAGGAGAAAGATCATTCTGGACAGAGAAACCTAATTAGGATGCCTCATTCTGACATCTACTTTGTGTTAACTACTGATCATTTATGACATCCACGGACATCCACGAGTCTTCTCCTTCAGATAGAACATCAGCTGAAATCACTTATGTCTTCAAATTCCTTTCTAGACCATCCAAACACTTCAAGTTTTAAAACTATATGATGTCTAAAAAGTGTGCAACTTAAGAAGGAGGCTTTGGGTGAGAATTAGGACAATGTCACCGGGAGGTTTTCAGTCTCTGAGGCTGCACTCTATTCTCAAATAAAACATTCAGTGTGAGGTTGTGTTCTGTCCCAGTTTAAACATCCAGGTTTGGCCGTTTTGGTTTTCTATATTTTGTTTTATTTAACATTGCTATCAGCATCATTGGCCATTTCAGCGTCACACATACAAGGCTACATCAAGACTAGCCATGTATATACAGTCAAGTCAGTGCCAATTTAGCGCAATCTATTAACTTAACTTTGGACTGTGGGAGGAAACCGGAATACCTGGAGTAAAACCACAAAGACACCAGGAGGACACAAAGGACCCTGGTCACACCACCCTGGGACTGAAACCAGGATCTTCTTGCTGTGAGGTGGCAACGCTACCCAATTAGCCACCGTGCCGCCCTTTGGGCATTTTGTAAACAACATGAATATTCTTGTATGCATTTCGTTAAGGTTTCATGTTTGTACAAAGGTGCATTTGAAACATACAGATGATCAAAAACATCTTGACCACTCACCAATTGTATAATTTTATTCTTCATCACAGGTGTAGGCCTGCTCAGGATGGGACACCAGGCCATTGCAGGGCTGGCAGAGGTCAGATCAAATCATGAATAACATCAATTGTCTCATTACAACTGCCATGCCAAGATCTTGGATTTATTAGCTGGCAAGTGAATAGTTAGTAACTTAGTAAGTTTGACAATGGACAAATCGTTATGGTCTGGGGCAAATGACTGGGGCAGGGTTTGTTAGAAACAGCACGTCTTGTGGGGTGTTCCTGGTCAGATGTGATGTCAGATCTACCAAGATTGGTCAAAAGGACAAAGCACGGACCAGGATATGGGGTGCCCAAGGCTTATGGATGGATGAGGGCAACATTGGCTTGTCCAAAGTAACAGAATGTCGACTGCGGCACATGTCTATGCTGCTTGTTATGCTGTTACATATGAACTCAAAAGTATAATGCATTTCTGAAAACCATGATCAATCTCAGTTATAATTCTAAATAATTAAAACTCTTTCTAATAAACAGGAGCAATTGAATGAGCCTGGCATGCTTGTCAGAAACAGCATGTGTATGACAGGGACCAAATAAGAATGAAAAACACTGTGCAAGACCCCAACCAGGCAAAATACATGGGAATTCAGCACTGCAGACCTGCACCCCAGAATGTACTGTTTTTTCATAAAAGGGCTAGAAGGGCTGATGAGTGCTGAAAATATATGAACAAAATATGATATTTCCTCTCCAGTGGAAGATTAAAAACTGAACTTCCAGGTTTCTTTGGCATCATGCTGATGGAAACACCAGCGTTCAGTGTTTGGTGCCAGCTCAGTAGTTAAAGTAAGATGATATGTGGAATGTTTTTCTGGCACACATTCATTTCCTGGATCCAGCCAAAACAGTACAGTAAACATTGATCCAATTCCACACAGACAGTAACCTGAAGCAAGAATCGACCCTGGAACGTGGAGCTGTGCATCATTATCACGAGCTGCTGTGCTTTTGGACTGCCATATACAGGTTTCTTATTAAAAGAAGAAAAATTCATTTACAATAACAGTTGATCTTTCTGATCTGTGTTGGCTCCTCATAGCATAGGTATTGTAAAGCTTCACATGCATTTATCGAAAAAACCCTTTTGAAAAAACCCTATTAACAGTTGACAGTTTAATGGCTTGGGAAATGCTCTAATGGCAAACTTTGGGTTCTGGTATTCATATGGATGTTACTCTGATATGTATTACCTACCTATACATTGCTGCAGACAAAGTACACCCCGTCTTAAATTATAAATAGAGTAATATATTTAATAAGTGATACCTACCCAATTAAAGGTCAAATTTCTATTTTTTGCAGTTACAATGGACTAAGTACTCAATAAGCTGTTCCTTTTTAACACACTTAAAAGTTAACACAACACATTTTAACATCATCATCAGTTCAGCTGCAAGTTCGCTAAAGTGTACACTAGCACAATAACTTTAGTGTACAGAACATTTTTTACTCTAAATAAGAATAATATTACATAAATATTACATTTATAAGAATATATTATTAAGTTAAATACACAGAAGCTAAACAGAATACAATACATAAAATATAAATATTTTATGTCATATTAATATACATATGTACATATTAATATAATAAAATATAGAATATAAGCCAGTCAATGGGCATTATTTATTTCAGTACAAGTTCAGCCACTGAAAGTTCTCATGACATCTACTATGGTTTTAATGGCATGGGGTCCTCAAGGCAGCAAACTCAAGCCATTATCAGTAGGAAAGGACTTGAGATGAGCAGAATTCTCTGATGTGGTCTATATAGGCATGAGGTGTGGAAGAAAAAATTGTACTGTACAGGTGCTCCCTGATTCACGAAGGGGATATGTTATGACAAATCCTTCATAAGTTAAAAGTATCATGAACTGATGAGTTTAACGAGTGTTTGGTAGATCGGTCTATACTGTTATAATAGTGGAGCTTGTGATAGGTTGGGCAAAATCATTAACGCAATGCTTATTTTATAATAAAGTGTTGAAAAATCTCATGTAATTTAGTGAGTAATCTATTGAAAGTGAAAAGTACAAAACACTTACTCTTTTGATTAACGCTAGCATAGCTGCTAATTCTAACTGGAGCCTGTTTCCTTTTGATTTCCTTTCAGTTTGCTTTCGGTTGGCTGTAATCCCTAATCTTTTTAGGACCCATGGGGACTTTCTACACGTACTATAGATGGAAAAATAAAGAAAAACACGATAAACACAGCAGAGTAAGGGCTTTGCAACGCACTGAGCAAGGACTATTGTGATTCTGAATCACGGAATCACTGTGTACTGAACTGTGACTCATGAATCATGAATCGTGAGTTGAGTTTCAGCTGAAACAAGTCATGCATCTCGCCGAGAACTGAGAAAATGAAGAAAACCAAGAAGAAACTTTCTAGTCAAAATGCGTCGAGAACCAAATTCGACAAGTTCCTAGGTGGTCTAGAACTGAGGTACGACTGTAATACACATATAATACATATAGCAGCTCACACTCACACACTTTGCACCTTTGTGTTGCACCTTACCTAAACTATACATTGTACATAAGTGTGGAATCTTGCCTCCTCTGTGTATATATCGAATGTATCTTTTTCCTGTACCCTATTTCAACTTCTTTGGATATGGAGTGCTGTCTAAGCATTTCACTTCATGTTATACGGTGTATAGTTGTGTGTGTGATGAATAAAACTCTTGAACTCTTGAACATGCTCACCTGTGCCCTGACAGGCTCTAGAAAAAACAAACAAAACAGTTAAATGTAGATTTATCAACTACACTGTATAATAACACCTGAGGAATTTCCTTTTCAGATGTTCTTTACGTTTGAGATTTAATAATTTTTTAGAAATTTAAAAATCTAATAATTCTAAATGATAATGCATTACCTATAAAGAGAAAATACTTACTTGGATAAAGGCATCTGCATGTAAGAATATAACCCAATTCAGTGCACTATTCAGATGCTAGATATGCATGTGCAGGGCTGCCTTCATTTTGAAGGATATGCAAAAATTAATAAGATCTTATGATTCCCCTTGAGATCATATCAACAACTCATTTATGACAGCAGGACTTCAACGAGTCAGAGGAAGGGAAATTACTTCTTCAATATGGAAATGGGTTCTAGTGCCTGTGTGTTTGTGTGAATTTTATAATGACATGTACCTCAAAAAAGAGTGTGGGACAAACTGGCCTTTACTTTTCCTCTGTCAGTCATTGGATGTTTGGTTTATTTAACATGTCCACACCTTTTCCTTCCAAGTTTATTGTGATCTGTGAAATCAAGGAAAATGTACCGGCCAATGCATCACATTATGAGCAGCCTATGGTTCCATGGAGAGGTGGTTCATTTACAGACAAAAACCACCTTACATCCCCTACACTTTTACAAAGTTGTGTTTCTATCTGCCTGTCCCAACAGACCAGTGATAGACTTATTGTTTGTTCTCATTTCTGCCCAACATAGATGTGGAAAATAGCTTTCACTAGGTGCATGATTCTGAAAGCCTTTATCATCAACAGAACATTGCTTTCGAGTTTGTGAACCCTTGCTTTGTGAAAGCTAACTCTTTGTCATTTTTGCCTCCATATATGTGGCATGGAAAGCAAAAGCATGCATCGATCTTTACAGACTATTTGAGCCATAGCCTGGAACAATGCCATTGTAGACTAAAAGCCTGTGCTGTGTGTCCAGATGTGCACTTTGGAAAGTTCACAAAACTAACTGAGACTGAGTCATTTTATTCAAGCTGTGAGTTGCCTTGCATTGTGCTGGGAAAAAAGCACTGCTAATAGGAGCTGGAGTCTGAGATCACGTAGAGGCAGCTGTTGTAACTTCAGAGGGTTTTTTTAAATCAGAAAATGATATTTTCTGAGCTTTCTTAGCTTTAAGTGTAAAATGAACAAAATGAATAAATGAATTTACATTTAAATGTAGTTATCTGGCAGACGGTCTTATCCAGAGCACCTTACAAAATGAGCACTTGAAGGTGCCATCATACAAGGACTCAATGATCTATAAATATGATTTAACATTTGCAGCAATTTGCAGTAGAAAACCTAATTTACAAAATTAGTGCACTGAAATACCCATGTTACACACATTTGTAAAATACTTTAAGATTTGAATATTTTCAAATAAGTTAAAATAGCATATACATATATGCTATTTTATATATTTATATATCGGCCAGTATGAATTACTATACAGCTTTAGTGGGCATACTCAAATCCTAGAGAATTACACTACGCCACTGTTATAAAGCTTTGTTGTTGTAGGTATTGGGTTTGTCATTTTTATTCCTGTATACTATGATTCCTCCCACTGTTTTTGGCTCTTTCTACCTCAGCAAGCAAAAGCTATTTCTCAAATCCTTTCTTTTTGGCTTTTAATAGCAAAATGTGAGTAATTTGGCAGTCTCACTAATGTACACCCTGTCAGCGAAGCACCTTCACACAATGCATCTACTAAAGTGCGAACATGCCAAAGCCAGTAATGATTTAAAGCAAACTTTGCTGAGGTTTTGAACACAACGCATTTTTAGAGCTGAAAGACGAATATAGTGTGAGTGAATGAAAGCATGCAGGTCTAAAGAGAATAGAAATACCTCCTGCAGAATGGTGACTGAACAATGTTTCAAGTCATAGCTGTCATAACATCTTAGAGGAAGAGGTTTTTGACATAGTGTGGAAAAGCGAGATCATGTTTTTCAGAAAGGAACAGAACTTTACCAAAGTGTAATGACAACAAATCCCTGTTTGCATACCTAGAGAACCCTTTTATTCTAGTATCAAAGGAAAGTACTTTGTAAAATAAGCATTTGAATGAACACATCTGTACTAAATAATAATAATGTGTTAGAGTTTATTATTAAGGTCTTTCCGGGTAGGTTTAATATTGGTGCTAAATGTATTATGTTGCTTCTTACACAACACAGACACCTTATTATTATTATTATTAGTAGTAGTAGTAGTAGCAGCAACAGCAGTAGCACACTATATAGATAAAGATATAGTTTGTGGATTGTGGATACCTTAAAACTAATATATATATTACTTAGTTTCTGGGGTTTTTTAACTATTACTAGAGTTATTTGACTAGATAAATTAGTTTCATTCTTACATATATCATCTAAGCCAAGGAGAATGGGTCCCTTTTTGAGTCTTGGTCCTCCCAAAGTTTCTTCCTTCCACGTTTAGGGAGTGATTCCTTGCGACTGTTGCCCTAAGCTTGCTCAGTTTGGGATTAACCCTATATATTAGAAGATAACCTAAAATTTGAAAGCTTCTTTGAGACAAGTCTTCATTGTAAAAAAAAGCACTTGGCACCCTGTCTAGGGATGTTCCTGCCTTGAGCCCTGTGCTGCCGACCCTGATTAAGATTAAGCAGATAATAAAGTGAATGAATGTGAATGACCAAATACTTCTGTCACTATAGTGTGGGGAATCATTTCCTCTTTTCCCATATTAATAATTAAAGTATTGTCAGCAGACATGTGTGCACTCACAAACAGACCTTGCTCATAGAACACAAATAAGATTAGAACCAGCCAAAATCAGTTTTTTAAGTTAATTAGTTTTGTTAAGAAGAAAGTTTTCTGATGCTGTTTTGTCTGACTAGTGATAAATAACACCGTTGACAGGGACACAGTGAGTTTTGCAAGGACTCGAGCATAATATTACTGTCTAATCAGCATGATACACAATCATTTGTAGTTTGATTAATAAGAAAATTGATTTAGAGGGATCTTTTCATTTATAAGTGAACTTGACTTATGAGGAAGTATGTTTTGAAGTTACAGCCTTTGTTTAAGGGCTTCTCAAGGTCACAGAGACTCTAGGGCGAGAGTTATTGTGGAGTAAGACCATAATCTGCCATTCAAATATGTAACTATGTCAAAGGTTTTCTTCTTATCTCCTGGCCAGCAACAGGACATTTCTCCTTGCTTCATGACTTAGACTAATGAGTAGAGATTGAACCCAATTTGGGAGGCCTCTGGGTCATGATCAGAAAATCCATTCCTAACAATTAATTACACTATTAGGTTGGACTCACGTTTGCCTTCTGAACTGCCTTTGTTTTTTCCATGCCATAGATTCAACAAGATGCTAGCAATATTCTGTTGCCTTTCTATCTGCTTGAACCACACTGGCCATTCTCTTCTGACCTATGGCATCAAAATGGCATTTTTGCCCAGAGAACTGCTGCTCACTGTATATACTTTTTTTTTCTGACCCTGAGATGGCTGTGCGTGAAAATTCCCAGTAGATCAGCAGTCTCTGAAATACTCATGCCACGTCACTTAAATCACCTTTCTTCACCATTCTGATGCTTGGTGTGAACTTCAGCAGGCCATCTTGACCATGCGTACATACCTAAATGCCTTGAGATTGGCTAGATATTTGTGTTAACAAGCAGTTTAAGAGATGTACTTAATAAAGTGGCCAAATTATGGAAACAGTTATAATCACTTCGTTTTGTAATGATTTAGTAGAAGGAAGCTACTCAGCATTCAGTGTCCTGGACAGATTTCTCCAGCTTATCAAAATGCTGCTGATCATCTGGCTTGGCTGATATATAAAGCTGAGTGCCATCAACAATGAAAACTAATTTGTGTTTTCTGTTTTACTCTGTGCTGGCGGCTCAGAGGCGGAGCTTTTACTTTTTTTTACTGCACTAATTACCTTAACACACCTGCACACTATTAGGAACACACTACACACAAACGTTGTTCTCCCTATGTCTTGGTCTGGCTACCTGTGTATTGACCTTACTTGTTGCTGAACTTTTCCTCATTGCTAAACTTCTTTGTGTATTTGACCTCTGCCACTTTATCGTATGTTTTGCTTGTTGGATGGTTTATTAAATATTCTGGAAATGGATTCCAAACCTCTTGCAGTCTCTCACAGTCTGCGTTATGCCTTATTTAATACCAATACCTAATTTATTTAAGTTATGTATGAACTATAATAAAAGCATTTTTGATCCCCATTGCATTTCAGCCATTTATCTAGGTAATTACCTACAATATTTATGACAAAGCCCGGTTTTTGGTCTTGTTGCTAATAATAGTCAGGATGGTCCTTTTCATCTTTGGTCAAAAGAATAAGGAGGCTATTTCTTCCAAAAACGAATACTGATTGGAATGACACAATAAACGTTTCCACTGTGTGATGGTCCATCCCAGATGCCTCTGAGCCCAGAGAACACAACACCACTTCTGGACATGGTTAATATAAAACTACTTTTCTGCACAGTAACGTTTTAAGTGGCTTTTGTGAATGTAACTCTGTATTGTAGTGCTTCTATCTGCTATGTGGTTCTATCAGCTATTAATGAATGACGGTTCTTGACGCATCTTCAGTTTAGACTTGTTCAGTTCAGGCATGTAATTATATTATGTACTTTACAGAGAGAAATATGTAAATCCCATCCAATCTTTCTTTGAGAAACATTGTTTTTAAACATCTCAGCAATTTTCTTACACGTTTGTTGATGAACTGGAGATCCTCCGCCCATCTTTACTCCTCAAAAACTCAACCTTTTGTGGATATTGCTGTTGACTGTTACGGTCCAAACATCCCAAGGCGGGGGGCGTCGCCGGCCGCGGCAACATGGCAGTCGAACCGCTATAAATAGCGCTTCCTAATGCCGCCCGCCGGCGCACTATCTACCGTTGTATATGAATCTGTTCATTACAAAGCAAAGAACCTCAGTAGCGATTCCCGTTAGGGCTTACCGGTACGACTGGTCCGATAAGCGGATCAGCCGAGTAGAGCTCGGGAGACTCGAGGTAAAATTGTCAGGGAATTAGGTAGGATTATAGGGACAGATTATCGCTACTGACCTCTCTTCCTCCTAAAATCCGCTGCGCTCCCCGCGGCCGCTCGCCGTCGCCCAGCCTCTCTCCCTCCGGATTGCTGGTTTCCCTGCGTGCTTTCCTTCCCTCGGGCAAGTGATTTGTCCTTCGCTGTGCTGTGTGTTTGTTTGACGCTGCGCGCCCCGTGCAGCGCGGCCGGAGCTTCGGCTAACGCTACGGCTATCCCCTGGTTCTCCGTTGAGATCTCCACCGCGCATGCGCGGCTCGTCCGCGAGTTCGCTGGTAAGCGATCTTCTTTTGTTGCGTTTAATTCAACCTAACCGCCCTCCTGTTTCAGGGGCATTTATTTGTTAGGTTCACATCATTCCTATTCCTAATTATAGGCCCTTTTTGACGCCCGCTGCCTTTGTTTGAGTCCGTTTTGTACGGCGCCTCCGTTTGCCCTTACTCCCTCGTTCAGCTGCGCCCCCCTTCTCTCCCACGGCCAGTTGGTGTAGTGGTAACTCACTCGCCACTCACTGCACGGAAGCGCAGGATCGAATCCCAGCCTGAGACGCTCAATCGAGCGCATGGGCTTTCTCCATTGGGCTGCATCCGCTCCCTCTCTATTACACCAAGGTGTATCCGCTTCCTTCCTTATCCCTTCTTATCGAATTCCCTTTGCTCCATATTTTGTGTTCCTTTTTCCTGCATTTGAGTCCTCCTTCCTTATCCCTTTTTCCCCCGACCAGTGTCCTTCCCCTGGTCGGTTCGTAAAAGTATAGTGCGCCCAGTATGGACTCAGCAGGTGTACCTCCCCCTCAACCCTCCCCAACGGCGGGCACTGTGCTCCAGCACCATGGCGTCACCCTTGGTCGGCATGAGCAGCAACTGACGGCCCTGGTGCAACAGGTGCAGGACCTTACCGTGGCGGTCACTCAGCTGACGGCCAAGCTCGCAAGTACGCCTCCGCCCCAGGGGGCGCCAGCTCTTCCTCCTCCTGCCTCGGTACCTAGGGTCATTGCCACGGGAAATACCCCTATCGCCGCCCCCGAGAGGTTCGCGGGGGAAGCGGAACGCTGCAAGGGCTTTCTATTGCAATGCTCACTGACGTTCGAGCTGCAGCCCTCCCGCTTCCCCACGCAACGCTCTCGGGTGGCTTATATCATCTCCCTGCTTTCGGGCCGTGCCTAGCCTGGCCACGGCCAGTGGGAGTCGGGTTCAGGGATCTGCAACACTGAAACCGCCTTTACCCAAGCCATTAAGGAAACGTTTTTTCATCCCCATGGCGGGCGGGACGCCGCGACTCGACTCACTGAGCTCGTTCAGGGCTCGCGCTCAGCGGCCGAGTACGCCATTGATTTCCAGACCCTGGCCGCCGAAAGCGGTTGGAATGACCGGCCCTTATGGCGGTCTTCCAGAAGGGCCTCAGTGAGGGTCTCAAGGACGACCTGGCCACACGTGATCCTCCTGCGACCCTCAATGACCTCTATGCCCTCGCTACGTCCCTGGACCACCCGCCGACGCCAGAAGGCTCGGGAGAAGGCCGCCGCCCGCGGATCCCGGTACCCCGTTTGGCCCGCTCGGGCCCAAGTCAATGTTACCCTCTGACCAATAGAGACGCCGAGGAACCCATTGGACCTGGCCAGGGCCGGTTCCTCCTCTTCGGGTTCCAGGGCGGGGTCTCCACGCCGGTCGGGGGAAACGCGAGGGCCGGGACCGGGCGGGGAGGTCGATCCTAGACGCGCCCGCTCCCCAATCCGGCCTCGTCTTACAGGCCAGTATCGGTTCAGGACGGGATTGCCGCAAGGCCGTTCGGGTCCTGATCGATTCCGGGGCCGCCGGCAACTTTATTGACGTTCGCCTGGCCCAACAGCTCCACGCTCAATTGGAGGTTCTCCAGCGGGCCCCGGTCGTTTAGGGCCCTGGACGGTCGTTCTTTGGGGTTTGCGGTCCCGTTTACGCACCAGACCTCCCCCCTCCAGGTGGCCGTCGGGGACCACACCGAGCTCCTGCCTTTCCTGGTCACCCAAAACACCCCATAACCAACTGGGTTTTGGGACTTCCCTGGCTCCGACACCACAACCCCTCTATTGACTGGCAGTCCGGCTCGGTCTTTTCCTGGTCCTCTAGGTGTCTGGAGGCCTGCCTCATTCCCTCGCCTACTCCTCCGGTGCCACAGCCCGGGCCTGACCTCTCCTCAGTCCCAGCCCAGTACAAGGATTTAGGCAGAGTGTTTCAGCAAAGGGGAAGCCCTACGTCTCCCTCCGCAACCGCGAATACGACTTGTGCCATTGACCTTCTGCCCGGTGCTTTCCCCCCCTCGGGGGAGGCTCTTCTCCCTCAATCGCACCGAACAGGAGGCCATGCGGTCGTACATCGCCGAAGCTTTACGTGCGGGGTTCATTCGACCATCCTCTTTCTCCCGCAGGGGCGGGCTTTCTTTTTTGTGGGGAAGAAGGACGGGTCCCTTCGTCCCTGCGTTGACTACCGGGGCCTCAACGCCATAACGGTCAAGGGACCGTTACCCCCCTGCCTCCTATGAACACGGCTTTTGAGGCGCTCCAGGGTGCCAGAATTTTCACCAAACTGGACCTCAGGAGCGCCTACAACCTGGTCCGCGTTCGGCAGGGGGACGAATGGAAGACGGCTTTCCTTACGCCCACGGGGCATTATGAGTACTTGGTCATGCCCTTCGGCCTCATGAATGCCCCGCCGTCTTCCAACGCCTTATAACGACGTCTTGCGAGAGGCCCTCGACCGGTATGTCTACGTCTACCTCGACGACATCCTCATCTTCAGCAAGACAAGGGCGGAACACATCCGGCACGTCCGCCGCGTCCTCCAGCTTCTCCTCACCAACCGCCTATTTGTGAAATTGGAGAAGTCGGTGTTCCATGTCTCCTCTGTCTCCTTCTTGGGGTTTTGTGGTCTCCCATGGGTGTCTGAGCATGGGACCCGGCCAAGACCCAGGCGGTGGCGGAGTGGCCCCGTCCCTCTTCGGGTGCGGCAGGTCCAGCGGTTCCTGGGCTTTGCCCAATTTCTTCCGTCGGGTCGATTCGTCAGGGACTTCGGGACCACCGCCGTTCCACTCACCTCCCTCACCCGTAAGGAGGCCGGGCCATTCCGCTGGTCGGAGGAAGCGGAACGGGCCTTCCTGGAAATGAAGAGGCTCCTAACCAATCCGCCCGTGCTTTGCTTCCCTGACCCCGAGGAGGCGTTCGTCGTCGAGGGTAGACGCGTCCGAAGTGGGAGTTGGGGCCCGTTCTCTCCCAACGGACCGCACCAGCCCACAAGCTCCGCCCCTGCGCCTACTTTTCCCGGCGCTTGACCCCCGCCGAGCGCAATTACCCGGTCGGCGACCGGGAACTCCTGGCCATAAAACTGGCCTTAGAGGAGTGGCGCCACTGGTTGGAGGGGGCCAAGCACCCGTTCCTGGTCTGGACGGACCACAAGAACCTGGCATACATACAGCAGGCCAAACGCCTTAACGCCCGTCAGGCTCGTTGGTCGCTGTTCTTTGCCAGGTTCAACTTCACGGTATCCTTCCGGCCAGGCTCTAGGAACGTGAAGCCTGATGCCCTCTCCAGGCAGTGGGATCCCCCCGAGGCGCCCTCCGCGCCTGACCCCGTACTTCCCTCCGCCCGGTTCGTCGGTGCCCTCACCTGGGAAGTCGACCAGGCCATCACCAGGGGCCTCCGCCGTGAACCCGACCCCGGGAATGGCCCACCAGGCCGCAGGTTCGTCCCTGCTTCTGCTCGCAGGGAGGTCATGCGCTGGGGCCACGAGGCCCCCTTCACGGCGCACCCGGAAGGCGCTTGGACTTACGAGTTCCTCAGACGGACCTTCTGGTGGTCCGGCATGGAGGCGGACGCCTTCATCGCCGCCTGCGAGGTTTGTGCCTGAAACAAGACCCCCCGGCAGCAACCCAGCGGCCTCCTTCAGCCACTCCCTGTCCCCTCTCGGCCCTGGTCCCACATATCGCTGGACTTCATTACGGGCCTTCCCCCCTCTCGGGGTTGCACCGTCATCCTCGTGATTGTCGACCGATTTTCCAAGGCCTGCAAGTTTGTGGCATTGCCCAAGCTGCCCACGGCACGGGAGACGGCTGACCTCTTCCTCCTCCATGTCGCCCGGGTCCACGGCCTGCCCAGCGACCTGGTGTCGGACCGGGGCCCGCAATTTGCTAGTCGGTTCTGGACAGCCTTTTGCCGCCTCCTAGGGGCCACAGCCAGCCTGTCCTCGGGGGTTCTCGAGTCCAACGGCCAAACGGAGCGCGTCAACCAAGACCTGGCCACCATGCTCCGGTGCCTCACGTCCAGGAACCCCTCCACCTGGTCAGAGCAGTTGCTCTGGGCGGAGTTCACCCACAACACCCTACGGCACTCCGCTCTGGGCATGTCGCCCTTCGAGTGCCAGTTCGGCTTCCCTCCACCTCTCTTCCCCGAACAGGAAAGAGAGGCCGGAGTTCCCTTGGCCGCACGCTTTGTCGGTCGTTGCAAAAGGGCCTGGACCAATGCGTGAGCACTCCTCCGCCGGGCGATGGAGGGCATGCGGCGCACGGCGGACCGCAGACGCCAACCTGCTCCGTCTTTCCGTCCGGGCCAGCGGGTGTGGTTGTCTGCGCGGCACCTCCCCCTCAGAGGGTCCAGGGGCAAGTTGGGGCCGAAGTTCGTGGGGCCCTTCAAAGTGGTGCGAAGGATCAACCCGGTTACCTACCGGCTCGACCTCCCTCAGGCCATGAGGGTCCACCCCACCTTTCACATCTCCCAACTCAGGCCCGTCCTTTGTCGGACCCTTGCTCCTCCCGCTCGGCCGCCTGCCCCTCGCATCGTCCAGGGGGGTCCGACGTATACTGTGCGCCGACTCCTCGACTCCCGCCGCGTGCAAGGCAGCACTCAGTACTTAGTCGACTGGGAGGGTTACGGCCCGGAGGAGCGCTCCTGGGTTCCCGACCGGCACATCCTGGACCGGTCCCTGATCCGGGACTTCCGGCGGGATAGGGCCGCCGGTCTAGGGACGTCAGGGGCCGTCCCTCGAGGGGGGGGGCTGTTACGGTCCAACATCCCAAGGCGGGGGGCGTCGCCGGCCGCGGCAACATGGCGGTCGAACCGCTATAAAATAGCGCTTCCTAATGCCCGCCCGCCGGCACACTATCTACCGTTGTATATGAATCTGTTCATTACAAAGCAAAGAACCTCAGTAGCGATTCCGTTAGGGCTTACCGGTACGACTGGTCCGATAAGCGGATCAGCCGAGTAGAGCTCGGGAGACTCGAGGTAAAATTGTCAGGGAATTAGGTAGGATTATAGGGACAGATCATCGCTACTGACCTCTCTTCCTCCTAAAATCCGCTGCGCTCCCCGCGGCCGCTCGCCGTCGCCCCAGCCTCTCTCCCTCCGGATTGCTGGTTTCCCTGCGTGCTTTCCTTCCCTCGGGCAAGTGGTTGTCCTTCGCTTTGCTGTGTGTTTGTTTGGCGCTGCGCGCACCGTGCAGCGCGGCCGGAGCTTCGGCTAACGCTACGGCTATCCCCTGGGTCTCCGTTGAGATCCCCCCCCACCGCGCATGCGCGGCTCGTCCGCGAGTTCGCTGGTAAGCGATCTTCTTTTGTTGTGTTTAATTCAACCTAACCGTCCTCCCGTTTCAGGGGCATTTATTTGTTAGGTTCACATCATTCCCATTCCTTATTGTAGGCCCTTTTTGACGCCCGCTGCCTTTGTTTGAGTCCGTTGTGTACGGCGCCTCCGTTTGCCCTTACTCCCTCGTTCAGCTGCGCCCCCCTTCTCTCTCACGGCCAGTTGGTGTAGTGGTAACTCACTCGCCACTCACTGCACGGAAGCGCAGGATCGAATCCCAGCCTGAGACGCTCACTCGAGCGTAAGGGCTTTCTCCATTGGATTGCATCCGCTCCCCCTCTATTACACCAAGGTGTATCCGCTTCTTTCCTTATCCCTTCTTATCAAATTCCCTTTGCTCCATATTTTGTGTTCCTTTTTCCTGCATTTGAGTCCTCCTTCCTTATCCCTTTTCCCCCCGACCAGTGTCCCTTCCCCTGGTCGGTTCGTAATATTGACATCATCCTGTTGACATTACCCATTTGAAATCACATCAGTATTTAGTTTTTTTACCTCATTACTAGCCCTAAATTGCCCTCGTCCCAACTTTTTATGGACTGTGTTGTAGGCCTGACATGCAGGAATGGATGTTTATTAACAAATGAAATGATTTTGACAAGAAAAAAACATGAAATGCGGAAATGTAAGGAACACTGCATATATATTTTATTTTCGTTTTCCATACAGTCCAAACTTTTATGTTGGGTTGTAAGTAGCTTAGCATGTCCTACAAATCAATTTGAATTTATAAAGAAATAAATGTTGTGGAATCTCTAAGGATTAGCAATACAGTGTTTCGATAGTACTCCGACAGACAATCTCATCCAATTTCGGTTCATCAAAACTAAATAAACGAAAAAAACCAACATTAATCAGGGCTCAAGTTAAACACAAAATAGAGGAGACATTAATGGAGATGGACATGAAGATATGCAATGTGCATTAAATAGAATATATCTGTTGATTTTTAATCCCTCAACTCATATGATATTCTAGTGATATGTCAACCAGACATTATTGAATATTGTATTCATTTTAGAGACTTGAGTTCTTCAAACCTTTTTCTAAAGAATAACACCAGTCTAATCACTTTTGAATTATTGCTGAAGGACAGCAGGGGACATGGGAACACGCAAAATAAACAAAACCTATATTAACAAACAGATATAAGTCTGTTGGTGTTGTGATGAAGAAAACTCAAGGGTTTATTGATTCACAGTTGTCCAGGGTGCTAGAAAGTAAAACTTCCCTCTCCTACAGTTAGAGAACATTTAGAATTTCACCACCCATCAGAGAAACACCAGTTGCCTGTACCATTTCACCCCGAGACACGATGTCGGCTTCCATTAAAGCAGGCACCACAGCAGCCTTGTCATTAGCACCACACTGCGTTAGGCTAAGAGCAGTCTGCATACACAAATGATTAACTGCTGCTAGGAATGAAGAGAGCTGAGCTACAGGCACAGGAGTATTGTGCAATTGCTTTTATAGACTGTGCTGATTCATTACATGGGCTTCAGTTGGAAGATCAGGTGTTGACATTGTATGTAATAGCTTATATTTATTATAACTTTGTTTTCGCCATTGCATGTTTCACCTCTTTAGGCCATAAGGGCCAAATGTAACTGTACAGGCATTATATGTTAGAACAGTTTTCAGTAGCTTAACTCAATCTGACTTACTACAAAAATGACTAAAATTAATTTATAAATAGTAAATAGTTGTAAATACAGCTGAAAGTAAATCAATAATAAAAGGCCTAATAAAATGACTTTAAAGAGCAGTCATGCCATCATATGACAAACTGTATTTTGATATTACTAAATACTCTAGCATTTTTTTTATTTTTTTATTATTGAATACCAGTTAATTGCAGTTCTAAGACAATTCTTTCAATATGTTTCAGCGAATTAGTGGTAAATGTATTTCCCTGGGTATAAAAAGCTATTACTATGCAGTGATAAACAAATTGCATTAGTTATTTTTCTCTGTGCTCAAGTGTAATATTGTAATGACTGCAAACCCCAAAGGTAGGCGTGACTTTGGTCCCAGCATGCAGTGCGTTTCGATGGTTACGCAGAAACGAGAATTATTATACATGTATGTGCTAAGCAAGTTATGTGAATAATTTGTGTAGTGTCCATAAGGTTTAATAATGCTCACAGGCATGTCTTATGTGCGATGTTTTATTAGTTACTGTATTAGTGCTTGTGCTACCATAATGGTGTTTGTGTCAACCAAGCCATGTGGGCGATGTCTTATTCCTAGAGTCACCATGTGTAGACCAGTAAGGAATCCTCATCAGGGCTGGTAGGTGTCTGTGCTGTGTTATGAAGCATAAAGCTACGAGACATGTGATGCACTCTGAGTTGTGGCACATTCCATCTATAAACAGGTTTAAATCATTATGTAACTTGTGCCACAAAGACAACCAGACAACGTAGCCTCATTCGCTCTTGCACGTTGATGAGCTCTGGATGTTGAACGCCTGATACTGATTGGCCGGTTTGTATGTACTCAGAACACAGCTGGTAGGTACGCACCACTACTGACAAGGGCACCCCACTAGCATTGATACTTTGGAGATGCTACAGCCCATTTATCTGCCTCCATAAAAACCGGATGAGTCTTTAATTCTGTCCATTTTTCCGACATTTCACATGTGTACTACGAGAAGCGACTGTTCATATATTGTCTAATATATCCCATGATATAGTTGTAACAAGATAATCAACATTATTTAATAATGTATGTAATGGTAATAATGTTTTGGCTCCTCTGTGTATATTTTAATGCAAAATTAAGTTAAATTTTAGAAATACATATTCCTTCCATTTCCTTTGACTTTTATTTCATTGAAGACAGTATGAACCCAAGACATATCATGGTTTTTTTTTGGGTGTTTTTTTTTTTTTTTTTTTCGTTGGCCAACTTAATTTCCTTTGTTAATAAACATCCATTCCTGCATTTCAGGACTGCAACACATTTTGAGCCTAATATGTTATATTAACAAATGAAATGAATGTGACCAGAAAAAAAGAAGATGTAGATCATAGTGTCTGCTATTATATAAAAGTAAATGTAAAGAAGAGGGGCTATTTTTTTATTATTTGCATTTTCTATACCATCCCAACTTTTTCTGATCTGGGGTTGTACACAAGATCACTTGAACAGCCATAAAAGCACTTTAGGAGGAGAAGGAGTTGTAGTGAAAAACTCTGTGGCTTTCAAAATGCCAAAAAATGTACTTCTGCTGGGTTAAAGCAGCCCAGGTTAACTGTAAGTGTGGCTGTTGTGTAATGATGCTAGAAAGTGGTGGATCATACAATGAAGAATGAAACTTAATTTGAATCCGGCAATGTAGGCAAGTACAACTGCTTGTTATACCACTGACCCACTCACTGCGATGGTATGGGCACCTTAGAAATAGTTGGCCTTTACAAGACCCTGACCTCAAATCAATAAAATAGGATTATCTGAAACACAAACTGTGAGACTTAATAACTCACAAAAGTGACTGAGTGTACAAAACATTTGTGACTTCACCTCACAGTGCAAAATAAATTAAGAACATGTAATATTTTCATTTTGAAAACAGCAGTCACAAATCAAATCTGAGTAGATAATTGCTCTTATGATTGGATTAAATACATATATAAAATACCTTTTGCAGTCATTAAGGGCAAATCTGTGCCAAAACCAGCCTTATTATCCTGCAGTGTGAATCGGCCATTGTGGTGCTGACTTCTTAAGGAGAAACACAGTGTGAGTTCTGTTATCACCTCCAATGGTGATGTTTTACAATGTCACATTTATCACAGAGCAAACTGCCTCATATTTTCAAACACAAAGCTGTGATTCTTTTGTCTGCCCTGCAATTTGTCCTTATCACAGCGTGAATGCTTTGGGAATTGCAGAGTTCAGCCCTCAGACTGAGGAGAGGTGCTTCATCATAGATAACACATGCCTCCATTCCCTGGCCTTTGGTTCCTGCCACAACTCTCTAAACCACCATAAGAGCACTGAGTATTGTTAGATAATGCTTTGAGATTGGATCAATAAGAAATCTCTGTTTCCCTGAGAGTTTTAGGTCTCTTTATTTGACTCTCCTTTTCAACTCTCTACATAGTTTTTAATAAGGTTTAAGTCAGCAGATGTAATGAAGCATTTGGATCTACAGTGGTGCGTGAAAGTTTGTGAACCCTTTAGAATTTTCTATATTTCTGCATAAATATGACCTAAAACATCATCAGATTTTCACACAAGTCCTAAAAGTAGATCAAGAGAACCCATTTAAACAAATGAGACAAACATATTATACTTGGTCATTTATTTATTGAGAAAAATGATCCAAAATGAAATATTAGTGAGTAGCAAAAGTATGTGGACCTCTAGGATTAGCAGTTAATTTGAAGGTGAAATTACAGTCAGGTGTTTTCAATCAATGGGATGAGAATCAGGTGTGAGTGGGCACCCTGTTTTATTTAAAGAACAGGGATCTGTCAAAGTCTGCTCTTCACAACATGTGTCTGTGGAAGTGTATCATGCCAAGAACAAAGGAGATTTCTGAGGACCTCAGAAAAAGAGTTGTTGATGCTCATCAGGCTGGAAAAGGTTACAAAACCATCTCTAAAAAGTTTGTACTCCACAAATCCACAGTCAAGCAGATTGTGTACGAATGGAGGAAATTCAAGACCATTGTTACCCTCCCCAGAAGTGGTCGACCAACAAAGATCACTCAAAAACCGACCAACATCCCAGAGTTGAAGCTGTTCTGTAGTCGATAAGGACACACTGTTATTTCCTGAAAGAAAAGACTTTCAAAATCACTAATGTGACTTTAAAACATGCATTATGTTTCTTCTGGTAAAAGAAACATGTTTCTAATGATTTCGCAAACTATAATGTGTATGTGTATCCAAGATTACAGAGAAAGGAAAATCAAATAAAAGAAAGAATATAAAAATAATAAAAGAGTAACATAATACACTTTAGGGTTTTAAGCTTTTTCTGAGACATTTTGGAGAACTTTTGCTCTTTTCCTCATTCTAAAGCCTTTATTATACAGTGGTTATTTATTATTTGTGGGTGTGCATTATGGTATGGTCTGCAAATTATAAAAAAAACATGTGCGATCCATGTACGAACGATTGGTATCCATTAATATATGCACGCTCTACTAATAAATCTGATGTTTATGCGGCGTTCATAAAACTGACAGTTTTTGGAGCGGCCCTTTTTACGGATAAATTACTCACAGTTTGCTCATCTCTTACGAAGGTTTCATGATTGAGGTCCACAGAGTCCCATATAACTACGAGTTTTGACAATATGCCTGCCATAAAAAAGATCTTGCTGCTGTTTGTAATAAAAGTGTGTAATGAAATAAGTATTTTGCATTAGAAAGTATAATTATTGTAATTGCCATTGTGTTTTTGTGTGTTTATTGGATTATTATAGTAAAGAAATACACTGTGTTGAAACTTATAGTGTCCACTATATGGCTATGCAGTGATTTTAAATAAATAAACATATTTAGTGCAAATATAAGCAAGCAATTAAATAAAAAAAAACATGATTAAGTAGTTTAATCATTTGATTACTCATCATTTGTAAGTCACTTTGGATAAATGTGTTTGTTAAGTACTGCAAATGTACATTGTTGCAAAATGACAGTTGAAGAACAATTCCTGTTTTCTGCTAAATGTGTTAATTGTTTTTACCCAGAATAGAATGGATTCACCATTTGAGCCTGTTTAATGTCAAAGTTTCTTTCCATGCTGCTTTGAAATGGTGTTTATTTCCAAAAGCTTTCTATCTTCCTAGGAATCTTTTTGTCCTTCACTGATCCCACTCTCTCTATTTGTCTCTAAGGATGCCACTTACACTCCTCTATGTGCAACCATCTCTAACAGCAGTTTCTCATTGTGAATGTCCTTTACCTTTATCAAACACACCAATTCCTCATGAATTCCTTCTCTCTTAACTCACTTTGTCACACACAACCAAAACTTGATCAATGAGAGTGCTGGTAACTTTATTGCTTTCCAGGATAGTAAGTTTCATCTTTTTATCATTCTGTACTATCCAACATCGCAAAATTATAGCTGGAGAAATGGCAGCAGGCATTCAAATAGGGCTTTCAGAGAGCTCTTGGAATCCAAGTGACCCTTAATAACAATCTTTTGTCATTTGAAAAAGTCCAATGTTGTAGGAGGCCCATTCCAATTCAGCATGTACATTATTTTGTAAGTGATTCCTGGGTTCAGTTTTGAATCCAGAGCATCTTTTCCAATACCATGCAGGTACACATATATGCCATCATAAAATATTGTGCAATATTCTCAATGCAATATTATTGTTATGATCCTTTGTTTAATACAGTTGACTAACTGTATAGTTAATCCATAGGTCATAGACCATGACCATGTTTAAGTAACATAGTTTTCAGTGTTTATTTGAATTCCTTTTTGTTGTTAACAGAACATGCAAAAACTGGCATTGTTTCTACATCTTAAATATTTAAGAATGGAGAAAAGTGTCATTTGTTGTCTGATATTGCTGACAAATGTTATTTTTAGGCAAATTTTAATGGCAGCCAGTGTTAAAGCATTAGGCTATATTTAAATATTTAAATAATTACAATAAAACTTTTAGTGGCTGGTACGGTGGTGCAGTGGTTAGTTCCAGAGAACTGGGTTTGAGTTGTGGCCAGGCCTCTGCCTGTGTGGAATTTGCATGTTTTCCGCATGTTTGCATGACTTTCCTCCAACTACTTTGATTTCCTCTCACATGACTTAGGACAATTGTCATCTCTAAAGCATCCCGATGTAAGTGAGTTAATGTGAGTATGCATGTTCTGGACTGGCGCCCTCTATCGTTTAGATCCCTGCCTGGTGACCCTGAATTAGATTCAGAGTATATAGTACATAGTGTATAAAACAAAATGATTAATTTTTTCTGAATGTTTCTTCTTTCTTCATAGCCTTCTATGTGAAGCTGGATTCACAGTGTATATATACTCCTCTATTTCTTCCCCTTGTTGCGTTTTGTCATTTGTGCTTCTGTTCTATTGGTCATGACTTCTCCCTTTCACTCCATGGTTTGGAGTCTGATACACAGAGTCACTGTAGGATCGCGTGTCCTTGGCTGGAAAGTTTTGTTGGCATGGCAAGCTTAGTCTACCAGAGGAGGATAGGGGGTGTTACTGCTCTCTGATGTCATCTGAGTAAATATGTGGGAGCTGGAACTGATGATGGAAAAACAGCTTGAGTGGAGCCGGAGCAAAATAACATGTTAGTGTGGGACTGGAATGGAAGAACATCTTAATGTATGTGATTGAATTGGTACCAGAACAGGAGCTTGGGGAGAAAACAGAATATGTAGTTTAACAGAACACAATTGTAAAAGTGCAATATGAGACTCCTCCAGCACTAACTATAGCAGCATAGCTAGAGGGGGAAAAACCAGAAGGTAATACAGCCAAGATGCATCACTTGAGGCATCAGCAACCCACCTCCCCAGCAACCATCAAGTCTGAGTGATCATGCTTGAGAGGCAAGAAGACAGCACCCAACATCACAGATCACCACAAAACTCTTTAATTATGAACCCCTGGCTGTGCCCTTAGTCGAAGGCAAGGATGCACAACAAAGATCAAAGGGACAGAAGCCCAGCACTGCCAAGCACTCCTGCCCATATGGAATGGAAGAAGGCAGGATGACCCCAGACTCCAGCCCAAGGAACCAGAGCCATGCATTCCAATCTGAAGTCTAAGTCTAACAAAAAGCCTGTGTAAATAATTATGTTTTCAGTCTAGACTTGAGAACTTGCGGTCTGTCTGAATTACAAACTAAAATGGAGAGTTTATTCTATTGCTAGAGGGGCATGTACAAGAAAGGCTTTTCCCCTGCTATGACTTTTTAATTCTGCACCTTCTGAATGAAGTAGACACGCTGGATTGTAAGACTCTAAGTGTACAATAAAGAGTAAACATTTTTTATTATGATTTCCACCTTGGTCTTTATGACTCCAAACAATGAAGAGGCAAAGGCAGTCTCAGCAGAACATGAGTACTACAGGTCAGCGTATAACAAGAACATGTCCACCCTATTTCCAACAAAGTTAAAGCAGCAATATAATAAGAAATGTTAGCTTTGGTCCCTTTGATCTTGGGACTGTGGTAGCCTAGTGGTTAAGGTACTGGACTATGGACCACAAGGTCTAGGGTTCAAATTCCACCCCTGCCAAGCTGCCACTGTTGGGTCCTTAAATAAGGCCCTTAACCCACAATCGCTTGGAGTGTAAGATTGTATCAATTGTAAGTCGCTCTGGATAAGAGTGTCTGTGAAATGGCATAAATGTAAATGTCATAGTCACATAGCTCCTCAGGGTACATGGTCACATAAGCTGCTCTTGCTTTCCCAGCTAGCAATGAAGCTAAATGTAACACTTTGCCATATGGGCTGTTCATTCAAACATAGCTAAGAAATGCTCAATATCATCACTTTCTTTGAGCTGTGGCATTCTTAATGCTGACCATGATATATGATGTACCGGTTGCACCTCAGATATTACAGTCCCTCGTTGTGTACTCACTGGTTTCAAAATGTGGATGTCTGAAGTTGGTCTATCCTCAGTGTCTTCTGTATCCAATTGCCATAGCTCTCCTTTTTAGCAAGAACCACTTCTTGAAGTAGTTCAAACTGGTGTTGCATTGATCACCGTCTTTGTTCTTGCTTTGCTACCTCTTTGTGCAGTCTTTCTTCTTTCTCCTGATGTTACTTCACAAAGCTTTTAACTATTTTACACAGGTTCCCAGTATTGCTGCCTGCAAAGTCATCTGCTGGTCCTGACAATTCTAGTTGTTGCCTTTCTGTGTCTCATCTCTGTTCAGGTTTTGAACAACTGAACTTTCTTTGGCACCACACTGTGCACTTGCCGTTATCCTCTTAGTTGTCTGTGCTGTAGATGTTGTTTGCGCTGCCACCATTTGTCATAGATTGTGATGTAATGTATGTTGACCAAAGGAACGGAGGCTTGTAAATTATGACAGCTGAACAAGTTTCCAAGTTCCCATTGCCTTCTTAATTCAGCACACACAGAAGTATACACATGCAAGACTTGCTGTAAGTACCTCCATTAGTTGTAATAGTGGGCAGTTACTTATGAGGTTGTAGCTGTGAAGCCGCTCAAACCTTACCATACAAAAAATTGTGCAGTTTAATTTGTCTTTAAAGTACAGATTCTGGTGCATTAAATGCAATTGCTTTCCATCTTTACCAGCTACCGTACTCTAAATAGATTATTCCACATAGTAGATGGGTTTTTGCACACATACTAACTTCAGTTCTCCAATCCTCACAGCCATCTGATTCAGCTGCTCTACCATGTACATCTAGCCCACTTTTCTGACCTTCACTGTTGTCTTCTGAGGACCCACCCAGAAAACAGTTCCAGGAAAATGAGAGCTGAATGTCATGGCACAAAAAAGCCAGAGAGTGATGGATGGATGCAAAAATAAATCTGGAACATAAAACATGTTCCACAAGCCAGAGAATAACCTTCCCAAGCTGAAAATAAGGTAAGGCTTATAGTGTTTCGAGGACAGAAGAGATATGGTGACAATAAAAGATAATGGGTGCCATTGTATCTTATGGAAGCTTCACACTGCTTGAAGTAAAATGTCTAACTTTTAGAATTCGTTTAGCAAGAGCTCCACCTTAACTGTGTTTGTGTGTGTATGAATATAACTCATCACTCTTTCCACCAAAGCCTGAATGAGAAGGCAGACACTTTCGTAAGCGTGTAAGTGTTAGCACCAGCTCGAGCTGTGAGTCTTGGGAGCATGTAGGTAATCCCTTGTGTTAATTTACTTAATTCACATACCAGCACACTCAAGGTTACACATCTAACTGCAAAACAAGTATAGAGAAGTACATGTGACTGTAGTACATTTGAGAATGTTTGTTAGATTGAATAAAAAGTTTTAAGGGAATGTTAAGGGTACAGTGGGGCAAAGATGTATTTAGTCAGCCACTGATTGTGCAAGTTCTCCTACTAAGAAAGATGAGAGAGGTCTGTAAATTTCATCATAGGTACACTTCAACTATGAGAGACAAAATGAGAAAAAAAAATTCCAGGAAATCACATTGTAGGATTTTTAAAGAATTGAATTGTAAATCATGATGGAAAATAAGTATTTGGTCACCCACAAACAAGCAAGATTTCTGGCTCTCACAGACCTGTAACTTTTTAAGAAGCTCTTCTGTTCTCCACTCGTTACCTGTATTAATGGCACCTGTTTGACCTCGTTATCTGTATAAAAGACACCTGTCCGCAGCCTCAAACAGTCAGACCCCAAACTAAAGACACAGAAAGAAAATTATAGACCTGCACCAGGCTGAGAAGAGTGAATCTACAATAGGCAAGCAGGTTGGTGTGAATAAATCAAGAGTGGGAGCAATTGTAAGACAATGGAAGACATACAAAACCATTGATAATCTCCCTCGATCTGGGGCACCACACAAGATCTCATCTCATGGGGTCAAAATGATCATGAAAACGGTGAGCAAAAATCCCAGAACTACACGGAGGGACCTAATGAATGACCTGCAGAGAGCTGGGACCAAAGTAACAAAGGCTACCATCAGTAACACACTACACAGAGAGGAACTCAGATCCTGCAGTGCCAGGCGTGTCCCCCTGCTTAAGCCAGTACATGTCCAGGCCCGTCTGAAGTTTGCCAGAGAGCATATGGATGATCTAGAAGAGGATTGGGAGAATATCATTTGGTCAGATGAAACCAAAATAGAACATTTTGGTAAAAACTCAACTTTCCGTGTTTGGAGGAAGAAGAATGCTGAGTTGCATCCCAAGAACACCATACCTACTGTGAAACATCATGCTTTGGGACTGTTCTTCTGCAAAAGGGACAAGAAGACTGATCCATGGTAAGGGAAGAATGAACGAGGCCATGTATCGTGAGATTTTAAGCCAAAACCTTCCATCAGTAGGAGCATTGAAGATGGAACGTGGCTGGGGCTTCCAGCATGACAATGATCCCAAACACACCACTTGGGCAACGAAGGAGTAAGTCCTTAAAAAGCATTTCAAGGTCTTGGAGTGGCCTAGCCAGTCTCCAGACCTCAACCCCATAGAAAATTTGTGGAGGGACTTGAAAGTCCGTGTTGCCAAAAAACATCACTGCTCTAGAGGAGATCTGCATGGAGGAATGGGCCAAAATACCAGCTACAGTTTGTGCAAATGTGGTGAAGACTTACAGGAAACGTTTGACCTCTATCATTGCCAACAAAGGTTATGTTACAAAGTATTGAGTTGAACTTTTGTTATTGACCAAATACTTATTTTCCACCATGATTTACAATTAAATTCTTTAAAAATCCTA